>CM033721.1:18944834-19481730 GCA_019671005.1 Hibiscus mutabilis | reverse complement strand
CACCAAATTAAGATCGGCTCAACATATCTTCCTAACATTTTCATCTCAGACTTGAAAGAAACTAAACAAAATTAAGATTTTCAATGCCACCCAAAGATGAGATTAACTCCTATTTTGTATATTCTCACTATGTTCACAAGCATACAATTGTGGATTTGAGGGCATAGTCTATAGATGATGTACCTTCTTAAAGGGGGTTATACCCCAAGGATTGTCAACTTGTTCTGGGTGACCTGTTATAACCAGACGTCCAGCAGGATCCGATTGAACTCGTACCTAAATCCACCGAAAAGCATGTCCAGTCATACATCCAGGGAAAATTCAGAGACTAAAGCAATATGTATTATGAAACACCAAACATATTTTCTAATCACAAGAATATGAAAATCATAGTAACAGAATCTAAAAGGACCAAAGACTTCCAACGAATTTGAATGCAGAAGAGCAGCTAAAAATTTGTTGAGAAGGGAATAAAGCCCCCAAATATAACTATTTAATTCTTGATGCTCATCATAGCTTAGGAAGAACAAGGAAATCCAAAATATTTTGAGATATCATTTAACCAATATAACAAACCGTGGGAACTAATAAGACAAATTAGTAGACCATTTATTGATACTGGCATCAGTAAATTACTGAAATTAACAACAGACACACGAGTTTTTTGCATACTTATCTATGTAATCATCCGCAAATACTAAAGTTTAGGTTGCAGTGCCAACTGTCAAAGATACCAAATGTGTACTAATTTGCATTACATCATTTAAAAAGGATTTCAGGACAAGTGCATACCTCCTCACGCAGGAGACCAGGGACCAGAGCATATACCTCAAAGCAATCCTTCTGTTCATTTTAAGGCCAGTGAAACAACTCAGAACTCAAAAATCCAACACAAGTTAATCCAAAGTTGATTGTAACTGAAACAATTTGGTAATAGTTTTTTTTATCTGTGTACGCTGTTAGGAAAAAAAAGGATACTTACAGTTTCACGCACATTGATCTTCACCCAATCAGCAGGGGTTCCAGCATCAACAATCTCGGTTATCAGTCTACATCAAGAAAATTTGCATTGATCAGAAAGTAGAATAAAACAACAATCAGATTAGTTTGAGCAAGTTTAATATTTCTTGACTTCTTCATGGGACCGACATCCCTCCACTTTCCCTTTTCTAGTATAGGAATCAAAGATTATTACCATCCAAGAACCGTGATGGAATAGGGCTAATGTTAACTATGGCCTTCTTAAAGGATATATGAAACATCTATAGCAAATTAAATGATCCCACAATAAAAGGGTTCTTAAACCTTCCACAGTTTAGTAAGAAACAGATTGGTGCTTAAAGTTTCTTTGTACACTTAAATTAGGAGCATGCTTCTGTCGACAGAAGTAAGGTATTCCTAGCAGCAAAGGGTTCAATAAGAATATATCAAAGATATGAATCTTTGAATTAAATCAATTATGCAGCCGTAAATCATTCATATATTTCTTTTTTTGATGGAGGAACCATTCATAAATTAATTGAACGAAAGCTCATCTGCATCTTCAACTTAAACTTCCGATTATGTAGAATGAAAATAGAGACGGACAAAATAAAACCCTAAATAAACATAAATATAGCTAAGCGATTAGAGCAAATATTAACTGCTTATCTGGTTCATGTCCAGATTCCATGTTTATTGGTGTCTTCTGCTTCTGCAAACCTGGAAAAGAAACCAAACACAATACGAAAATTCATGGCAATAAAGGTACAATTAAGCGTATTTTTGTAGAATTATTATTAATGATATTCTTTAATTCTTTTTTTTCTTTTAAATTATAATAGAAAGATCTGAACATATAGCAGCATACCAATGTTTTTGAGGTGTCTTTCACGCTTCGGAGTAGAACTCAAGATCTTATCCTGTATAGAGGAATTTTTGTACCACTTAGACTTTTGCATTAAAAGAAATGGTCCAAAAACAGGAATACAACAATATAGAAAATCAGAGATGATAATAAGGTTTAAATATTCAACAGACCTTAATAATAGGCTCGGTGGCCTCGCCATATCCAACAGAACGTTGAGCATGCCAACCTTGCATGGCACGAGCTGCAGCATCCCTGCGTGCCCTGCCACCCGACCCAGGAAGGAAGCCACTTGACTGCACAGGAAACTCGGAAAACATTAGAAAAAGAATGGTGAGAGGAAACAGGCAATTAGTATAAGCGTTCAAATGTCATTAGTTTACTTGTATGAAATTCATCTTCACGACAGCATATTGAATGGAAGATAGAAAACTCAAAAAGATATCACCACACTGTTGTCTAATATGAAGAAATAAAGTCCTACCTCCTTTTCACCACTTGCATGAGGGAGTGAAGAAGCCGGAAGTTGAATCTCACCATTCTCCTTCTTATACTTTTCATATTCTAAAAGTGCCTGCTCAACCATAAAATAATCAGACAATAGAAATACAACCTCAAATAAAATTATTTGTTACAATAAACTGTGTAAATCAATGGACTTTCCATTTTGTTTATTTACTTATTTATGTGCACGAACTGGAAACGATTTGTTATTTAGTTTGGTTTCGATATGCATGTCTTTGAAAATTTTCACTATGATTCTGATTATACCAAGAAAAAACTACACTAGTTTCATTTACTGGTTCAAAGACACGACAGATTACAAGAAATATTAGTACTGCTATCAGTTTGTACCCACACTCCATACAGTAAGGCATGGAAACAGCCTCTTCACGCAGCAAGGGTAAAGTTACATGTATTGTACCCACACTCCATACAATAAGGCAGCTAGTTAATTGTCCCAGCCAAAAAGACATACCTTCTCGTAGAAAATGCGGAATGTCCAAGAGACGGTTGTGCACGTCCTGAGAGAAAGAAAGAATTAGACACCAGTCAATCAAGAGAATAAAATACACTTGCCATATAAGGTACTTTGTGTTAAGGTCAAATGCAACCCGAAAACCATTGAGATTGAAGCATAACTTTGCATAGAAAAGAGTAATGTAAAAAAGAAGAAAGAAAGAAAATTATCTATATTTCTCCTTACTTTGGGGGGTTGAAAGACTCTCCCACTTGCCGCCATAACTTCGATGCAGTCACCTATAAGTATCCATCGTGAAAAAACCAATTTATATATATATCAATGATGTAAACATGTGACTCCAACAATCTGCCAACCTTTAAATATCACAAACTATGCCCAACAGGTCATGACCCAGAGTTTAGAGCAAAACACATAATAACCAGGTTATACTGTAAATAATCAACACATAAATAATTTTTGCCAAAAGGTAATCCTAAAGGACATAAAACTCTTATTCACGGAAACAAGGATTTAGAGAGTAAATATGCATTCAGTTTATCATCAGACAGTGAGGATTTAGAGAGTAAATATACATAATCACTCCCTAAAAATTTAATAATCTACATTTTACTTGGCAAGTAGATCAAGAAAAAATTTAGAACTTCACTGCTTTCTATATCATAGGATTAAAGCTCTTGAGTTGCGTTGCTAAATGACCATTAGGAAGCTTTAAGAAAATACAAAATATTAATATGGAAAGTGAAGAAAAGTAAAAGCTTAGGTGTTACCAGAAATAAAGGATTGCATGGAAAACGGGTCGGTCGATCGCATACCTATTACTTTATACAATACTTCCTGAATCAACCTTATGTATACTATGATTCCATGCAAACCCATTTAAAGACACAAAGTTAAAGATCAACACTGGATAAGACATGTTTTTTTTTATAAATAGCCACAAAAGCTTTCTAAAGATGTTTGCAGATAATTCACTCTGTAATCCAACTCTCAACAGAATAACTTAGAACTATGAGATCCTGCAAGCACACCCAAACTTAGCCACCTTCAAATGTGTGTGTCGTGTGTTATATTTATAGGCCTGCTTATACATCAATTTATTTATACCTGTCCAGAAGCCAATTTAAGTGTATCATTAAAAGTTTGCCCATGAGTCGCACGATCGCTTTATAGAAAATCACAATTAAAGGAGTTATCCTGCTCTAATATGTTTTAAAACACAAAACTTGTGTTGTATCACTTAATACATCAAGTTAGAAGCAAAACAAACTAAAACTCTTGGCCAAGTGGCAAAATACTTGTGTTGTATGGCATTAGAGCTTGGGTTCAATCCCTAGCATCCCTACCCCCTTCCCCCACTTATCGAGTGTATTCAAAAAGAAAAAAGAAACAGTAAAACCCTAATATTCTAGCAGTAAAACTAAAGTAAGGTTTAGAAGAAGTGAATCAATAACACTCATATGATATGACACATTTTTAAGATAAAATTTACATATCAGAACATGGATATGACAATAGGATACAACATTTTTAAAAATGAGGACATGGCAATAAGAAAACATATATGTACTATTTCCCCCAATAACTGTTTCCTTTTTTCTTCCCTTATTATCAACTATAATAAGCCAAAACAATATAAATCTCAGATTTCTTCACAAATAAACTAGAACAGAAACAGTTGCTTCATATACCCTAGCCCTACTCTTGGATGTAAGTTGACGAGGAGTGTTAGAGTTTTTATTTAATGTGTAGTTAAAGTTTATTCCTAATCAGTAGTTTAGATTTATTAGAAGTCTTATTTAAATTAGGAATAAGTATTATTTAAATTAAAGATAAAAGTATAGTTTTAGTTATATTAAAACTCTATATCAACTTATTTAAAGGCTAACTCTGTATACATTTGATAATTAAGAATAATAAGAAAATACAGAGAAATGCATTGTTCTCTCTGGAAAATATCATGTTCATCTTCTTTAAACAACAAACCCCTAACCACCGATCACACACAAACCACCATCATTCATTGCATCTCCGGCCACCATGGCCCCTTTCTCACATTGGATTCATGTCATAACTTTCAAACCATGACTGCTGGCATATTTCATAGGCATAAAAGAAAATCTCATTTGTTAAACAGTAAGATTTATATTCTTCAAGGGTATCGTTCTAATTTAACTATATACTTTGGAGCCTTTCCAATTAGTGCATTTTTAATAACTAAAACAGACCTAGCTAGAATTTAATCTTATTCACCTTCCCAAACAAGAAACAGATCAAACCAGTTTACACGTAAATGAAATAGGATAGTTTGTAACCATTTACTTGTTAAATCCTAAAGCTGTTAACTAGGAGGATAATGCATTAACATGCGCATTAATAAATAGATCGAATGTCACCACTGGCTTGTCAATGCTTGTTGCATGAAGTAAATAGGAATAGCAAAGGATGATTTAAGGGTTCGGAGAAAAAGTAAAAACATCAATTAACGATTTCAGAATATGCATGCATACCACTTCATAGCCGCCCAATTTAATAACTGCTCTCCACAACCTACATCAAATGCAAACATATAGAAAAGCACCAATTAGACTGTGAGAAAGAGTAGACTTAGGAGCTGGAAATTCAAATCAAGGATCACTACAAACTCACTTAAGGCAGTTCAGTGGTTCTCCATAAAATTTAGGGGGCTTGAATTCCAATGACTTATCCTTATAGAAACTTTCCAGCTCCTTCATGAATGCTGCTCGCTCCTCTAGCGTTCCAGCTTCATCAGCCTCCCCCATCTATATACCAAACAACAAAGTGAGTTAAAATAGGATAAACACAACGATTGACAGTTTTTGTTAATGTCAGATCTTAGAGGACACTTCTTTCATGTACCTCAGGATCCAGCAACCAACTCTTTGATTTCTCCACCCTCTCGGGTCCAGATTTAGGTGTAGAAGGAAGGGGAGCAACATCTCCATTGCTTTCCTTCTCTAGTGGTTCAGGTTCAGCAGGTGGAGGAGCATCAGCAGAAGATTGGTTATCAGGGCCATCAGGCAAAGGTGGATTATCAGTCATGTCAACATCAGTGGGCATGGTTAGGGTCTCATCAGCAATTGTTTCATTGGCAGTTTGATGCTCAGTGGGGTTTGAGGGCTGTTGCTGTTGGACAGCAGCATCAACAAGGTTAACTTGGGAAGCGTTGGGCAGTTGTTGCTCCGACATTTCGGTATCTTCCATCTTGCTTATACAGATTCCCTTGTCTAAATCAACAGTTGAATTGATTATTCTTTGTACCAAAAATTAAAAAGAAAAAAATGGCAGAGACAATGGTGATCAGTGATCTCCAAAAAGCTCAGTTGTCAAATACGTTCTACATTATTTGCATATACCATGGTGAAAATCCAAACCCTAACTCCTAATTGTTTTGTCAAAACCATATATATCTTTACAAAAAACCAGACCGAAGCACTGACAGGAAAGAAGCAATTGGGTTGTTTCCTAGTCCAAAGAGAAAGAATCAGAGCCCAGAAGAAAGAAAAAAAAACGTTAAATGAAAAAGACAGCAAAATCAGTGTGCCCTAAAATCTCAACAACTTAAACACGGTAGAAATACGAGTAAACCTGGTGTTTGAAGAAGAAACTTGGCTGTAGCAGAGAAGGTAAAGGAAAAGAATTAGGGGTTTTGAAGGAGAAAGAGACAACCAAAACACAATGCGAATGCGAGATCAATAGCAATAAATAGAGAGGGGCGGCGGCGGCCGCTTGTTATCGGAGTAACAATGGCGAAGAAAGTATCGTACTTACAGAATTCAACGGTTGCAGTTTTCGGCTGGGGCTGGTATTATTGAATTCTGATTGGGATTTGCTCGCCACTGCCAACTTAGCTACCAAATACAGAATTCTCTTTCCTTTTATGACGCCCGTGGCTTGGCTTGATTGCTCAGCTCTTCTTCCTTATTAGCGAAATAATAATAATAATAATAAATGAATTGAAACAAACAAAACCCAGTAATGGTGCGTTAGCTCTTTTTTGCCCAAGAGGTGCGGTCGCTTACGCCACTGGTTGTTACAATTCTGCATAAAATTCGACTTTAAATAATTAAAATTTCCACTTAAACGAAAATATTAGACTTATCTTCTAATTTTATAAACTCAAATTGACTCAAACTTTTCAAATGAAAGTTGAAATTTAAAATTAAAATTTGAATAATTTAAATTCTTTAATAATTAATGAATTAATTTTCAAGTTCGAGTTAAATCTTTCAATTAAGAATAACAAAGTTATTTGAACTCGATCCGATGCACCCTTCTTCGCTTGGGTTTTTGACAGATTTTAAAAAGAATTGAGTCGAGGCGGGTTGGGTTTGAGTTTAGGATAGAAATTCTTGCCCCGACCCGATATATATATTGGAGTTGGTCGAATTTAGTCATTTTTTGTTAAAATTTTGAGGTCAGTGTATGCTTTTAATATGCCGGGACGAGAGGGCCAAAAACACATCATGTTCTATTGTCATCCCTACTCTCAATTTTACCTGATATACTAGTACATATGAAAAACATGAAGAAATATAAATGTGCATTGTATATGGTTATAAAAAAATGTTTAAATTGAAACTAATTATAGCATTATAAATATTTTACAATTGAATTTGAACATAAACTCAAACAATTTAACTCTACTCAAATTGTATAAACTCGAATCGACTTAAAAAAATTTAAATAAAATTTATATTATAAAATATGACTATTGAACTGGAGTGACATATTTTCTTACTCCCCTTAACTCAATCAAATGCTTACCCCTAATTTCAGATTCCCTCTCTCTCGGTTCCCCTTAATTCAACTCATCTTTCTTCTTTCAACATAAATAACAAAACCATACTATTTCCTGCTATAAGCCCAATTAGACCCGATTTCCGTATCTCCCATTTGGGCCGCTCTCCTAGGCATAATATTATTTGGGTAAAATTCACAAAAGGTCATTAAATTATTTTAAATAATCATCTTGGTCAGTGAACTTTTAAAAGTCACGAAACGGACATTGAACATTTAATTGTATTATAAAATGAGCATTGAGTCGTTGAATTTCCTTAATAGCTTAAGACGAGTTAAATGAGTAATTAAATTAATATATTAGTTATTACAAAATGACTATTGAACTTTATAAATATTACAAAATGGAGACACTTCAATGGTTACACTTTCACCTAAACTGGAATTGTTGGATTGTAATTGGGATTTCTCGACTCTGCCAACTTGTTATCCGACAACCGCAAGAAAAACTCAAGACTATAACAAAAATTCAGTTGCAAATTCAGGCATAATTAAGTTCATCTGCTTGAGTACATCTAACTTTCTTAATCATCTTTGGGGGAAAATAGATTAAAGGGTTTATCACTCGCAAAATAAATAGAATCATGATAAAAGATACTTGGTTTACTCTGCTTTCTCTGTATTGTATTTCTCTACGGCCGGTTGTTCTGCTATTTCTCTTGTGCAAAAGAATCGGAAGTCGAACTGCGTCTATAATTGTCTGAATGTCGCTTGCTACAACACTTTACACACAAGTGCTTGCTAAGTTGTTAGCCAACAGGCTAAAGAGTTGTTTTGTCAAGGTTGATTACCACAAATCAAACTGCAATTTTCCATTGTCACGGTGTGGCAAACAACTTGTGTTTGCTTAGGAGATTGTTAAAAGATACCATACTAAAGGGTTTCTCTGAGGATGACAATACAGATGGACACGATGAAGACATTTGGCTATGTGGACCGGAATTTCCTTTTCGAAACTCTTGATGTTCCCAAGTTTCCAAGGGAATTTCTTCCTATGTCCATTGTTTTGAATGAAGAGTTAGTTGGTTTCTTCCTATGAGCCAAAGGAACGAATTATCCTTTCCCCTATTTGTGATCACCATGGATATGTCCTCTCACGCCTTTTCGACAAAGCAAGTGCAAAGTGAACAACCAAATTGAGCATCACCTTATCTGCAAAAGAGTGAATTTGAACCATTCGTCAAGATTCTCATATGTTTGATGCAGTTTTTACCACATGTCAGGATCAAAGCAAATAGGGTTGAAGATAAAAAAGATCTTCCTTTGACATACCTTGTCATCGTACCCTTTATACCGGGCAAGCTCCCGATCAAACATTGTTAAGGCAAAATCAACAACCGAGCCAATCGGAGATTATCTTTTACTTGCAGGCTTCAATTCATACGACCAATGTTGTTTAGTTTGCAAATTCTTTGGTAGGGTTTTGGTTTAAAGAACTCAATTACTTGGAATATAGTGTGCATCCTTAATATGGATGTGTTATTCTGTGCGTCTTGTGCTAAAACCCCTGTGAAAAATGGACTTTTCGCAGGCCGGAGAACTTCAAGTTGTGTAGTTAGGGATGGAGAAAGATCAGTTCTTTACGTAGTCGAGCACCCAAGCCCTATGCCTAAACATAACAAACGTTTTCACGAGAACTGATCACAAGGTAAAATTCTCATTAACAGCGGCTTTGGCATAAACCCAATTGTTCTTAATTAGTTCATAAAATAAATTAAAATTTAGCAAACAAATCACAAAAGACACTGCTAGTAGTCCTAATAATACTAATATGCTTGAGAGAAGCAGAGCTAGGTTTCTATTACGAAACTCCCATGTTATCCCCCTTTGCTGTTTCAAAGATAATCTTTGTTCAGATTAGCGAAGTAAGGATGTTCCAGAGCTTTCTTGGCCGAGATACGCTTCGAGGGATCGTATTGCAACATCTGCGATAACAGGTCTAGCCCATCGCTATCCAAATTAGGAACAGCCGATGACAGACTCTGAGGGTTCCACTGGGGATACTCATGCCAGTTTGGTAGTGTGCTCAACCCAGGCCACACTTGCTCATTCGGAGTACCCAACAACCTGCAACGATTTAGAAACTATGAAAACAGGAAACACGACACCGAAATGGGTGATGTAGGGGACTAGAGAGTAGCATCATAGTGGACCTGAAAATATGAAGGAGCTGCTGCAGTTCAGAATCCCCAGGGAATAGGGCAGTCTTGGTGACCAGTTCAGCTAGAACGAATAAAGACATTGTTTAGCAAATCAAGTAGTATGAATTAATGTTTACTCGGATACAAGTGTCAACTGTTGAATACATTTATTTATGCGACATGGGTGCAGTTAGATTTTTCGAGCCATCCAATTTATTCGGTGTCCTACACATACCTTAAGAAAAAAAATCCAAGCAACACAGGTATGGATATGATAACAATCAGTGAATAATGATAATAATAGATGCAGAGAAGGCATGTAGTACCAAATATGCAGGCCACAGACCACATATCCACTGCAGTTGAGTAATGGGTAGCCCCCAAAAGGACTTCAGGGGCTCTATACCACAGTGTCAATATCTGAAAATCATTTACTAGCAAAATTAAGAGATGGATATTAATAAAAGTATGAAAATATTGACAGTAGTAACAGTACACTAGTAACACCTCATGAGTGTACTTCTTAATGGGAAGAGTAAAAGCTCGAGCTAGGCCGAGATCTGCAATCTTAAGCGACATGGTCTTTCTATCCATGAGAAGATTGTGAGGCTTAAGGTCCCTGAGTTAATTAAAGGGAAAAAAAAACAAAGGATTATTGAATCTCCTAAAAGATTAGTGTAATAGAGAAAAAAAAAGAAAAAAGGCCAAAGGGTTAAAAATAACAACCTGTGTAAAACTCCATGACCATGGCAGAAAGCAACACCTTTGCACAGTTGGTACATCAAGCTCTGTTAAACAAAGATCGCAAGCATCAATGGAAATATTCATATACAATAGCCTACAACAGAGTGAAAAGAGAGGGAAAGAGGAACCTTGACAATGTTAACGGGAATGTTCTCCCCGGTTTGGCGAAAGGAGCGGATGAATTTCTTGAGATCGGTATCCATGTACTCGAATACCAAGTAGAGAACCGTCTTTCCTTCTTTGTTTTGCGATTGTTTAACATCCATCAATCTGAAATACGAAAATGAAAATTTTCAGATCAAATCAAATCAAAATGAAATTAGAGAGCAGAATCATCACAAAATGAAGCGGAAGAAAGACCTGACGACATGAGGATCGCGGGAGAGCATGCGCAAGATGGAGACCTCGCGGAGAGTGGTGGGAGGGACGCCTTCATCGTCCTCGTGGAGACGAGTCTTCTTCAAGGCGACGATCTTCCCCGTCGCTCGCTCTCTTGCTCGGTAAACCTTGCCGTACGTTCCCTCTCCCACCTTCTCCAACTTCTCGAACGCCTCCATCGCTGACATTTGCCTTTGTTTCTCCATTTCTTTCTTCAATTGTCTCTCTCAAAACCTAAAACCCCCAACCCTCTCTTCCTTCTTTGTATTTATCAGATCGCATTGATTTGTTTCTTCGTATATATATATATATAACCGTTCCCTTCAAAAATCAATTACGGCATAAAGGTCAAAAGTGGGATCTCAACGGGACTTTTTTGAATTTCAAATTCCCGGATCCAAGCTCCCCTCAACCGCCCCTTTTCCATGTTTGCCCCTAGTTTTTTTTGCCAATAGCCCAACCCAAGTCTGAAACGGGAGGACCGGAGTCCATTCCTCAGCCCAGCTCAGCTCATATTTAGGCAAAAAAATTCCCTTTTTTGAATTTATTTTCGTGATAGTAAATATAATGTTGTTGAAAATACGAGAGAAATTTTTTTAATTTATTTTCATGATAGTAAATATGTAGAAGTGGTAATTGGTAGTTCGGGTCGGATTATTTCAGTTTGGACGGTATTTGTTTTAGATTCGAATTTGATTTAATGTTAATTCAAGTTTATGTTGAGTCAATCTGAGTTGGGTATTGATTCAAGTCAATTCCGGGTCGGTCAATATTAGATTGATTGACTTCTGAATCAAACCAATATTGGATCAATTAGCTTTTGGATCGAATCAATATCATATCGATCGTCTTTTCAACCTTTGATATTTGGGTCAATTCAGGTTGAGTTGGGTATAAATAAAATAATATATATAGTAATTTTTTCATGCACAAATGCCTTAGTTTAAGGGTTTAGAGATTTTGTCTAAGGTCTAATGTTTAGGGGTTTAAGTGTGCGAATTTTGAATTTATGAGCTATGTTTAAAATTTAAAGTTTAAGGTTAACATTTAAGGTTTATAGGTTAAAACCTAAATTCTAATCTTATTACTCTAAACGTAAACTATAACCTCCAAATTCTAAGTTCTAATCTTAAACCCTAAATTTCAATCACAAGCCTTAAATTTTAAACTCATACACGTAAACCTCTAAATCATAAACTAGATCCCTAAACCCTAAAACGATTATGAAAACGAAAAGTTTCCACTGCTGGTGCCTGAGATACTTTTCTAATGTATGGAATTATTGATATATTCTTGTAAAAATATGCGGTAAGATTTAGAGTTAAGATTTAAATTTTAAAAATGATTTATAAGCTATCAAAATATAATTTTTATTTATTTATTTTAGGCGTAAGCAATGAATCTTCTACAATCAAACATTAAGCATAAATTAAAAGTCTGTCAGTCTGCATAAATCTCTATTCTGACTCTGAGATTCTCTACTGCAAATTGCAAATTTCAGATTACTAGCTAAGGTATATATTATATACAGCATAATGCAATACCTAACCCAGACTTTTTGTTAGTTTACACTTTACATGCAAAAATCATCATCCCCTCCCCTCAGAATAATAGTAATTCAGTTTTAATCTTTCAGAATAAGCCTCACATTCTGAACCTTCACTGACAACTTCAGCTTCTGTTCTTCCATATCTTTCAGAACATCCATCAGTTTTGCTCGATACCCTTCGCACCGTTGACTCGCATATTCCACCTCCGTATTCAATTCCTCGATTTTCTTCTCCCGATCCTGCAATCAAGCAACCCAAATCAACTTAAGCTAAAAACTAAGACTGCTAGATGGTTTTGTAAGCATAGCATTTCGGTGCATCACAAACCAAACTTCTGCTATAAGATAATAATACTGACTTCATTCAAGGCAACAAACGTTTGGCACAATACCAACAACAGACAGTATGCATTGATGATATCATACGGAAGCCGACTTGTAAGAATATAACATGATTTCATATAGAACTGACCTTGGAGCCAGATTGGTTTTGCTGCCCTGAATTTGAAGGAATCTTTTTTATGATCGAACAAGCAACCTTATTTGCAGCCTCGTTAAGAGCATCCATTGCAATGTTAAAAGCATGCCCTGATTCTGTCCCCTCTTCCACGAACTTGATGGCTTCGTGACACAAATTGTCGTAACGAGCAGCATATGACTCTAAACTGTTGCCTGTTGTTTCTATATTGCAACCGTCCAATGTAACCCCGCTTTTCGCGCTCCTTGTCCACCGTTTTAGTATATAAGGAGATGGCAAGGACAGTACATTTGTTACCCTAAAAACTGCTAATTCATGCTTACAAATAATACCTGAAAACTCAAACATCTGGCAGCTACAACTAGCTTTCTTTCTAAAAACATCGAACTTCACAAAATGTGCTTTCTGGTCTTCTCCGAATTTGGCTACCCGATACGTTACTCCTAATCCGGTGTCGTCGATTGCAGTTGCAGGATAAGCAAGAGTCTCAACCAATTCCTCTTGGAATTTCATAAATATCTTCTTTGTGTAAAGGTTGACTGCTTGTTTTTCCATAGGAGGAGTTTTTAAAGTTGGCGATGCATTTAATGTATCATAATCGGCCTTTACTTCTTTTTCGTATCGACTTGCAACGGCCTTTTCATATTGTTTAATAAGACCCTGTGCATTGGTTGACGCATTTATATAACCATCAAAATATGAATTCATGCCATCACTTCCTTGGGTTATGGACATCTCCCCAAAGAATGTGTCTCGAAGATAAACAGGCACCCAATGTTTTCGAGTATTGTACATAGACTGCAGCCATCCATTATCTCCAAGACTGTATTGTAGAAGAAGGAACTCCCATCATGATTCGAATTCATCCTCTGTCTCTGTCAAGTTGATGCATCTTTGGAACTCAGTTTCAAAAGTGGGATGTGAGTGATATACATCAGAAAGCTTCTCCTGAGCTTCTCTAAACACATTTCATCTACAAAAACGGTGGCGGGCCTCTGGGAAAACTTGTGCAACAGCTGCTCCTATGATCCTATCCTGGTCTGTCGTGATTGAAATAGGGTGCCGGCCTGACATTGCAGCCAGCCATGTCCGAAATAACCAAACAAAAGAAGACTCCAACTCATTCAGAAGCAAAGCACATCCAAACAAAACAGGCTGTCCATGATGATTCCAGCCGGTGAAAGGGGCGAAAGGAACACGGTATCGGTTAGTTCTATATGCAGTGTCAAATGTAACAGTATCACCAAAGTGATTGTAATTCACCCTGAAATGAGTATCAGCCCAGAAGATGTTTCCTGTGGGGTTATCAAAATCACCTTGAACAGCACAAAAGAAAGCAGGATCCTCATTTTGCATTCGTTTCAAGTACTCAAAAACAATCAAACCTCCACTCCCAAGCGTCCTCTGCCGACTACTACTCATATAATTCTGGCAATCAACTTTAGTAAATCCCACATTATTAATTCCACCAGATTCCTTAATCAACACAGACATCACTCCACTCGGGCCCATCCCGGCAGCTTGAAGTGTATCAATGAGGCTGCAAGCAGGACCGGAGACATGCCTGTGTGAACGAAGACAATGCACTTTATCCGGCGACACAAGCTCATGGTTATGGTCTTTAACAAATTTCGAGACAACCCATTTCCCAGAAGACTGCTTCTTGACCGTAATTTGCGCCCTACAACCAACCCGAGTGACGGTACGCTGGCGCTTGGACCTATTCTGACCGCCGACTCTAAGGAACCCTTCGCGGGAGCAGACAATTTGGTGGCAGATTATTGAGCCATCACGGCGTGACCGCTGGTAAACACTAACCCGAGTGCTAAAACCGATGCAGCGTGCATACGAATTATAGAAAACTCGAGCAGACTGCTCGGAATCGAATTCCATACTCTCAAATGGCTCGGGATTAGGGTCCCCTGGGGCGGAAACAGGTTGGTCTACATAACCATAATTATCAAAAGAAAGTGGATTTTCCAAGTCAAGGGCAGTGGCGCCGTCATCAAACTCATCAACATTTACAGGATGAAAATCCATTTAGAGTAGTACTCAGAAGCTCAGGTCAGTGCTGTAATAGACAAAGTAATCTATAACGATCAAAAAATAAGTATTTTTCCAATGATTGTGGAGTTGCAAGGATTGGGTAATTGGCGTCAGGTTTCAAATATGGTTCGTAACAATTGAAAGTTGAAAAAAAACACAAGAATTAGTGGGAAGATATAAACTGACCAGAGGACGGTGCTGACGGCGGTGGTGTTGAATAAGAGTAATCTACTTTTGTGTCGTTGGAATTCGTAGGGGTGGAACATTTATTCACTTTTTAAGGCGTGATGTGCAACTGCAAGAGCAAATAGACGTCCGGTGCCGTCTTGTCTTTCCGGCCATTTTACTTTTACCCGTTGCTAAGCAGAATATCCCGGTGGATGGAATTATTTTGAGCCTGCTTAAATTATTTTATTTTTTGAAAAAAAAAAATTATCACCTTCAAAATTATTAAATTAATAAATAAAAATAAAAAATCTATAATTATAAATTATTTAAAATAAAATTTTAATTAAATTATTATATATATATATTATATTTTTAATTTTTTAAAATAATTAAATTAAATACTAACCTTAGTTAAATTTAAAAACCCTAAACTCTCTAAATCAGGACCGAAAGAATCACATTGTGATTGACGATCCCCAGTAATTGTCGATTTAGTTCCCCTGAAATCCCCCGTCACATAATATCCTGTCGTGTTTCTATCGTTTATTCTACATTCAAATCGATTAGAAACCTGCGGGATTAATGTAAAACTTTTTGGAACTGTAGGTGACGGATAATCATAATATAGCCTACGTTATCCCATCGTATTGAAAAGGGCTATTTTCGAAAGTTGAGTTAATGAGACGAGTGGAACAAATATCCTCACTGTAATCCATTATAGAAACAGTGAGGATTTTGTGAAGAATTGCTTATTTCAAGAACTCTGTAGGTTGTATTCACGATCGTGATTTTTTGGCAGGTTTAGGTTTATAGTTTCGAATTTAGAATTTAAGATTTTAAGTTTATAGTTTATAGTTTATGATTTCGGGTTTAAGGTTTTTAGTTTTGATTTCTGTGGTTTGGGTTTATGGCTTATAGTTTAAGATTTAGAGTTTTTATTTTTTAAATTGACTAAGGTTTAAATTTATTTTGGGTTTATGGCTTACATGGTTTTGGATTTCGTGTTTTGAGTTTTCGGTATTTGATATAATAATTTAAAAATTAAAAAATATAATATATAAAAAATAATTTAATTAAAATTTTATTTTAAATAATTTATAATTATATGTTGAGCCTTTAAGTTTTTTAAATTTTATTAATCAATTTAATAGTGTTTAGCGATGTTCAGCGATATTCGTCGAGCGTGATAGACTCATCCTTTTTTAAGTGTTTAAATTTATTTTTATCAGTGTTCTCTTTTAAGTGCTTATTTTATTTTATTTTTGATCTTTTTAGGTGTATAAGTTTTTATTTTTTATCTCTTTTAAGATGCATATGTTTTGACAAAAAATGATATTTTAAGTATCTATTTCGATCAAAAGGTAATAATTTAAACACCTAAAAGGATAAAAAAAAATAAACACCTAAAAACGAAAAACAAGATAATTTAAACACTTAAAAGACCTAAAAAAATAATTTAAGAACCTAAAAAACAATATAGTTTGACAATTTATTATGATTTAATTTTTTTACGTAATTACTAATAATTTCATTTATTTACTAGTAATGCTTAAAAAAGGATAAAATTCGTAACTATTTATCAGTGTCATTTATCGCCGTCGGAGGAGGTTCATGACCAGCTAAATGTGGACTCAGGAAGGAGTCGGGTCCATCGGGACAAGTTTGCCTTTAAGATTTATGACGTTCACCTTTGCATATTGTTTTATGAGTTTTTCTGTAGAGTGTATCTCGTAGGTACTTTGTAATTATTATTTTATGTATTGTTTTTTTATTAAGTTTAAGAAGTTTTAATGAGTCGTATGATAATATTTAGAGGTGATAAACGGGTTATTCGGTGCAAGTCATTTCGGTTTTGATATTATTTGGTTTAAATTCAGTTTCGGTTCGGTTCAGTTTGGTTTTAGTTCGGATTTATTGTGATTTAGGTCATTTCGAGTCGGTTGATTTTAGTTCGGGTCAATGGGAGAACGATCGGTTTTAATCGAGTTTTTAAGCCGATCAGTTTTTTACTCCCTATATATAGATTTATAAAGCCAATATATTTAACTTTTTGGTGAGTTGTGCGATTGTTCATATCCTACATTTATTTATTTCTATTAATATATTTTTTATATTTCAGGTTGTCTTCGGTTCGGGTTCATTCGGTTCAGGTGAACATCGGTACGAGTCTATTTCGGTTCAACTAAAATTCGGATCAGTTTCGGGTTGAGTCGGTTTGTTTTGATTTTGGATCAAATTTTGGGTCATCATGTTCGGGTCAGTTTCGAGTCTCGGTTCGATTTTCGGGTCTCAGGTCAAGTTTGCCAGGTCTAATAATATCTCTCTTTTTTTCATTAAAAAAATGACACTTTCCTATACAATTTGTTATTTTCATCATATTAGAGAAACTTTTTTATATGTTTATGTTTGTTTCTTTTTATAAAAATATGTTTGTGTTTGTAACATATTCAAATTTGAGTTTATTCGTATAAAATTTTCATGTTAATGTTTATTTAGAGTTAATATTTGATATACATATAGCTATTTTTTATATAAGCATGTTTATTTTAACTTTATAATATAAAATTTAATTTTTTAATCTGAATTCCTAATTTTAAACTCTACAACCCTAATAAACCTAAATGTTAAATTAAACTTAATTATGAAAAATAAAATTTATATTATCAGTTCACGAAATATTTTCTCTTAGTTCATATAGATAAGCTCGTTTATTCATATTTTTTTTTTGTGTTATATTATTAAAAGTTATTTTTTTATGTTTTGTTTGTATTGTGTATCCATTCATTTTATTTTTATAGAACTCAATTTTAGCCCAAATTCTCTTTGAGGACGAAATGGAAAAGTTTAACAATTTAAGATCAATTTAAAATGATGATTATAATTTAGGGACATATGATATTTCAATCCTTAATCTTAAACTCTATAAACTTTAAATTTAAAATCCTTAAGCCTAAATGCTAAATTAAACTTAATTGTGAAAAATTAAAATTTTCATCGTCGGTGCATGAAATATTTTCTTCTATTTAATATAGATATTATTATGCTCATGTATTTTATATTTTGTGTGTGTTATATTATTAAAAGTTATTTTCTTATGTTTTGTTTGTATTGTACTATCCATCCATTTTATTTTCTATAGAACTCTATTTTAGCCCAAATTCTTTTGAGAATGAAATTAAAAAATTTAAGATTAATTTAAAATAATTTTCATAATTTAGGGACGTGTGATGCAATTAACTCTAATTAATAGGAATAACAAATTTCCATACTATCCGGTACAGTAGAGGGCACAAGTAAAAAATAGTCAATTATTTTATTGGGTTGGGCCTTTGAGCACTTCAATCTGTCAATTTCAACTCCTGGGCTGACCCACTGGGTTTTAATAGTCTGGAAATTTATTTTTTTCAAATAATATTTAAATTCGAATATGGTAATTAATTTCAACAGTGTAATCAAATAATATTCGAATATATTTTAATTTTTTATGATGTATTCAATTGGATTACATTGGGATACAATCAAAGGACATAGACAACAAAAACATGAGAATAAAGGAAA
The DNA here is from genome assembly GCA_019671005.1 of Hibiscus mutabilis. Classification (NCBI taxonomy): domain Eukaryota; kingdom Viridiplantae; phylum Streptophyta; class Magnoliopsida; order Malvales; family Malvaceae; genus Hibiscus; species Hibiscus mutabilis. The sequence continues at coordinate 19,463,019 of CM033721.1, read as the reverse complement.
CTCAACCAGGGAAATCTTTAGAAAACAACAAGATCTATTACGAGAGGCGAAAATACCTTAAACGAGAGAGCCGCGTCACGGTCAATGCTAATCAAAGAGCTACCGGTCTGCAATCTTTTGTAGAGGTGAGAACCCAGCAAAGAACTTAAAGTCGTAAAAGGCAAGGTAGGAAGAACGAGGCCGTGAAGGAATGATGATACCCACAACATCTTTTTCGAAGTCGTAAAGAAAGGGAGCAAATGCTTGTAAAACAACCTCAGACAAATCATGAAATATCAACCTAAAATATTATTACAAATATAATATTTTTAATTTTATATTTTGTAATATTTTTTATTAGTATCGTACCTAGCCGCACCTCAAAGCTATCCAATAAAGTCTATAAAATGAAAGAACAAAGCAAAGTGGGCAGATACATGGTACCGTACGAAATGATTTAAACAACACAGCTGGTTCCCACGCGTTTATTCCTGCCTCTGCATCAATAGTGTCCGGACCAAGGACGATTACGCCACCTCCACTTCCCTTCCATTGCATATCTATTCACTTTTTTTTTTAACTCATTTCCAATGGGTAAAAATACCGTACCCACCCCTCTATTATACTTCATATTGTATTCTGACACTTGTGTTTTTTAAGTGACTAAAAAGGTAAAGAAAAAGTATTAGGTGTTCCTCCTATGGAAGTCTCTCTGCATTATTCCACAAGGTTCATGCTGCTGTTGTCCACAGATTTGACATGCAATAGAAGACTTAATTTGCTGGCTTCTTCTTTTCTCGACTTCTTCCATTGTTTCGGTTGTCATGTTACATCTTATTCGTTTGAGTTTTGTTTCGCTCGTTGTTTTACTTGTTTTTTTTTCTTCATATTATGGTTTTCTGGTGTTTGCTTATGTGTTTTGATTTCTTCTATTCCCTTGTATTTCTCATGTTGTTGGTTCCTTTGTATCTTGTTTTGTTTTCCTTGAATGCTAATGATTTTTTATAATGGCAACTGAATTTTATTAAAAAATTATAGAAGATATCACAAATATAACGCATAAAAAAAGAAGAATAATAAGGATTAGTCCACAAAAATCTCATGCAAAAACCCAAAGTACAAAGAAAAATAAATATTTCTATAAAAATTAGCATATCGTCAAAATCCAAAAGCCTTTCCGAATCTCTTTCTTCATTCAAACGAGACGCTTTACAGAGTGAAAAAAGTAGCGAGCAAACCAAACTATCAAGCAGATTACTCCGCTACCCAGGTTTGATTACATTGGCAAATAACTATCAATCGAGTAAGGATCTATCTTTTTATGACTACCGACAGAATCATAATCAGAAATTAGCGTCGTGAAAATCTTTGTACGAACACTAAACGACCACTAGGATATGTTGAAATCATGTCAAAACGACAAATGAAATGAACCATAAAAAAACAAAGAAAAAGTGTGACACAAAGGCAGAGGGAACGCATTCCACAAAGACAGAGATTCTTATTAAAAATATGAAAAAACAAGAAAATAATGAACCCCGATGGTCGACAACCAATACTAAGACTAATTGTCAACCACCGATCAAGAAAACAAATAAAAAAAAGAGGTTGCGACGCTAGGATTAGGACATAGGAAAAAATAGGTTTTTCAAGGAACTGATTGTCAGTGATTTTTTTTTTAATATGAGTACGTCAGTTTTATTAAAAGAAGAAAAATCCAAAGCTACCGTGAGAGTTTACAGCTCAGGTAAACAAATTTGATCTATACATATTCCTAAAAACACAACAATTAAAAGACCATAAAAATAAAAGGTAAAAACCCTAACTCAAAACTCAAAACAAAATAGATGCAAACATCACCAAAGCTCGACGATTAAAGGTAAAAACCAACAACAAACAACATTAAAAAAATGCATATTACAATAATAAGGTACATTGGCAACAAGGTTATTACCGCAACTCAATCGCGAACAAGAGTGGTGACTGAGCTCGTATCTAAATCTAGTTCGAGGGTCCAAAATATGGAGATTAATAGGATAATCAAAAGAGTGCTATCTTGATCAGTCGTGGTGACGTAAAATCCAACCCTGATATAAAAATAAATGAAAAAAGATGTGGTCAAGCGATCGATTAAGAGAAGAAAAGCATAACAAAAGGCAGAGAAAAACGTGTCACAAAAACAAATTTATTAAATTTAAAACCTATAAAATAAAAAATAAAACAAAGTAATAAAAATATTACCGACAATTGATAATCAACACTAACACTAATACCGCCGTCCGTTATGTAAAACTAAAAAAGAAAGAAAAAAAGTTGCAGGCTCGAATGCCAGTGAGTTTATGCTAGAAAAAGATAAAGAAAGTATATAATTTAAAATATGTTGGGTCAGTTTTGTGTAATATGTTTTGATACGTTTAAAAACTGGAAAAATTACTTGGATATTGTAACAAGTTTTTTTTTCCTTCCAATATATGTCACTAGTCATTTTATTTTCTATAATATTATATTTGTTACAGTAGATTTAAAGTCAGATTCAAAAAAATCTGACTATGAACAGTGACAAAAAATAAACTAATGGTAAGGTCAAAAGGATCCGACTTTAGCTTTATTTTTTAGGTTACTGTTCATAATCAGATTCTTTTGAATATGACTTTAAATCCACCGTAGCAAATGCAATATTTGTGAAAATAAAATGGTTTGTGTCATATTTGAAGAAAAAAAGTTTGGTGCCATATTACTGGAAATTTTCCTTTAAAAACTCATACAATTACATTTATTTTGATATGATTTTATACGTTATCCACCGGTTAAATATAATGATTTAAATCTGTTTAAAATACCGATTAGTCAAATTGCTCACTTTTATTCTCTTATATCTTTTTAGGACACGAGTTTTAGACCTATTATAAGCAATGAGTACCTTTTTTCCCTCCTAAAGTCCTTCTTTACCTCCTCTTTAAATAAGATTAGAACCAAAATTAAAAAAAAAAACTGCTCAAGATAAAATGAACTGAAATAAAAGAAAAGATTATAATGAGTATGGTGAACAATATGTTATGTCATTTTTTCTGAATATTTCCTATTTATCATTATAATGGTATTAAAATTACAACTTAAAAGAAGAGAAAGGGTGTCTTATTTATTTATTTTTATATCAAAGAAGTTCACTTCTGATGTCTGAATTTAAGAGCACAGAAACTTACATCATTTAGTTAAATTCATGTTATATTTGTCAAAAAAAATAAATTCACCTTATAAATTTAGTATTTATTCTATTAGAAAAAAAGATTTATTCCGGATAAAACCTATTGCATAATACTAATTAAGATTAAAGTGATGTCTCTTGAGAACACATTATAGGCTTGATCGACAACATTTATTCTTTAAATGTTACAGAACATATATCTTGTGTTATATATCTAGCGTAAAAATATTTTTAACCTATTCAAAAAAAATATTTTTTACCCATTTAAATTACGGTGTCCACTTCTAAGAGTTTAAAATTCAAGCCTACATATAAATACGTTATAACCAACCCATGTTACATGTAATGGTAAAAGTGCAATGATAAGTCATATTACACTTCTAATATAAAAGATCGTGCTTAAACTTTTCGAATATAAAAAATTATGTTCAAACTTGTAAGACGATATAATCGGAAAGAATAATACCAGGTTCTAAACGTAGAACATGGAAGATAATTAAGAGAAAATAATGCCTAGATAATAAATGGGAAAAGGCTGTGTAGATGAAGTAGGCAGATTAGGTTGGTCAGTTTTGGGTGTGAAAATATGAAATGGTTGGGAGGACAATTGCGTGACCCCGACGACATCCACTACGCGCTTCACATCGGAAAAATTTGGCTATACCATAAATAAACCCCGCGTTGTTGATCTATGTAACTTGGCTTAAAGTTAAAAAAAATGTTGGTTTAATTAAATAGTCATTTTGGCTCTTATTTTTTAAAATTAATTTAATATTTAATATTTTATTTTAATTTAAAATGATATTTTTGTAGATGAAAATTGTTAGTCAACTGCCGATAAATAACTTAAAATGACTTGACAAAATGATGTGTTAGAAGAAAAATATTTTATATTTTATACAATTCTATAAGAATATTTTTTGACTGATGTGTCATTATGTAAAGCCAACATATATGTCTGTATGATACTATTATCCTAGCATACACTGCTATGTAAGTTTGTCACTTTATTTCAAGCTGTTTATCGTCGGTTAACCCAAAATAAAACGTTAGAGGGAAGAAAAACGAGTAATTGATAGAATATTTAAATATAAAGAGTTATATTTATTGAATTGTTTCGAATTAAAACCAAATTAATAGAATGAATGAGCTTTGGTACCAATTTGGGAGAATGTGCTTAGTTCATTTACCAATTTAGGAGTAAAAATTATTTAGCCACCGACTTGGAATAAGGTGCCTATTCAGGTCCTAACTTTAGAGTAAAAATTCTCTAGGTACTGAATTGGGAGAAGTTATCTAGTTCAAGTACCAAATGTATATTTAATTTAAAAATGTTTTTGATTTAAAAATAATATAAAATAAATTATTTTTAAGTTCAAAAAAGTGATTTTAACCTTGAAAATGTTTTAAAATTTATACTTTCATCTCCCTATTTCAAAAGCCCGTGTATCCTCCTTTGAATTGTATTTTATCCCTCTATGTAAAAAACGTAAAAAAAGTAAAAATGACCATTTTACTCATTTTTAGGTAGATAGATTAAAATATAATTTGAAATATAGTATAAGGATCTGTACGATGATTTTACATAGTTAATAAATCAATGGAAATTTTTATATTTTAAAGCAACGTACTATCATATGACAATTCCATGTGACTATCGTTAAACGATGTGAAGTGGTTAAAACTTAAAATTTCGAAAATTTGAGGTATAAAAAGAGAAACCATGATCCATGAATAATATATATATATATAACACGAGTGTAATGACAACGCACATTGTTCTTCTAGGGAGAAAATTGGAGTTCGAACATTAAAAACGATATTGTTGAAAGAAAAAACCATGAATGCCGAACATGGACTATAAATAGACGTGTATTTACAAAAAAAATAACTTTAATGAATTAAGGTTTAGCTTCACATTGTTTTTGAAAAGTGTCGCGAGAAGATATTTTAGAAAAGTATTTATGTATTATTTGGTTTAAAATAGAAGGGTTCGATATTGATGTCAATAAGTGCTTTAAGTATATAAAATGTCTATTTTAGACATTATTTTAAAAATATAAATGAATTGACGATATATATGTGGATAAATGAGTAATTACACTCAAAAGTGTTTTCAAAAATACTAAGGCTCCATTCAAGAATGATTTTGCAACGATATTTTAGGGCAAAAGCGGTGAGAGCGGATAATTTGAAGAAAAGTTGAAATTTTTGAGTCGTTCGGCGCAACTTTTTCGTTGATAACCAAAAGCAGATTCTAAACTCGTTATTAAATAAATCCTAAAAGCTATAAATTTCGGTTTTTGAAAAATATCCGAAAGCTACTTTTAAATTGAAAAACTTGTTATGCATTTCTTTCTGCTCATAACAATTTTAGGGCCAAATGTACTTTTTGAAAACGATGGAGAACGAGACCGGCTGGATAAAAAATGAAAAGAGAGAACAAGCATTATGACATTGCAAAGGACATAGTCAAATTAAGCACACAGAGTAGGTTGAACATGTGAAGGTTATTATTATATGTGCAGTGAATGATGGGATAATGCAAGTACCACACCTACATAACCTTTGCATCTTCACAATTAAGTATTTAGTTTCAAAGTTTTCAACTTTCCTTTTTTTTTTCAAACCGGAACGGGTTAATTAATTTCACATAAAGACCGGTTTAAACGAGTTAACTCTAACTCTTTGAATTCTAATCACTTTCTTTGTTGATGACCATAGGATGCTCTTGTTTCTGGGGGTAATTAGCAGTAATATTGTATTTGAAAAAAGTATTCCACAAAATATTTTACTTTGTCTTTTATTCTGTGATCTATTGTATTTGTTACAGTCCTATTAAAAGTCGTCGAAATTATATGTCCACTTCAAACAAATAAAGGTGAAGTCGGCATGTAGTCATGCCAACTTCAAGCTATAATGTAGAACATTCCAGCAAACTCCATTGGTTGCTTTATTGATTTGATAAAAACCATCATACATCATGAAATAAAAAAATACTCTAAACATTGTGTTATATTTTCATTCAAATTCTAATTGGTAATTAAGTTGGGTTTTATAGTAATTCTAGTGGTTGAAGATTACTTGGTAATTAGGATTTACTTTAATGAGTAAAATCTATTTTAGGTAGGAGATCTTATTGAATAAGGTTTCTTGGTGACTAAGTATTTGGGTCTATAAATATATACTAGGTTTAACCTTTTAAATTATGAGAGAATGAGAGATAGAAAGAATTATTCTCTAGAGAGATGTAACCACTTTTAGGTTCAACTATTGTGAATACATTGTAGAGATGAGTATTGTAGGGATGTTGGGAAGAGTGTTTTGGTTCCACAGGGGCATGAGATTTATACACCGAGTTTTGAGATTACATGGATTATTATGTATTTGTACTCAGTGTATTGTTCGTTTCTCTCGTCCGTGGAGGTAGGCTATGCTGAACCATGTTAAATCTTGTCTCTTGTGCATGTCTTGATCTATGTTGTTATCACTTTAGTTATTTTGCCGCATACCAAATTCCTAACAAATGACATCGGAGCTTTTCAAGTTACTCAGGATAATGGCGACGATGAAGTATGAAATTCTGCTGCTGGATCGCAACGTCATGTTTTCTATATGGCAAATGAAGGTTCGAGATGTTCTTGTTTGAAGGATTTAGATGATGCATTGAATGAATTTGATAATATGCCAAAAGAATGATCGGATACAGAGAAACGCCACAAGGATAGGAAAGATGTTTCCCAAATCCGTTTGCACTTATCAAACATAATTTTACAGGATGTTCACAAAAGGAAGACAAATGTCGACTTATGGGCAAAATTGAAATAAATTTGCATGAAGAAAAATTTCACCAATAAGTTGCTCCTGAAGCAAGCCCTATACTCCTACAAGTTAGCAGAAGATTAGTGTCTTGACGACCACCTAACCAATTTCAAGGAGATCGTCTCAGATTTAAAAACGATGGAGGTAAAGTACAACGAGAAAGACTTATGTTTGATTTTACTTTGCTCAATGCCCGCTTCATATTCGTCTGTTAGAAGCACCCTCCTACACAACCATGATACCCATACTTTTGAAAAGGTATATGATAATCTAAATTCGCATGACAAGATGCAACACCTTACCGATTTTGAGTTCCAAGCTGAGGGTCTCATGGTGCATGGATCGACTAATTCAGACTGAGGAAGAAAAGGCAATAGTAATTCCGGCGGTCAAAATAGGGGTAGATCTAAGTCGTAAAATCAATGTAAAACATGTTATTTCTGGAAAAAGAAAGGTCAAATTAAATATGGGTGTTACATATTACAAAATAAGATAAAGAATGAATATGAAAATCAAAATTTCAGTGAAGATGAGCTGATATTGTAGAGGAGTACGAAGATGGTAAACTTTTAGTTGCTTCCAGCGAAGACTCTATAGTAAGTGAATAGTGGATTCTTGACTCTGGTAGTAGTTTTCATATGAGTCAAAATCGAGACTGGTTTGCGACGTGTAAACTGTGTTTACAGATGTTGTTTTTTGGGACATAATGTCTCTTGTGAAGTTACAAGTATTGGCACAATCAAGATTAAAATGTTCAATGGGATTGTTCAAACACTTGGTAATGTGAGGCATGTTCTAGATTTGAAAAGAAATTTGGTTTCGTTAGGTACTTTGGATTCAAAAGGGTACAAATACTCCAATGAAGGTGGAGTTATGAAAATTTGAAAAGGCTCTCTCGTTGTGATGAAATGGTATAAAAGAGTAACCGATTTTTATGTTCTGCAAGGTTTAATTATTTTAGGTGATGCATATGTTTTCGTCATGCGTGTCAAATGACGATGTTATTAGTGAAGACATTTTGACTGAATAAAGTAAAAGAAGTTTTTTGGTTGAACATGACAATCGCAGGCATAACAATTCTGGTAGGTGGAAAAGAGTTCGATTTCATGGGCATAACGAATTTGAAAGGAAGAATAAAGTTGAATTCCATGGGTATAACGATGTTATTGGTAATGCATCTGTTTAGGTTATGCATCCGTTTTTCATCCTGCGCCTGCGTGTCAAAGAAGAATAAAAGTTTAACTATTTTAGGTGATGCATTCATTTTTCGTCATGTATGTCAAATGACGATGTTATTGGTGAAGACATTTTGACTGAATCAAGTAAAAAAGGCTTTTTGGTTGAACATGACAACCGCGTGCATAACTATTTTGGTAGGTAGAAAAGAGTTCGATTTTATGGGCATAACGAGTTTGAAAAGAAGAATAAAGTTGAATTCCATGGGTATAACGAATTTGAGAAACTTAAGAGAGTTCAATTTGCTTCAAAGATAAATAATGAGAAAGATAGTATTGCCATTGCTGATCTAGTTGTGAGCAAAGTTGGCACTAATGTTGATATTACCAATGTGAAGACTAAATTACCTTGTACATCCAAGCTTTAACAAGGCTTGGAGTCGATCGGTGATTGTTGAAGACTACCCCTTGAAGTGGTTTCGTGGAAGAGGTGGAGATAATGTGCTACAATAATTTATCACAAGGTGGAGATTTGTTAGAGTTGTGATCCAAATTCTTTTAGGATTTAGTTTAAAGTTAGAATCCTACTTTTAGTAGATATTGTTTACTTTACATTAATTAAAGGTAGGAAACTCAGTTTGAGTATAATTTGTTTCTATGCAAGTTTTCTTTGTAAACAAGAAACATATCCCTATAAATAGATAATATGGATTAAAGGTTTAGACATAACATCATAAATCAGTTGTAATCTCTTTCTCCATCATAGTGAAAGTTTTAATCCTCTGCCCGAGGTTTTTTTCTTTTGGATTTTCCACGTAAATTCTTGGTGTTATTTTTTCTTTTTTGTGTTTGCGTTTATTTACTTATCTCATCATTATCGTCTCGGTAGTATAACAAATTGATATCATGAGCTATGGTTTGAATTGCATGATTGTGGAGGAACTTTTACTGCGAATTTTTTGGAGCGATGTAGGAGACGTGCAAAAAGGTTATTGTTGTAATGAGCTTTAGGTTGCATGGGGAGTAATTCTCAATCGATTCAACGGTACTTCAACGGATACTACATAAGAATTGGAGTTGTTGAAGACTTGGTGGCGGTGCTTCAACGAATATTTGACTTACGTAAAAATTGAAGCTGTTGAAGACTTGAAGACTAATGCTCGAGCAATATTACGATGTATTGCTCGTTAAGGCTAAGCATGGTTAACCGCAAAACAAAACCGATCCGAACCGAGGCGTTTGGACGGTTTATGGTTAATAAGTTTATGAACCGTGGTTAACCAAATCGAACCGAATTTAATTTTTAATTTAATTTATAATTATTTTTATAATGTAAAAATAAGTATTTATATTTGAAATACTATATATGCATTTCTCAGTATTATTTTTTACTTAAAAATTTAAGTTTTTAATAAATATTTATGAAAAATACTTTAAAACTTTACCCTTTAAAGTTTAAAAGTCATAAAATAGAGCTATTTTGTCAAAATAAAATATAAAATTTCAAAAACTAACGTTAATATAGAAAAAGCGAAAACCGAGGTTAACCGAACCGAAAATCGGTGGTTGTTAAAATAGCTTGCCGAATTAAACCGAAACCGAACCGTATACACCTCTATTGCTCGTACACAACGTTCAAGCCTTTTATTGGCTTATGTCAATGGTTCGTCTATGGAAGCTTTTACCGAAAAAATTAAGGGTAAACTACCACAGTGACTACCGAACTAATTGGGGATACTTATTTTGACCACCGAACTATCAAAATCGTCAATCAGACCACTAAACTTATTAAATTGACCTATTTTGACCACCGCCGTTAAAAACTAACGGAGAGGTGACGTGGCAGTTAATGGAAATTTGTAAAATACACATTTAGTCCATGTTATTTACCTATTATATCAATTTAATCATAATTTTAATTTAATTAAATAAAATTAATCAACCAATAAAATGATGACACATGTCATCATCCAATTGGATAAGTTTACTCAAATTTTAATTTAATATATTTTCCCCTCCAACCAGATGGTGACACGTGTCACCACCCGGTTAGAAACCCCACATATTTGCCACTACTCCAACCCATATTTGTTGTAATGAATTGCACCATTTAATATATATATATCTATAAGACAGTAAATGTTAGGGAATAAAAAAGTAAAAATGGTTGAAAGGAGACTCGAACTCAGATCACTTGGGATGTGTATAATCACACAAACATTCGATTTAATTTAAATTTGAAAATTATTAAATATTTGATTTTAAAAAATATTCGATTTAAAATATTTGAATATTTTTTTCATATTTAAATTAAATCAAATATTTATTAAAATATTAAATATTCGATATAAAAAATTTAAATTAATTATTTTTAAATATTTTAATAAATATTCAATTTAATTTAAATATGAAAAAGAAAAAATATTCAAATATTTTAAATCAAATATTTAATAATTTTCAGATTTAAATTAAATCGAATGTTTGTGTGATTATACACATCCCAAGTGATCTAAGTTATAGTCCCCTTTCAACCATGTTTACTTTTTTATTCCCTAGCATTTACTGTCTTATAGATATATATATATATTAAATGGTGCAATTCATTACACTAAAGATGGGTTGGAGCTGTGGCAAACATGTGGGGTTTCTAATTTGGAGGATGCAAGTTTAATCCATGCCAAACTCATCCTTCCTCTTCAATTTTCTTTTAACTAGGTGGTGACATGTGTCACCATCTGGTTGGAGGGAAATATATTAAATAAAAATAAATTAAAATTTGAGTAAATTTATCCAATTGGATGATGACACGTGTCATCATTTGATTGGCTGATTAATTTTATTTAATTAAATTAAGATTATGACCAGATTGATATAATGGTAAATAACATGGATTAAACGCGTAATTTTACAAATTTTTATTAACTGCCACATCACCCCTCTGTCACTCCTCCGTTAATTTTTTAACGACGGTGGTCAAAGTAGGTCAATTTAATAAATTTAGTAGTATAATTGACGATTTTAATAGTTCAATGATCAAAATAAGTACCCCAATTAATTCAGTAGTCACTAGGATAATTTACCCAAAAAATAATTATTAAAACAACGCCTATAAATGATACTTTGTGACATACAAGACAAAGGTACAATCGGTGACAGACTCGCGTTTTTACTGGAAGGGCTTTTTGTCTGCGCAACAATTTTTTTATCTTTCAATTATATATTTTAAAAAATAGATAAATTATGAATTTGTCGCTCTTAGTCTCAAATATTTATGTATTGTTCCTACCTTTAATTTTAGGGACATAACCCATCCTAACTTTTATGGTCTAACCGTATTTTAAGCCCTTAAAGTTTTGAAACTATTAAAATTAAGTTACAGTTACTTTTAAAATTTCATGATTTAATTCTTTCGTAAGATCCTATCGTTTTGAGGTTAATAAAATTAAGCATTTGTCCCTAACTTTTCTTTGTTTATTTACTTGTTAAGGTACGAGATTAATAAAATTAAGCCTTAACTTTAGTTTTTATGATTATATTTTAGAACTTTGTTAGTTTCAAAGATAAACAATTTAATCGTTCTCATAATTTCATCATAGTTTTCACCCTGGTATTGCTTATGAAACGCATTTTGTGGGTTTTAAGTAAGATAACACGATCTATGGAACAAAATGAAAACCTTAAAAGTATTGGAAAACAAAGAAAAAATTAAATGAAATTTATCTAAAAAGATATAAAGGTCGTGGCAATGCACGTGTGATGACGTAGCGGTACACGTATGAAGATGATAAGGCGAAGGGACAAAATTAATTTTCTGACCAAATATGAGGGCAAAATTGATTTTTAGGCAAAAAAGCGACTTTAAGAAAATACTAAAAATACTAAAATGATGTAAAAATTAATAAAACATTTAAAAATGTTTTATTTTTTTTGTTTGAGTCAAGGTATCTACCGCCGATAGCAGAGACTAATCTCCTCGCCGCGGGTGCTCTCACTAAGAGGTAAACGGCTGGCCATGAAATGTACTCCATTCTCATTGGTAAGAATCGACCTCCTAACCTCATAGTTAAGAGATGGTTTAAAAAATGTTTTATTAATGTATGATTAAAAATAAAAAATAAAAAATCTAAAAGTAAGTAAAAATTATAAAATTAAAATATCAAAAGTTATTAAATTATAAATTATTCAAAAATCAAAACTTAAAAATAAACTATACACTCTTCCCTAAATTCTAAATCTCAAACTCTAAATCCTAAACTCTAATTGAAAATTTTATCAATACAAAGTGATTATGAAACATAAAAGTATACATATAAATTAATTAATCAAGTAAAGAGTTTAAATTTTAGGGTTTAAGGTTTGTGATTTATAAATTAGAGTTAGAGTGCAGAGTTTATTTTTTTAATATTGGGGCATAGATAGGGGCACCAAGAAAGGGTTAAGGATTTTTGTTCGGTTGAGAGAATCACATTAAACCTATTTTTGAGATTTTTCTTCTCCCTTACATTCTTTTAAGAGAAAGAAAACTAAAATAGTCCAAACTTTTTTGTCGAATGTTATTCATAATTTTTAATACGTCATGAATATTTTCAAATTTTATTATTGAATAATTTATAATTTATTAGCTTATGATATTTTAATTTTTTTACTTATTTTTTGATATTTTTGATATTTTTATTTTATTTTTAGTCATATATTAATAAAATATTTTAAATATTTTAATTAATTTTTATGTTATTTTAATATTTTAATATTTTTCGTACTCATATTTTTGTTGTCTAAAAAATCAATCTTACTCTCATACTCAACCAGAAAATTAATTTTGCCCTCAAACTCGCTCGGAAAATCAATTTTGCCCTTCTACCACGTCAGCATCATAAACTGCCACGTCATCTTCACACGTCAGCATCATAAACTACCACGTCATCACTATAATGGTCAATGTTGGCTTTCGTTAGTCAAGGGGCAAACCGTGATGCAATTCGACTACTTCAGGGGCCAAATTGATGCGAAAATACTATAAGGGCGAAATCAATAAATTGAGACTATTAAAGAGGCACAATAGCCCTTAAGCCTAAATTATATTTTAACTATAAAGGCTTAATAGGCAAATAGGTGCCCAAACTATGCCTTTTTTTTTCAATTAGGTGCCTAAACTATTTTTCAGGCCAAATAGGTTCCTAACGTTTTATTTTGTGACTCATTTAAGGTTCTCCGTTAATTTTCACCATTAAATGCTACGTGTCTCCTCCTGAAAAATTCAAAATTATATTAAAAATAAGTAAAATTAATAAAAGAAAATAAAAATAAAAGTATATCCTAAATTTTTTAAATATTCTCAAAATAGTCTCCAAATCCCTAAACCCCCCAAATTCGACCACTCCCGCCGGCGGCGGCCACGTTGCCGGCGACAGAATGAAGCGTCTTCCCCTCACCAAACAATCCACACGCCGTTCGTCGCCCCTCTTGCCATCGTTTGTCGCGAATCGTTCGAAATAACCATTCGACAATTTCGTCGATTCGCACGGCGTCGGTCGATTTTCAACGACGAGGTGGTGGGGGAAATGGTCGTGATGGTCCGACGACTGATGTGGTGGGCGGCAACGTGGCAATCGGCGGCAGAATCGACCCAAATCGGGATTTAGGTTTTGGGGGTTTAGCAATTTTAGATTTTGGGGGTTGTTTTGTATAATCTGGAAATTTTAGAGATTTTTAAAAATTAATTATATTTATTTTTAATATAATTTTGGATTTTTTTGGAGGTGGCACATGGCATTTAACGATGAAAATTAACGAATAACTTTAAATGAGTCACGGAATAAAACTTTAGACACCTATTTGACCCAAAAATAATTTAAACACCTAACTGAAAAAAGGCATAATTTGAGCACCTATTTGACGGTTAAGCCAACTATAAAATCAAGATCTTCCACGACAATATTAGCACATTTAACAACAATTTTATTCAATTTGCAGCTATCTTTAATTTCAATCAATCCTTCAAGATGTTAAAATTTTCACTCACCCAAAGGTTTAAATTAAGTATTTTTAATTAATGTCTTACTATTTTTATTTTTTTACCTTTCAATATAGATTGTTTTATAAAAGATGCATGCACACAAGTAAATTAATATCACTTAGTCACCAGGAATAACCCTTCCTTCCCATAAAGTTCTCATTTTCCCCCTCTTCTAAATAGGATTAAGATTAGATTTATGATTTTTTAAAAGAAATATCTTTTAACTAACAATATTTTTCAACTTTATCGAATAAACAAAAAATACAACGAAGTTACAAGAAAAGTTTAATAGAACTAGGGTAGACTAATCACATTAATCAATATTTCTCTTAAGCTTTTAAATCTAAAAATTGGGAGGGACAAAGTCTTATTTGACTAGTATTTAAACTTAGAAATACCTAAAAGGCTAGTATTTAACCTATACATAGTTTCGTCCCTACAAACACCACTGTCGTTAGTGAAAAATAAACACCATCAACACTGACATAAAACTACATATAAAAATGACAAATGTTTACAGAATGACTTTATCATAACTTAACCGCGAATTATCTTTGATGATTGCGAACGTTTGTCAATAAGATAAGTTTCTCATACAATTTTATACGTTTGTCGAGATATTGAATATTGTTTGCTTAAAAAACAGTAAAAAAATATTTTTATCACTCCAAAACTTACCATTCATAAAGACTATTATAAAATTTTACACTTATAAATACAATCCAACTTACAAACTCAAAAGTTTATAACAATGTTTGTGCCGATTAAACTTGAACATTCAATGGCTATTAAACTAAATGTCCCAATAACTAATTAACCGTACTATACACACAACCCACAACAACAAAGAACGTACCACTTACACTAATGACTAAGCTAGACAAGTTCACAAGGTGGACGAAGTGTCGTGGATTCTTCGTTGCTCAATGGTCGGCCCTAAATAACAAATATAACCCCGACCTTGCTTCAATTTACCATTCACATCAAAACTTAAATTTTAACCTTTTTTTTTCCGCATTATTCCTAGCGCCGCAGTTTTTTTTCTTAGTCGGTTATTGATAATCAATTTTTGTATTAATTGTCGACCACAAGTTCTATTATTTTTTGTTTTTTATATTTTTAATAAAAATATATACCTTTGCGGCTTATTTTTTCTTATGCATTTGTGGCACGTTTTTTCTTTGTTTTCATGGCTTCATTTTACATGTCGTTTTGGCATGATTTCAGCATTTTTAGTGGATGTTTGGTGCTTGTATAGAAATTTGTACGGCGCTAGTTTCTGATTATGATTATGTCGATGGTCATAGAAAAATATATCTCTACTCAGTTGATGGCTGTTTGCAGATGTAGTGAGTCTTAGGTAGCGGCGCATTCTGTCTGATAATTTGACTTGTTCACCACTACTTTTTTACCCGTAATGTATAAACAAGAAGATTCAGGAAGGCTTCTGAATTTTGTATGAGATTTGGGTGGACTAGTCTCATTATTTTGCCTTCTGGATGCGTTGTATTTGTAATATCTTTCATGATTTTTTTAATAAAATTCAGTTGCCATTGTCAAAAAATATATGACTTACATTAAAAAAACAAATTAAATTATAAAATATATCTGATGCATTGTCAGTGCAAATTTTAATTTACACAAATAAATTTATTTTTGGAGTTTAATTTATGGTTTAAAATATATGAGCTTATGATTTAGGGTTTTGACTTAAGATTTATGATTAGAGAATAATGTTTAGAGTTAAAATTTAAAAATTTAAGATTAAGAACTTAAATTTTAATTTTTAAAGTTTGAATAGGTATACTCGTGAAAAAATATGTATTAAATATTTGAACTAAAAAATAAAAGAATAAAATAATTTTTAAAGACTAAACTTGAAACTTCTTTTAATTGATCCTTGAACCTTTTTTATCCGCATTAATATGAATGTGGAAACTTTTCTTATTTTTAATAATTCCGATAATGCGACTCTAAAAGATTAAGCCACATGTCACATGACATGTCATCAAAGGACCTCTAAATTTAAGTTAATATGGACGGAAAAGGAAGTTCAAGGACCAAACTGGAAAAAATGACCAAGTGGAGGATTAAAAGTTGGGTTATCCCAAAAGTAAAATTAGAAATACAATACAAGCGTACGTACTTACCAGTCTACTACCAGAATTTACATTTTTATTTTTGTTCTTATTATTTCTTTGTTATTCTTATAGGAGACAACAAAAGGTAAACCAAAGTTGTGGAGCAAAACCCAAGTTCCTAGTTGTTTCAGCTTTCAACATCTTCATCTTCCCGGATCTGACTGCGTTTCCTTGCTGTTAACCCCCTTGACTCCTATTTTTTTCTTCATTTTTTCACAAATAGAGACGCTAGCCCTGGTCCGATGGTTGGTACCTGGGAAAAAAGGAGAATTTTCAGATCTGCAATTACAATGAAGTAAAAGGTTGAAGGCGGTGGTTGCTTTTACTTTTTCCTTTGTTGCTTCTTTTTATCTGAGATGATGAAGCGTTAAGCTGAGATTTTGTCTAAGGTATCTGATTTATTTATTTATGTTTCTGTATTTGCTTTTTGCTTGTATTGTATGAATATGATTCATCTGGGTATTTTTAATTTTGATTTTTCTTACGTGTCTCCAGTTCTTCTCAATCTTTGTCTGATCTGATAATCAGCCGTGAAACCCTCAAGCTGAGATTTTTGTGAAAGGTATGTTTTTTTTTTAATCTTCTTTGTTTGTTTATCCGCCTGCATTTGCTGTTTACTTGTATAATTGTATTGTTCGTCTAGCTCTTTTTTTGGTTTTAATTTTGTTTTTACATGTCTCGGTAGTTGAATATGATATTATCTCGGTCCCAATCTTTGTCTGATATGATAATCTGCGCTGAAAATTATGATCCAAAAGATTTCATCTCAACCCTCATCATCTCCTGTTAAGATTTGACTGTTGATCTTTCTTATTTTGACTTTTTTGATGAGATGAACCACATTCTTGTATGCTGGTTATAGTTATTCATGCAATCTCCGAAATTACTTGTTAAAATAGTCATTTATTTTGTCCAGAGATCATTTGGTGTCTGGAAAAACAAGTTAATTTCTGACCCATGGAGGAGGTAGGCGCTCAAGTAGCTCCTCCCATTTTTATGCACCAGGCACTTGGCAGCCGCTTCTGCGAACCATCTTCCTTGTCCAGGAAACGTGACCTTCCGTATCGAGCCCCTGATTTTCAGTACCAAAATGCTTTGCAACAGCGTGTTGCCAATCCCAGGGATAACTGGAATCCGAAGCTATGGGAGTGGGATGCGGTAAGATTCATTGCCAAGCCCTTGAACACTGAGATTCTGCAGGCGGGGACTGCGACTGCAGAGCAGAGGAACAAGGGTCACGCTAATGGCAATGAAACCTCTATAACATCCAAGAATGCCACTACAGTAAATGATGATGATGAGAGGCTGCAGCTGAATCTAGGTGGGGGTTTGAATTCTATGGAAGAGCACGTGTCCAGGCCTAACAAAAAGGTCCGTGTTGGATCCCTCGGGAGTACCAACTACCCCATGTGTCAGGTTGATAATTGTAAGGAAGATCTTTCTAATGCAAAGGACTATCACCGTCGGCATAAAGTGTGTGAGGTTCATAGTAAAGCGACTAAAGCTCTTGTTGAGAAGCAGATGCAGAGGTTCTGCCAGCAGTGTAGCAGGTTGCTACTTTATGTTTTTGTTCTTAAAGTTTCCACCTTTGGCATCAAGTTTTAGGTATTGGTTGAACCCACATCACCTTTGTATTTCTTTTTATGCAGGTTTCACCCTCTTTCCGAGTTTGATGAGGGGAAAAGAAGTTGTAGGCGTAGACTTGCTGGGCATAATCGCCGTAGAAGGAAGACACAACCTGAAGATGTGACATCACGGCTTTTACTCCCTGTAAACAGGGATAATGGTGGGAATGGAAATTTAGATATCGTCAATTTGCTCACTCTTTTGGCTCGGACACAAGGCAAGAAATTTATTCTAAAAATGAGTTAAAATCTCAAATTATTGTTTTAAGTTGAAGCTGATGTTTGTGTGCTTAAAATATAGGAAAAAACGACGACAAAAGCATTAATTCCTCACCTGTACCAAATAGAGATCAACTCGTTCAGATTCTTAGTAAGATAAATTCATTACCTTTGCCCATGGACCTGGCTGCTACGTTGGTCAACGTTGGAGCTCTAAACAGGAAGAGTGATGAGCAGTCTTCGATAGGTGATCAACACCAATTGAATGGGAAAAACACATCTTCCCCTTCTACTGTGGATTTGCTTGCTGCCCTTTCGGCTACATTGTCATCCTCTTCTTCTGATGCCCCTGCAAATTTATCTCAAAGAAGCAGCCAGAGCAGTGATACCCAGAAGACCAAGTCGACCTGTCCTGATAATCTAGCTGCTCCCAGTTCACGAAACAGAGCTCCTCTGGAGTTTACTTCAGTTGGGGGAGAAAGAAGTAGCACAAGTTATCAATCTCCTATTGAAGATTCTGAATGCCTGATTCAAGAAACTAGAGCTAATTTACCATTGCAGCTATTTAGCTCCTCTCCTGAGGATGACAGCCCACCAAAACTAGCATCTTCTAGGAAGTATTTCTCTTCCGACAGTAGCAATCCAATGGAGGAAAGATCTCCATCTTCATCTCCGATTGTGCAGAAATTGTTCCCAATGCATAGCACAACTGAAGCTGTTAGATATGAGAAACCGCCCATTGGCAGAGATACCAATACATATGCCGAAGCAAGCAGGGCTCATGGTTCTACTCTTCCTCTTGGGCTCTTTAGTGGGTCAAAAAAAGGAACAGGACATGGTTCATTTCAACATTTCCCCTCTCAAACTGGGTACACATCTTCTGGGTCAGATCATTCCCCCCCTAGCTTGAACTCTGATTCTCAGGTATCATAGAAGCAGTACCTACTCCAATTTTTCTTTCTTTTACCATGCATCTGCTTGGGTGTGTGTTAACAACATTTCTGACGGCTGAATGGTTTCTGAGCAGGATCGTACTGGGCGAATAATTTTCAAGTTGTTTGACAAGGACCCCAGCCACTTCCCCGGTACATTGCGGACCCAGGTGAGGAGTTATTTGCCAATTTTTTCTTTTTTTGTCACACATATTGGAAGCGGAGGTTACATAATGGTCTTTCTTTGAGTGAATTACTGATGATTCTGATCACTCATTTCACAGATCTATAATTGGCTTTCAAATAGTCCATCTGAAATGGAGAGCTATATAAGGTCTGGTTGTGTGGTTCTGTCAATCTATTTGTCAATGTCATCTGCTGCCTGGGAGCATGTGAGTGTGCTACTACATTCTGCATTTGTCACTTTCCCTTTGTCCAACAGTGAGCTGACCATTTGTAGGGTGTGTGTATTTTTTTCAGCTTGAAGGAAACCTGCTTCAGTATGTCAATTGTTTGTTGCAAGACTCAGGTTCAGATTTTTGGAGGAAGGCGAGGTTTTTAGTTCATGCTGGGAACCGGCAGTTAGCATCTCATAAAGATGGTAAGTATGATGGAAATTTGTGTTTTTTATTGCGCAGGTTCAAACTGTTTTACTTGATACAAGACATTATTTTATTTAGATACTCCTTGGGAATGTTTTCATTATTACTTAGGTTCAGATTGACTTAAAAAACATTAACTTTTTAATTGATTGATGAGGGGTATGCAGTTGGATTACACTGCTTTGATTATGAACTGTTTTGAAAGTTTCTTTTTTTCTAAACCTTTTCAGGAAAGATTCGTCTATGCAAATCCTGGAGATCATGGAATTCACCTGAGTTGATCTCTGTGTCTCCTCTGGCCATTTTGGGTGGACAGGAAACCTCTCTTCTAGTGAGGGGTAGAAATCTCACTAATCCTGGCACCGAGTAAGCAAAATGAGCATTTTATATGATAACTTTGAATTTCTTCCTTTTGTCTTTGTATTTCTGAACTGTAAATTTGAAAACTGTGCAGGATTCATTGTGCGTACATGGGAGGATATTCATCAATGCAAATTAGTGGGTTAACATATAAGGGAGCCACATATGACGAGGTAAACATGGACGGTTTTAAGATTCAGGTTCCATCACCGAAAGCACTAGGTCGTTGTTTCATTGAGGTAAGACTTTTTGTTGAATAATTACCATGTTTGACTTTCTGGATCATCCTCAGAATTCTGGAGGATTGTGAAGTTGTGTTAACTTTCCCCCAAATTTTGATCAGGTGGAGAATGGATTCAAGGGCAACAGTTTTCCTATTATAATAGCTGATTCTGCCATTTGTAAAGAATTGAGACTTCTGGAATCTGAACTTGACATAGAAACCAAATCTTCTGATATTATTTCTGAAGAGCATGCTTATGATTGCCACCGTCCAAGGTCAAGGGAGGAAGTCCTGCACTTTCTGAATGAGCTCGGATGGCTATTCCAGAGAAACACTGATCCCTTGCCCAAGAGTTCTGATCATTCCCTTTACCGGTTCAAATTTTTGCTCATATTCTCTGTTGAGAGAGACTATTGTGCTTTGGTAAAGGTACTTCTTGACATGCTAGTGGAAAGCAACTTGGATATGGATGGGCTATCCAAGGAGTCGCTGGCCATGCTTTCTGAGATTCATCTCTTAAGCCGAGCAGTGAAAAGAAGGTGCACGAATATGGCTGAAGTGCTTGTACATTATTCTATTAATAGCAGCGATGAAAGCTCAAAAAATTACATCTTCCCACCAAATCTTGAAGGTGCTGGTGGAATCACACCTTTACATTTAGCTGCATGTACATCCGGTTCTGATGATTTGGTAGATGTGCTGACAAATGATCCACAGGAGGTATGGGTTATCACCGCATTTTTTTTAGGTTTAATATAAGGAATTGAAACTCCTCCGAGATAATCTGTTAGACAATTTTAGCTCAATTGTACCATTTCTTGCATCCTATATAGAAGTACTTTTCCTCACTGATACAGTGCTGATCTTAGCCTGAACATAAATGACAAAAACCATGTTTATACCTTTCTCTTAATTTGTGAAAAGAGATGGTAGGTTGGTTGGCACATTGTTTCTATATGTACATTAGTCAAACGTCTCAATTTCATTTATTTGTAAACAAGTTACTAAAATTTTCAACTTTTTTTGTAGATTGGCCTGAGCTGCTGGAATTCCCTTCTGGATACAAATGGACAGTCTCCATATGCCTATGCCATGATGAGAAACAACCATTCTTACAACAAATTGGTGGCCGGCAAATATGCTGATAGAAAGAATGGTCAAGTTTCTTTGACAATTGGTGATGAGCACTCTGGCATCACTGCAGCGCAGTTAAGCAAGGTAACTTCACAGTTCAAACAAAATCGCAGTAATTGTGCCAAGTGTGCTGTTGTGGCAACCAAGTATAGCCATAGGTTCCCAGCTTCACAAGGTTTGCTCCAACGTCCTTATGTTCATTCAATGCTTGCCATTGCTGCTGTCTGTGTTTGCGTCTGCTTGTTCCTGCGGGGTTCGCCTGACATCGGCCAAGTTTCTCCCTTCAAGTGGGAAACTTTGGATTATGGCACAATTTAATCGGCATGGAACAATTCATTTTGAAGCAAGTAACAAACCAGGGGCAGATTATGCATGGTTCTTTGGACATTTGAGCCCAAGGGAAAGTTATGGATAAAACTGGCTGGTACAGGGGAGGGCTGATACGCTTAACGCGGCTGCTGCTTGCTTGTGAGCAAACCTGAGATATGGGGTAACACCATTAGGCTCTGCCCTTGTTTTGGCCTATGTAATATTGGAATGTGGTAATCTGGCAGATCCTAAGACCATACATAGGCTGAGATTATATTTGTACGAATGAGGCACAAGGATGAAGGAATGTTGCCACTGGAAAAATTTTGGAATGGAAGTGACAAAAAGGTCTAAAAGATAGAGAGTTCTCAGAGAAGATGTAAGCAATCCAATGAGGGAAATAAATAGAACTGAAGTTAAATTATATTAATGTGCTTGTAATTGTATTTGCGCGTTTCACTTTGATTTGATTCCTTGAGAGTATTTTTAGAGTTTGTAAAGTTGTTGAACAACGTGTAGGATTGATTATAGTCGTACAATGTTGTACTTTGAAGGAATGAATGTACGGATACCAATTATATACCAGCAAGTTTAATCATTTATACGCATTTGCATAATGTGAACAAACTATCTCTGCCTTGCACAACTATACTGCTACCATTGAGAATTATTAATTAAATTATCAATACTTAAATTGTTTCTATGTTACAATGATTTTTTAATACATTTCAGTAATAAATTATATTACAAAATAGGTTTAATCCACATTCCATATGTGTCCAAAATTAATATGAATAATTTTTTAGAAATTTTTAATGTGATCTCGTGATAGTATGTGTTCAGTTTTCAACTCTTAAATAGATTTATCTAATTTTACGAATAAAGGTGTTCGAAACTTGATTGTATTAAAAACTCATTTATAATGTTTTAAAAAATAAAAAAAATAAATTTATAGGATACGTGACAAAAACGTGTAAATGCATTAAAAAGGGCGATTGAAACAATACTTGGACTATGTTTTATTTTACAGCCGAAGTTTGATTTTGTATAATAATTCAGCCGAATCGCTAGCTCTGCGGTGAGAATATGTATAATATGAAAGGAGGCCGGTTATTGGTTGGGTGACACGTAGGTACGCGGGTTTCGTCAATTACTTGCATGCGTGGACGCGTTTCATCATTGGATAAATTCTAGACCTAAAAATTATTATTATTATTATGGAGAGTTAAAATAAAGCGGAAAGAATCGAGCGTTGAATGTTGATGATAAGGTTGGCATGAATGAGTATGACCTCCGGAGAGCGATGGTTTGCGATAAAAGGGTGGGGTTGATTTTAAACAGCGATGGATTTAAAAATTTTAAAATAAAAGTTTAAAATATTTTTTTATATTAAATAATTTTTTTTAAAAAAAGACTAACGCTAAATGATTTTTTTTTTTTTGAAAATGAAGATACGAATGCTCCCATCAGGACCGAGTGCATCAGTCCCTGGTCCCGATGCCGGTGGTAGTACATTTTGCATGTGGCTCTAGGTTGTTCCAATGCTACCATCAATCAATTAGTAGCATTTAATCCAAGCATCATCTTGTTTCGAAAGCTGACCTGTAATTATAGCGACGTTTTTAAAATTTAAATTGATTCGATGTATTTTTTAAAAAATATTTGTTTTAAAGGGAGATTTATTTTAAAAATCACATTTTAGAAATAAAAGATTTAAAGTTGCCACCAATCACTTGGATTAAGTAGATCGAACACTGAAAATAAAACTAGAAATTTTAGGTTCGGGAGTCGGTTACGAATGGGGAAGGTTTTGCACCCCTACTACGTCCAAATTTGGTACCAAATTAATTACCGTTTTGTTAATATAAGATTTTGCGAATTAAAGTGACAATTAAACTAAAATTCGATTATACATGAGAGTCAATTTTAAGGGCCCACTATTCAAGAATAAGCGACAGAACCACCACTACTACGACTGATACTAGCCGCGCTTACTTTCAATTAAAAAGGCACCGCATTGACAGTTAATATCCAAATAAACATCATAGCAAATAAACAAAACAAAACATAAACAAAAGATTCATATACCCAAATCATATTCATCATACACATACAAACATATACACATGTAAGAAACATGGCAGTAACTATACATGACATTAAAAACTAAGTGATAAAGCAAGTATGTACATATATAGGACATATATATATATATAATATACATATATTAAGAAGCAGATATATAACGTGTAATATATTGTCCAAAACATATATTACATACTATATGTTATATACTATAAAACTATAGGTTATACATATGCCATATAAACATATATAACATATATTCATCAAAACTATAAATTATAACTTATATATAAAAACTATATATCATAGAAGATATACATGTAACACATGTATAAAAGCTATTTATTATATTATATATAAAACACATAGTATGTACTAAAAAATTATATGTTACACAAGAAATATGTATTATACTAATATGCACATACCAAGACTATATCATACACACACATATATGTATATCATAATATCTCAAAATGACAAACATAGACATTAAATAGGACTGAAATATAAATAAAATAAATTACAGAGAATCAATATAAAATGCATGAAGACTGGGGCGAAATGGAAAAGGTTTTAAAAATTTAAAATGCGGAAGGGTTACGATGGAAATTTTAAAAATGCGGAGGGGCTTAAAATGCGAATATCCCATTTACCTCTTTTAAAACAGGTATAAAAGCCACCATTTTTTTTACCAAAAACAACAAAACCTTAAAAAATATTATGATAACTCTCGTTTCTCTCCGTTTTCTCTAAAACCAGGATGAACACCACCATATATTCATCCTTGAACCCAAAAACTGCCGCGGTTTTCTAGATTTCGACGACCCACCGTATCACCGCTCGCCGCTCGCTGACGGTCGACGAACCCTAAAACAAGCCAAACGACTCTTCTTTCTCTCCAAACCCTAAATCCGACCTTCGAATCTCTAGAAAACAATGAAATCTCACCCTATTTTTTTTGAAAACAGAAACCGAGAGCCCATTTTTTTTTAAAAAAGAAACCCCTTTGCTTGCTTCCCCACCGACTCACCACACGCGGCTATGAAGAGACCGAAAGGCTTATCGTTGGTCAGAGAGTGCAACCGACATGAGGGGGACGAAATGACACGAAGGTAAACACTAAACCCTAATTTCTATTTGTATGTATATGCTTTGATGATGGTATCTAAAAAATGTAGAAAAAAACTACCTTAGAAATCTGGAGGCTTTTGCTTCGGTTCTCTATTGCTCAAAATTCCCAAGATATTTCGGAGTCCCCTTTTACAACTGTTTATGGTTTTCTTTTATACCCTGAATTTACATGTATTTTAGAAAAAAAGAAAACCTAGAAAAAATTCCTATTGGTTATCCTCTACTGATCTGGTCTTTTGGGTCCGTTTTTGAAATTGTGGGCTTGTCCCCTAATCCACACTGATTTTTTGGTTTTTCTTTTACATGTCATGATCTGTTTAAGAGGAGGAGGGGAACCAGGTGCAGTGCGCAGCAACTTGTGAGCCTTTGACGTCATTCTTTGTGTCCCCTCGCGCGTCGTGGCCGATTGAGAGGAGGAGGGGACTAGAGGGAGAAGCTGTTTGGGGAGAAAAGGTTCTCTAGTGGCCGTTGAATCTCTGCCAACGTGGAGATGAAGCGGGAAGGCGAGCAGTCACACGTGGGGTTATCCGCGAAAGTTGAAACGCACGGGTGTGGGGAAATCAAACCAGTGCGCGCGTGGCACGTGCTGGAGCCGAGGAGACACTCATGCGAGGATCTGGACCATCAGACCTGATTTAGATCTGATGACTGTGGTGTAGCTGCACAAAGAAAAATAAGGGATTAGGTTTTTTTAGTCATCAGGTTAGGGTTTTTAGGTTTGGGGGCCAAACATGCCATTTAATGTGATATATGTGTTTGGGTTTTAAAATTTTGTAAATGGGCTGTTTGATTGGACTAAAACTTAATATATGGGCTTTTTATTTAAATATTTTTCAAATTTCCAGATTTACTTTATAATAATAATTATAATGATGACAATAAAACTAATACACTACAACTTGGACCAAAATTAGTGATTACAATTGTCCCTCTTTGCTCATTCTAGTAAAATAAGAATACAACAAAGATCAAAAGTACTAATTTTGTCCCACTTCCTTGTTTAAAGATTCTGAACTACGAATTCCTCTTATATAGAATTGTTCACCCTTTCTCTTCCTGAAATCTGGGGCTACGAGTTTTTTCTATATAAAACTCTTCACTTTGTAGTCCTTGGGCTGTGTGTCCTTCCTATATAGAACCCTTCACCTTGACATCCTAATGTCACGAGTTTGAAATTCCTCGCCTGAAATCATTGAGCTACAAGTATCAACCTCTTTTGCTCTGAAATCATGATGTCACGAGTTTGAAATTCCCCGCCTGAAATAATTGAGCTACGAGTATCCTCCATTTTTGCTCTAAAATCTTGATGTTGCGAGTTTGAAATTCTTACCTAAAAACCTTGAGTTATGGGTATCTGCCTCATTCGCTATGAAATCCTAATGTCGCAAGTTTGAAATTCCTCGCCTAAAAATCTTGAGCTATGGTATCTACCTCTTTTGCTCTGAAATCCTGATGTCGCGAGTTTAAAATTCCTCGCCTAAAAACCTTGAGCTATGGGTATCTACCTCATTCGCTCTGAAATCCTGATGTTGCGAGTTTGAAATTCCTCACATGAAAACCTTGAGCTACGGGTATCTACCTCATTCACTCCGAAATCCTGATGTCGTGAGTTTGAAATTCCTCGCCTGAAAATCTTGAGTTATGGGTGTCTGCCTCATTCGCTCTGAAATCCTGATATTGTGAGTTTGAAATTTCTCACTCGCAATTTCTTTCATGTTTTCACTATGTCGTTTACTCCTCTTCTCAGGAAGTACCCGATCTAACCTTTAAAAACCTGTAAAAGATGAAATGTTATGATGGAACGAGTTAGCATGCTTCTAACTTAAGGATGTCTAACTAAGTATGATGCAAGAATTGTGAAAACTAAACGTTGTTTAAACGCCTTCACTTTCATGGTCGATCTTTCTTGACCTTCTCTTTACTTCTTTCTTCTTTTTGATCGTTTTAGTGACGGTACTTCATCTCATACTCGGTTTCAACCATCAGCTTTTTCCTTTCGAACTTTTGAATCTTTTTGTTCTAAAACACCTTTGTAGGTTTTCACTTTAGATTTTCTTTTCTTTTTTTCTTTTTTCTTTTTTCTTCTTTTCTTTTTTTAGTGCCCTTTCGGGTTTTCACCTTGAGATCATTTCCTTTTTGCAATCCTCTTGTTTTTGCGTGACTAGCTTGGATTCCAGCGAGGTCGTCATTATTCTTTTTATTTCGGCCTATTCTCTTATCCTGACAATTGGAGTATTTTCTAAGTTCGAGCCTAACGTACCTCTTTGTACTACCTGCACTTAAAAGGTTAGAACATAGTAATACCAAGAAATCTTTTACTTTTCGTGAATCTATATCAACCTACTTGCAGAATGCTTGTAGAAAGTGGTAAGAGAAGGCACAAAATAATACTTCATTAATATTTTGAAAGTTCAGAGTGAATTAAAAAGGTCATGGCAAACATGAAAGGAAAAGAAAACAAAATATGGTGCAATGTTCTAATCATCCACTATATGAATGATGCGAGAACCTATCGATCGAAGTGGATCCCTCACCAGCAGTACTTCACTGAAATCCTTGACACCCAAGAAGGTCTATTTGCTAGATACATGATCTTCAAAGATCATCTAAGCCGCCCTGTTCGGGTTTTTGACTCAAATCCTCATTTGGTTTCAAGACACCTTTTTCGGGTTTTTATCTTGAACCCCCTTTTTGTTTCTTTTTTTCATTTTCTTATTTTTCTTTATGCATCATGTCATGAAAATCACCATGACTCTTTGATAGGTTGCTTCGACATTTTTCGACCCAAAGGGCATTACCTTGTAACAGAATGTCCCCCACATAGTCATGAATGTAGTTTTCTCCATGTTGTTAGGATGCATCTTTTTTTGGTTGTACCTTGAGAAACCATCCATGAAAGAGAACCACGAATGTCTCGCAGTGTTGTCGACAAAAGTGTCAATATGGGGCAAATGGAAATTATCCTTGGGGCTTGCTTTATTGAGATCTCTATAATCTACACACATGCGAATTTTTTCATCTTTCTTAGGTACCAGGACTATATTCGCCACTCACTCTGGGTACTTAACGACCTTTTGAAAACCAACCTCATACTGCTTTTTCACTTCTTCTTGAATCTTCAACAACATTTCCACCCTCATTCTTCTTAATTTTTGTTGGACTGATTTACACTCCGGCTTGATTGGTAGTGTAACATCCCCAGCCAGCCTGGAAGATGACCGGGTCGGAGAATGCTACCGGCGAACGAAACAATGATCGGTGCGATGAATTTCAATTAATGATCGACAATTAAACAATATTATGCCTTACAAATATCACAAAATATAAACATTTATCCAATTTATCCAATGTGAAACAACAATTCATCATTTAGGGCTAATTTATAACTTTTTACAAGTTTTAGGGACTAATCTATAAGTTTAATAATTTAGGGGTACTTTCATGCAATTGACTAAACAACAATGAAATTCAATACAATAACAACAAATCTGCAAATTTTCATGTCGTTCCGGTAACATTTACCCATCCAATTAGACTTGTACAATATTTAGTGACCATTTTGCAACCCTCTTAAAACTGGTTTTTATGTTTTTTAACAGAATTAACTAACTCCGTACCGATACCCTTGGGGCCGTATCGGCACTCTATGCTAAACTTCAAGTTTTTAGATTCAAAGATAACAACCCGTATCGATATACCTAAGCTCGTATTGATACGCGTTGACTATGGTTGACCAATTTCGATATGGCCTACAACCGTATCGATACAATTAAATTTTCAGATCTTACTGTCCAAGTTTGCACCAGTACACCCCCTCTGCTTATCGATACGCCCTGTTTCATTTTGCCCAATTATGCAAGGCTGTATCGATACGATATCACTCGTACTGATACGCTTGCCCTGTAATGACAGATTTCATCTGGTTTTTCATCAATTTAACCTGTTGAATGATGTCCAAATGCAATGAAATTTTACCAGCAACCTTTAAACACTAAAATCTAATGGTATGTAAAATTGCATGATCAAACAAATCCTTTTACCGTGTTTTCACCAATTAGGCCAAATATGCAAGTTTGTCACTTTTCACCAAAACACTTAACATATCATTTTGGGCACTTAGACCTTTTTAACATAGAGGCCAATACATACATGCAAAATGGTGTCAAACTAACTTGTCTAAACCCTATGCCACCATTCTAGGAGTTCAAGGACTAGATTACATTACATAGGAGGTCGTGACTTGCTTCAAAAATGCTACTTGCTCCGATCCTCAATCCAACTAAGCTTTAACCTGAAAATGCATGGAAATGAGATGCATTAGGCTTACTTAGCCTAGTGAGCTAGTCAAGAAAATTATATGAACATCATATCATGTAAAACGATGAAAGTGCATCTCAAAACATATTTTAACAATACTTGCAACACTTATTCACATATATTTTCCTTGGATTGACATGTAGTGGATACACAAATTCCCAACCAACACCACCAACAATGAATGGTCAATATCTGCCAACATCGCCAATAGGACCAACATAATCACATCCCCCCAACATCACCAATGAGAGCCTTAGCTCAAGGACCGTAGTCCACCCCTTACCAATGAGCTCATGAATTCTATGGCATGCCAATTGTATCCCATGTCCATTCATGTCCAAGGATTCAATACTTATCGATAGCAATAACAATAGCATTAACAATAGCTATAATGACAATAATAGCAATAGCAGTATGATATCAATGACAATGATTTGTGATTTGTCTAACATGGCTTATTTCAACTCTATGATAATATCAATGATCATGTAATGACTTAATATTCAATCTATAATGTAACAAGCTTACCAAAGCTTACCAATGATGCCTTCTACAAGGATCGAATACAAACGTACCTTGGTCAATGATGGAAATGCAATAATTCAACGCTAATGAAATCAGAAAGGCACTTAGCCATTCCCTTGACTCTGACTACACTCACCGATGATTCCGAGGCTTTCAAGGCTCCTGGATAATGACTCATTTGTTCTTGAACTTGGTGGAATTAGGAGGATTTGGTGATTCTTCACCTTGATTTTCTTGAGCTACAAAGAAATAGAAATGCAAGGATTTCAATTTCGGTAATAAGTTCATAGCAACCGATTGGCTATGATAAAAAATAACAAGGAATCTATGATGTCTCTAGAGAATTTCTAGGGTTCCCTTACTTCTTGAACTTGAAATTAAATGTGATTTAGCTATAGAATAGATGAATCGATTGAGGGGGAATGCTTACCCAATCGATAGCTTCAATCTATGATCAAGAAACTTAAGGAAATCAAAGCTTGCTTTCACCTTCAATGGAGGTGTGTGCTTGCCATAACCAAAGGTAGAAGATGATGACTAAGGTGCTTGCTTAACAATCCACCGGGTAAGTCTTTCTTTTCTTTTTAACTATTGATTTCAATTGAGCTTTCCTTCAATTTGAGGCATGACTCTCTTTTTTTGTAAAAGAAAAATTGGATCCCCAGTGGAGTCACCAAGTTGTAGCGACGTTTCTGAAATTCAAATTGGTTCGATGTATCCCTCTTTTTGAAAATATTTGTTTTAAAGGGGGATTTATTTTAAAAATCGTATTTGGAAATAAAAGACTTGGAGTCACCACCAGTCACTTGGATTAGGTAGACCGGACATCGAAAATAAAACCACAGATTTTGGGTTCGGGAGTCGGTTACGAATGGGGAAGGTTTCGACCCCTACTGCGCCTAAACTTGGTACCAAATTAATCACCTCTTTGTTAATATAAGATTTTACAAATTAAAGTGACAATTAAACCAAAATTCGGTTATACATGTGAGTTAATTTTAAGGGCCCCGCTATTCGAGAGTAAGAGATAGAACCACCACCACTACGACTGATACTAGCTGCACTTACTTTCGAATAAAAGGGCACCACATTGACAGTTAATATCCCGGATGCAATACTTAACATCATGAAAAATAAACATAAACAAAAGATTTACATACCCAAGTAGTATTTATCATACACATACAAACATATATACATGTAAGAAACATGACAACAACTATACATGGCATTACAAACTAAGTGATAAAAAGTATGTACATATATAGGTCATATATATAATATACATATATTAAGAAGTTATATGCATCAAAACTATAAATTATACACTATATATAAAAACTATATATCATAGAAGATGTACATGTAACACATATGTATGAAAGCTATATATTATATTATATATAAAACACATAGTATGTACTAAAAAACTATATGTTAGACAAGAAATATGTATTATACTAATATGCACATACCAAGACTATATTATACATATATATATATATATCATAATATCTCAAAATAACAAACATAGACATTAAATAGGACTGAAATATATATAAAATAAACTACATAACATAAATATAAAATGCATGAAGGTTGAGGAGAAACGAAAAAAGTTTTAAAAATTCGGGGACTACGGTCGTGATTTAAAAAGGCAGAAGGGTTGCGGTGGAAATTTTAAAAACAAGAATGGGTCTAAAATGCGAATATCCCATTTACCACTTTTAATACAAGTATAAAAGCCACATTTTTTTTACCAAAAATAGCAAAACCTTTAAACAAAATTTTGATAACTCTTATTTCTCTATGTTTTCTCTGAAACTAAGATGAACACCGCCGTGTGTTCATCCTTGAACCTAGAAACCGCCAGGATTTTTCAAACCCCAGATCCGACCTTTGAATCTCTAAAAAATGAAATCCCACCCTTTTTTTGAAAACAGAAATTGATAGCCCATTTTTCTTTTAAAAAAAGAGAAACCCCTTTGCTTGCTTCCCCACCTACTCATTACACGCGACTATGAAGAGACTAGAAGGCTTATCTTCGGCCAGGGAGAGCAACCGATATGAGGGGACGAAATGACACGAAAGTAAACACTAAACCCTAATTTCTATTTGTATGTATATGCTTGGATGATGGTATCTGAAAAATGGAGAGAAAAACTACCTCAGAAATCTGGAGGCTTTTGTTTACGTTCTTTATTGCTCAAAATTCCCAAGATATTCTGGAGTCCTCTTTTACAACTATTTAGGAGTGTCTTTTATACCCTGGATTTGCATGTATTTTAGAAAAAAATAAGAAAACCTAAAAAAAACTCCTATTGGTTATCCTTTACTAATCTGGTCTTTTGGGTCTATTTTTTAAATTGTGGGCTTGTCCCCTAACCCACACTAATTTTCTACTTTTCTTTTTACATGTCATGATCCATTTGAGAGGAGGAGGGGAACCAAGTGCAGTGCGCAGCAACTTGCGAGCCTCTAACGCCGTCCTTTGTGTCCCCTCGTACGTCGTGGCCGATCAAGAGGAGGAGGGAACCAGAGGGAAAAGCGATTTGGGGATCAAGGTTCTCTGGTGGCCGTTGGATCTCTGCTAGCGTAGAGATGAAGTGGGAAGGCGAGCAATCACGCGTGGGGTTATCCGCGAAAGCTGAAACGCACGGGTGTAGGGAAATCAAACCGGCGCGCGTGAGACGCGTGCTAGAGCCTAAGAGACACTCCTGCGAGGATTTGGACAGTAAGATCTGATGACTGTGGTGTAGCCGCGCAAAGAAAAGTAGGGGATTATGGTGTTTTAGTTATCATATTAGGGTGTTGACTCTCAGGGAGATGTGTAAAATGAATGCTGGAAAAAGGTGTAAATGGTATGTATTTGGGAATATAAACTATGCCAAGAGTCTTTTACGTGCAAGTATACACGATCGACAAGTAATACAGCTTGGTAAGTTGAGTATCGATCCCACAGAGATTGACTTGGAATTCGATTGCTTGATTGTTATTTGCTTTGGAAGAAAAGATTGTTGTTTAAAAGAGCTGATTTTAAAACTAAGAAAATAAAATAAAATAGAAACTGGAGTAAAGTATTGGCAAGGAAGATGTCTTCAAATGAATGATGACTGTTGGCAGGGAATGCCTAGTTTCAACATGGCTCATGTCAGCCGTTATTGGTAAAACTGTCTTGGCAATGTTTGCCGAGCAGATTCAAAAGTAGCAAAGCCTCTCTCGATGGTCATTGCCCTAAACTGGTCAAGTAAAAACCCCTATATCTCTATAGTGTATGTTTTCCTTAAACCAATTTGATGTAAAAACCAATCTATACTCTGCGGGGGTAGATTTCACTTCTGAAGTAAGTTCATCTACTTGAATGACTTCTTTCGAAGCTGTTGGGTCACGCCGATACACCCCATGGCGCAGCAAAAAAATTATCCGACGATTACCACCAAAGATCTATGTAAGAAGAACGAATCGGAGTGAATAAGGGTGAAGAATTACCTGTTTAAAATCTGGAATTCTGAGATTGGATGAGATATATATTCAATCACGATTCTACAATATCAATTGTTAAGCCGCAGCAATAATGCTCCAACCTCTACGTAGTTCACCCAGTTGAAACGAGTATATAAAAATTCTCTAAACCATTTAGAAGGGAACGAGCATATAAAACACTCTAAAATATTATAGGGTTTTTGCCAAAAAGCATTAATGACTGCTAGATCTCTCATGCCTTTATATAACCTTTGTAATCCTAATTCAATCCAGATTAGGATTTCAATATATATATTAAATATATATAATCTTAATTTAAATTTAATTAGGATTTTAATATATATATATATATATATAATCCCAATTCAACTTAATTAGGATTTCAATATATATATATATATTAAATATATAATCTCATTTCAACTTAATTATGATTTCAATATATATATATATTAAATATATATAATCCCAATTCAATTTTAATTAATACTTCATTATATATATTAAATATATATAATCCCAATTCAACTTTAATTAGGATTTCAATATATATTAAATATATATAATCCCAATTCAACTTAACTAGAATTTCAATATATATATATATATATATTGATTTAAATCAAATTATATTATTTATATATTAAAAGAGTCATAATTACAATATTTATTTTTCTTTTAATATTTACCCAATAGTTAAATTATATATATTAAATATATATTAATTTAACTAAATCTGTGTATAACAAATTTGTACATATATAATTCGTTTAATATATGCTCATTTCAACTGTGGGTGTGACCCTATAGGTTCATGTAACGTTAGTAGTAAATATTAGAACATTTCTAATATTACAAACAATGAGTGACATCTAGCAATATGTCATTGTCACCTAAGTTACAAGAAATCATGGTTCGACATAACCTTTTCGTGATTAACTCTATTTATGTATTACATCCTTTTGTCCTTTATATCTAGATTGGACACAAGTCATGGAACAGTCACACTTGTATAGTCCATCTAATATTTCTTGATATCTTGAGTAGACTATTATAAACGAATAACTATGATATCTCATATCAACTTATTCGAGCATGGCCATGCATTTCTAGTCTCACTCAATCAAGTGGCCTACGATATTACTACTCCTATTATGTAGGAGGGACAAATCTATCTTGATCAACCATATTCCACTACATAGATTGTGACATATCCAATATCGGTCTTTATAGTGTAGTCGATTCACGACACACGTTTGACCGTATCAAAATATGTCACTCACGATGTTGAAATAATGATGATCTCAAGTCTGAGGATCATACATTTAGTTATCACTATGAGCAATGTTATGACTGTCACATAATAATCCAAAAAACATGTTCATAGCGGGCGATCCAAAGTATGTCGTTCTCTAACACATACTTATGTATTGATTTTGACATCTCCGTATCAATAACAACACTTTGTCATCAATCAACTACATATTAGTCTTAATGCATTATTGTTGTCCATGCTCACAATAATACTCGACTAAGGACATTTTAGAATAACCATATTATTCTAAGGACTTTATTATAATTGAGTTTATTTATACACGTGAATTGTAATCGAAAATAATAATGGCAATGCCACTTTATGAATAAAAACAGGTAAAACAAATGTCATTTACAATCATCTTATGATTGGTCTTTGGGCATACTCTAACAATCTCCCACTAGCACTAAGACCAATCACTCATGTATCTAATACCAAGTGACTTAGTGTGATGATCATGCTTCTCTTTGCGTCGGAGGCTTTGTCGGTGGATCGATAATGTTGTCATTTGTTGGTACCCTATATATTTCCACATATAGTCGATCTATGATTTCTCGAATGAGATGGTAACACCTAAGTATGTGTTTGGATCGTTGGTAAGATCTGGGTTCCTTTGCTTGTGCGATGTCTCTATTGTTATCACAACGTAGATCTATAGCATTCAAAATGCTTGGCACAACCCCTAGTTCATATATGAACTTCTTGATCTTAACACCTTGTTTTGCAGCATCATATGCTACAATATACTCGGCTTCGTTGTAGAATCAGCTCGTATCTTGCTTTAAATCTTTCTAGCTCATAGCACCTCTATTAAGGCATAACACAAAACTCGATTGCGATCGTGAATCATCCTTATCGGTTTGAAAGCTGACATCGGTATAACCTTTTATACTTAACTCTTCCCCACCTCTATATATAAGGAATGCATCCTTAGTTCTTCTTAAGTACTTAAGGATGTTTTTAACTGCGACCCTGTGACCTTCACCGGGATCTACCTGGTATCAACTTGTCATACTTAAAGCGTATGATACATTAGACGAGTACATAACATGGCATACATGATAGATCCAATTACTGAAGCATATGGAATCTTACTCATTTGCTCTCTTTCTTAAGATGTTGAAGGACACATTTCCTTCGAGAGTGAAATTTCATGTCTCATAGGTAGAACCTTTTTCTTTTGGATTCTTCCATACTGGATCTTTTCAGTACTTCTTCTATGCATGTATTTTGACCAGTCCTAGAAGTCATCTTGATCTATCTCTATAGATCTTGACTCTTAATATGTATGTTGCCTCACCCAAGTCTTTCATGGAAAAACATTTTCCTAAACAAGTTTTCACAGACTGTAAGCTAGATATGTCATTTCCTATTATCAATATGTCCCCACATACATTACCAAGAATATGACAATGCTCCCACTAATTTTTCTTGAAAACACATGACTCATCTTTATTTTTGATAAAATTAAACTCTTTGATTGCATCGTTAAAATGAAGATTCCAACTTCGAGAAGCTTGCTTCAATCCATTAATAGACCTTTGTAGCTTGCATATTTTTTCGCCATCTTTTGGATCGACAAAACCTTCAGGTTGTGTCATGTACACATCCTCATCTTGTTTTCTATTAAGGAAAGCGGTTTTATCATCCATTTACCATATCACATAATCATAAGATGTAGCTATCGCAAGTAAGATCCGGATGGATTTAAACATAGCAACAGGTGAAAAGGTTTCATCATAGTCTATACCATGAATTTGACCAAAACCCTTAGCGACTAATCGCACTTTGTATGTTTGTACATTACCATCATTATCGGTTTTCTTTTTGAAAACCCATTTGCACCCTATGGGCTTAACCCCTAGAGGTGCGTCTACCAAGGTCCAAACTTTGGTTTTTAACATGGAATCCATCTCGAATTTCATGGCCTCTAGCCATTTCTCGTAGTCCGGGCCATCCTAACGCTTCTTGATAAGTCATAGGCTCATCTTGATCTATGAAGAAAATATCACCATGTAATGTGAAAAGAAATCCATATTTCTCGGGCGTATTGCATTCTCTCAAAGATCTTCGCAAAGTGGTTGTGTTTCCAAAACTGTTGAATGTTCCTTAACAACTTGTGGAACTTGTTGTTGTTCAATCTCTTGTTCAATGATATGTGGTTGATCTCGAATTTTATTGAGTTCAATATTTCTCCCACTTCCTTTTTGGAAAACAAATTATCTTTCTAGGAAGAGTCATGCTTGAGCAACAAACACTTTGTTCTCGGTAGGATTGTAGAAATAATATCCTTTAGTCTCTTTAGGATAACCCACAAAATTATATTTATGAGATTTGGTTTTGAGCTTTGTAGACATCTTATGTTTAACATAAGTTTCACATCTCCAAATTTTCATAAAAGACATACTAGGACGTTTCCCAATCCATATCTCATATGGTGTCTTTTGAACTAATTTAGATTGAACACGATTTAGTGTGAAAGCATATATTTTTTAGCGTATGTCTCCAAAAAAAATCTGGAAGATTAGCGTGACTCATCATTGATCGAGCCATGTCTAATAGTGTTCGGTTTCTTCTTTCCAAGAACTCCATTCCATTGTGGAGTACCAGGAGGTGTGAGACAATCCCACATTCCTTAAGAAGGTCACAAAAGTCCAAGCTTAAGTATTCTCCTCTTCAATCTGATCGAAGAGCCTTAATTCTTTTTCTTAGTTGGTTTTATACTTCATTTTTAAATTCCTTGAACTTTTCAAGGGCTTCAGATTTATGATGCATTAGGTAAATGTACCCACATCTACTGAAGTCATCTGTGAAAGTAATAAAGTATTGAAAACCTTTTTCTGGCTTGTGTATTCATTGGTCCACATACATCACTATGTATTAATCCCAATAAATCACTTGCTCGCTTACTTTTACCATTAAAGGGAGCTTTGGTCTTCTTTCCCAATAAGCAAGGCTCGCATACATCAAGTTGTTCGAAAACAAATGAATCAAAAAATTCATCTTTATGAAGTTTTGAAATGTGTTTTTCACTTATGTGACCCAAGTGACAATGCCAAAGATGAGTTTGATTAGAGTCATTTGTTTTGATCTTTTCGTATTTATGTTGTAAATGGAATTCTCTTGATTCAAAATATAGAGGCCATTTATTAATTGTGGCACACCATAGAAAATATTATTGAGATAAAAGAACAACAATTATTCTTAATAATTATCTCAAAACCAATATTGTCTAAACAAGAAATGGAAATGATGTTTTTTTTAGTCAAACTAGACACAAAATAATAATACTCTAAACATAAATTAAGTCCACTAGGCAACGATAAAGTATATGTTCCTATAACTAATGCAACAACTCTTGCTCCATTACCAAACCATAGGTCCACCTCTTCCTTTCTCAGATTTCTACTCTTTTATAGTCCTTATACAAATGTACAAATATGAGAACCACAACCGGTATCCAATACCCAAGAAGTAGGTGTTGATAAATTAATATCAACAACATAAATATTCAAGGCAGACGCTCCACTTTCATTTGCCTTCTTGACTTTTCAATATAAATGGGGCAGTTCCTTTTACAATGACATGTCTTATTACTAATGGAAACATTTTTCATTCCAGTGATCAGTCAAGGTAGTTTCTTGTTGTTCAACTTTTCCTTCTCAAGGACCGATTGCAATGATAACAAATTTGTATAATAAGTCTACAATAATAAAATATATTTTACAAGTACCTATTTATCATGTTTATAAAGTAATAACATTCCCACTATTAAAAAGCCTCAAAATCGAAAAACTTAGTAAAAGTATTTCTAGTGGGTAAAGATTCATATTTCATTTCATTCTAAGTTAGCTTTGGCTTTACTATTAGAATTCAATTATTTAGGTAAGCAACATTTGCTAATTACATCTCATGTAATTCCTATATTTGATGAACAACTATTTATCCAAAACAAAAGTTCATATAGTCTAATAGAAAGAACAATAATGAATAGTGCACCGGGTAGGTAACTTATGAAAAGAGAGGTGGTGTACTGGGCACGCTTAAATACCAAGTCTTTCAATGAACCAATCCTAGACATGCAATTTCGTATTGTTTTTCAATCCCCAAAGTTCTTGAACAATCATTAGTCTTTAGGTTTCTAATCTTATTAGAACAACATAGTTTAACCAAGATTACTACCACTGAATATCACTTGCTTATTCTTCGCGTTTAACCAAGATAGATCTAAGTATTTTGCTTTGGCAAAACCTACATAGTACCGATCGAGGTTTTAACTAGGGCTAATATTGGATGACTAATTTTTAATTAAATATGGAGGGTTTTTGTGAATATTATCTCACCATTTAACATTTGATCTTATCAATTAACTAACATGCATCTCATACATTCATTTTATCATATACATGAAAAGCAGTAAATATGAATGCAATAGTTATAGCCCATATCCTGAGGTGGCCCGTCCCAAGCCAATGGGAGAACCAAATTATTCTAAGGATAAAAACACTTCTCAAGCATCTTTCTGCCGACCCATACTTCTGTTCCTCTGGTCCATGCTTCTTCGTATAGATTACAATTTTAGAAACTCGTTTTATATACGAGGGAGTAAGATGAGAAGAGAATTACAATAGAAGTAGAGAAAGACACAACACGCAGGCCGTATTTATAAAACCTTATAAATAAAACTAAATGGGCTATTAGGCTATAACCATGCATTCCAAACACCGTGCATAAATAAACATAGTAACGACGAGGTTTGTAATTAAGGTCTTTCTAGATTGTTCCTACGCAGGGGTCAAGCCCCTTGTAGGGTTTCGACAAGCTTGTATCTGTTGGCAGGGTTACCCCTACCAGTCAGCGGTGGGATTTTTTTAAGATCAACATCTTAATTACTATGTAAAAACCTCACGATTTGATAACTTTTATCAACATTATCGTGTTTTTCAGGATTTTAAAATCTATGAGGTTTTTATTGGAACAACTCTTGTTACTTCCCGAAATCTATAAACTAACCATTACTCTAATATATAACTATAACCCGCGTATGTTAACACTTAACATATAAAACCTTAAAGCTCCATATTGAATATGTTAACAATTAACAAATAATATTTCAAACCCTATCGACAAAGATCATGATGATTAACTCTTAATCATCAATCTTAGGAACATCTTTTAATTGGATTAATAGATTAACCGTGATTGAATAGATTTGCTCGTAAAAATATCATATATTCGCTAAATAAATCGAAAAATAACATGTATCCCATACAATTACATCACCAAAGTAATTAAACCTGAATCCGTATCGTACAAAGTGGCTCGATACCACTGATGAGTCATACCGTGAAGAATTACCTGTTTAAAATATGGAATTCTGAGTTTAGAGGAGATAGATATTCAATCACGATTCCACGATGTTGATTCTTAAGCCGCAACAATAACGCGCTCCCGACCTCTACGTAGTTCACCCGGTTGAAACGAGTATATAAAAACTCTCTAAACCATTTAGAAGGGAACGAGCATATAAAACTCTCTAAACTATTATAGGGTTTTTGCCAAAAAGCATTAATGACTGCTAGATCTCTCATGCCTTTATATAACTTTTGTAATCCTAATTCAATCCAGATTAGGATTTCAATATATATATTAAATATATATAATCTTAATTTAAATTTAATTAGGATTTTTATATATATATATATATATATATAATCCCAATTCAACTTAATTAGGATTTCAATATATATATATATATTAAATATATAATCTCATTTCAACTTAATTATGATTTCAATATATATATATATTAAATATATATAATCCCAATTCAATTTTAATTAATATTTCAATATATATATTAAATATATATAATCCCAATTCAACTTTAATTAGGATTTCAATATATATTAAATATATATAATCCCAATTCAACTTAACTAGAATTTCAATATATATATATATATATATTGATTTAAATCAAATTATATTATTTATATATTAAAAGAGTCATAATTACAATATTTATTTTTCTTTTTTAATATTTAACTAATAGTTAAATTATATATATTAAATATATATTAATTTAACTAAATCTGTGTATAACAAATTTGTACATATATAATTCGTTTAATATATGCTCATTTCAACTGTGGGTGTGACCCTATAGGTTCATGTAACGTTAGTAGTAAATATTAGAACATTTCTAATATTACAAACAATGAGTGACATCTAGCAATATGTCATTGTCACCTAAGTTACAAGAAATCATGGTTCGACATAACCTTTTCGTGATTAACTCTATTTATGTATTACATCCTTTTGTCCTTTATATCTAGATTGGACACAAGTCATGGAACAGTCACACTTGTATAGTCCATCTAATATTTCTTGATATCTTGAGTAGACTATTATAAACGAATAACTATGATATCTCATATCAACTTATTCGAGCATGGCCATGCATTTCTAGTCTCACTCAATCAAGTGGCCTACGATATTACTCCTATTATGTAGGAGGGACAAATCCTATCTTGATCAACCATATTCCACTACATAGATTGTGACATATCCAATATCAGTCTTTATAGTGTAGTCAGTTACGACACACGTTTGACCGTATCAAAATATGTCACTCACGATGTTGAAATAATGATGATCTCAAGTCTGAGGATCATACATTTAGTTATCACTATGAGCAATGTTATGACTGTCACATAATAATCCAAAAAACATGTTCATAGCGGGCCAGTCCAGTATGTCGTTCTCTAA
Source organism: Hibiscus mutabilis (assembly GCA_019671005.1). Lineage (NCBI taxonomy): Eukaryota > Viridiplantae > Streptophyta > Magnoliopsida > Malvales > Malvaceae > Hibiscus > Hibiscus mutabilis. The sequence goes on along the minus strand of CM033721.1, from coordinate 19,421,647 downwards.
CACATACTTATGTATTGATTTTGACATCTCCGTATCAATAACAACACTTTGTCATCAATCAACTACATATTAGTCTTAATGCATTATTGTTGTCCATGCTCACAATAATACTCGACTAAGGACATTTTAGAATAACCATATTATTCTAAGGACTTTATTATAATTCAGTTTATTTATACACGTGAATTGTAACTGAAAATAATAATGGCAATGCCACTTTATGAATAAACAGGGTAAAACAAATGTCATTTACAATCATCTTATGATTGGTCTTTGGGCATACTCTAACAATCTCCCACTAGCACTAAGACCAATCACTCATGTATCTAATACCAAGTGACTTAGTGTGATGATCATGCTTCTACTGCGTCAGAGGCTTTGTCAGTGGATCGATAATGTTGTCATTTGTTGGTACCCTATATATTTCCACATATAGTCGATCTATGATTTCTCGAATGAGATGGTAACACCTAAGTATGTGTTTGGATCGTTGGTAAGATCTGGGTTCCTTTGCTTGTGCGATGTCTCTATTGTTATCACAACGTAGATCTATAGCATTCAAAATGCTTGGCACAACCCCTAGTTCATATATGAACTTCTTGATCTTAACACCTTGTTTTGCAGCATCATATGCTACAATATACTCGGCTTCTGTTGTAGAATCAGCTACTGTATCTTGCTTTAAATCTTTCTAGCTCATAGCACCTCTATTAAGGCATAACACAAAACTCGATTGCGATCGTGAATCATCCTTATCGGTTTGAAAGCTGACATCGGTATAACCTTTTATACTTAACTCTTCCCCACCTCTATATATAAGGAATGCATCCTTAGTTCTTCTTAAGTACTTAAGGATGTTTTTAACTGCGACCCTGTGACCTTCACCGGGATCTACCTGGTATCAACTTGTCATACTTAAAGCGTATGATACATTAGACGAGTACATAACATGGCATACATGATAGATCCAATTACTGAAGCATATGGAATCTTACTCATTTGCTCTCTTTCTTAAGATGTTGAAGGACACATTTCCTTCGAGAGTGAAATTTCATGTCTCATAGGTAGAACCTTTTTCTTTTGGATTCTTCCATCTTTGGATCTTTTCAAAGTACTTCTTCTATGCATGTATTTTGACCAGTCCTAGAAGTCATCTTGATCTATCTCTATAGATCTTGACTCTTAATATGTATGTTGCCTCACCCAAGTCTTTCATGGAAAAACATTTTCCTAAACAAGTTTTCACAGACTGTAAGCTAGATATGTCATTTCCTATTATCAATATGTCCCCACATACATTACCAAGAATATGACAATGCTCCCACTAATTTTTCTTGAAAACACATGACTCATCTTTATTTTTGATAAAATTAAACTCTTTGATTGCATCGTTAAAATGAAGATTCCAACTTCGAGAAGCTTGCTTCAATCCATTAATAGACCTTTGTAGCTTGCATATTTTTTCGCCATCTTTTGGATCGACAAAACCTTCAGGTTGTGTCATGTACACATCCTCATCTTGTTTTCTATTAAGGAAAGCGGTTTTATCATCCATTTACCATATCACATAATCATAAGATGTAGCTATCGCAAGTAAGATCCGGATGGATTTAAACATAGCAACAGGTGAAAAGGTTTCATCATAGTCTATACCATGAATTTGACCAAAACCCTTAGCGACTAATCGCACTTTGTATGTTTGTACATTACCATCATTATCGGTTTTCTTTTTGAAAACCCATTTGCACCCTATGGGCTTAACCCCTAGAGGTGCGTCTACCAAGGTCCAAACTTGGTTTTTTAACATGGAATCCATCTCGAATTTCATGGCCTCTAGCCATTTCTCAGAGTCTGGGCCTGTCACTGCTTCTTGATAAGTCATAGGCTCATCTTGATCTATGAAGAAAATATCACCATGTAATGTGAAAAGAAATCCATATTTCTCAGGCGTATTGCATTCTCTCAAAGATCTTCGCAGTGGTTGTGTTTCCAAAACTGTTGAATGTTCCTTAACAACTTGTGGAACTTGTTGTTGTTCAATCTCTTGTTCAATGATATGTGGTTGATCTCGAATTTTATTGAGTTCAATATTTCTCCCACTTCCTTTTTGGAAAACAAATTATCTTTCTAGGAAGAGTCATGCTTGAGCAACAAACACTTTGTTCTCGGTAGGATTGTAGAAATAATATCCTTTAGTCTCTTTAGGATAACCCACAAAATTATATTTATGAGATTTGGTTTTGAGCTTTGTAGACATCTTATGTTTAACATAAGTTTCACATCTCCAAATTTTCATAAAAGACATACTAGGACGTTTCCCAATCCATATCTCATATGGTGTCTTTTGAACTAATTTAGATTGAACACGATTTAGTGTGAAAGCATATATTTTTAGCGTATGTCTCAAAAAAATCTGGAAGATTAGCGTGACTCATCATTGATCGAGCCATGTCTAATAGTGTTCGGTTTCTTCTTTCCAAGAACTCCATTCCATTGTGGAGTACCAGGAGGTGTGTAGACAATCCCACATTCCTTAAGAAGGTCACAAAAGTCCAAGCTTAAGTATTCTCCTCTTCAATCTGATCAAGAGCCTTAATTCTTTTTCTTAGTTGGTTTTATACTTCATTTTTAAATTCCTTGAACTTTTCAAGGGCTTGATTTATGATGCATTAGGTAAATGTACCCACATCTACTCAAGTCATCCGTGAAAGTAATAAAGTATTGAAAACCTTTTTTCTGGCTTGTGTATTCATTGGTCCACATACATCACTATGTATTAATCCCAATAAATCACTTGCTCGCTTACTTTTTACCATTAAAGGGAGCTTTGGTCTTCTTTCCCAATAAGCAAGGCTCGTGATACATCAAGTTGTTCGAAAACAAATGAATCAAAAATTCATCTTTATGAAGTTTTGAAATGTGTTTTTCACTTATGTGACCCAAGTGACAATGCCAAAGATGAGTTTGATTAGAGTCATTTGTTTTGATCTTTTCGTATTTATGTTGTAAATGGAATTCTCTTGATTCAAAATATAGAGGCCATTTATTAATTGTGGCACACCATAGAAAATATTATTGAGATAAAAGAACAACAATTATTCTTAATAATTATCTCAAAACCAATATTGTCTAAACAAGAAATGGAAATGATGTTTTTTTTAGTCAAACTAGACACAAAATAATAATACTCTAAACATAAATTAAGTCCACTAGGCAACGATAAAGTATATGTTCCTATAACTAATGCAACAACTCTTGCTCCATTACCAAACCATAGGTCCACCTCTTCCTTTCTCAGATTTCTACTCTTTTATAGTCCTTATACAAATGTACAAATATGAGAACCACAACCGGTATCCAATACCCAAGAAGTAGGTGTTGATAAATTAATATCAACAACATAAATATTCAAGGCAGACGCTCCACTTTCATTTGCCTTCTTGACTTTTCAATATAAATGGGGCAGTTCCTTTTACAATGACATGTCTTATTACTAATGGAAACATTTTTCATTCCAGTGATCAGTCAAGGTAGTTTACGCTGTTCAACTTTTCCTTCTCAAGGACCGATTGCAATGATAACAAATTTGTATAATAAGTCTACAATAATAAAATATATTTTACAAGTACCTATTTATCATGTTTATAAAGTAATAACATTCCCACTATTAAAAAGCCTCAAAATCGAAAAACTTAGTAAAAGTATTTCTAGTGGGTAAAGATTCATATTTCATTTCATTCTAAGTTAGCTTTGGCTTTACTATTAGAATTCAATTATTTAGGTAAGCAACATTTGCTAATTACATCTCATGTAATTCCTATATTTGATGAACAACTATTTATCCAAAACAAAAGTTCATATAGTCTAATAGAAAGAACAATAATGAATAGTGCACCGGGTAGGTAACTTATGAAAAGAGAGGTGGTGTGTCTCGGGCACGCTTAAATACCAAGTCTTTCAATGAACCAATCCTAGACATGCAATTTCGTATTGTTTTTCAATCCCCAAAGTTCTTGAACAATCATTAGTCTTTAGGTTTCTAATCTTATTAGAACAACATAGTTTAACCAAGATTACTACCACTGAATATCACTTGCTTATTCTTGGCGTTTAACCAAGATAGATCTAAGTATTTTGCTTTTGGCAAAACCTACATAGTACCGATCGAGGTTTTAACTAGGGCTAATATTGGATGACTAATTTTTAATTAAATATGGAGGGTTTTTGTGAATATTATCTCACCATTTAACATTTGATCTTATCAATTAACTAACATGCATCTCATACATTCATTTTATCATATACATGAAAAGCAGTAAATATGAATGCAATAGTTATAGCCCATATCCGAGGAGGTGGCCCGTCCCAAGCCAATGGGAGAACCAAATTATTCTAAGGATAAAAACACTTCTCAAGCATCTTTTCACGACCCATACATACTGTTCCTCTGGTCCATGCTTCTTCGTATAGATTACAATTTTAGAAACTCGTTTTATATACGAGGGAGTAAGATGAGAAGAGAATTACAATAGAAGTAGAGAAAGACACAACACGCAGGCCGTATTTATAAAACCTTATAAATAAAACTAAATGGGCTATTAGGCTATAACCATGCATTCCAAACACCGTGCATAAATAAACATAGTAACGACGAGGTTTGTAATTAAGGTCTTTCTAGATTGTTCCTACGCAGGGGTCAAGCCCCTTGTAGGGTTTCGACAAGCTTGTATCTCATTGGTGGTTACCCTACCCGGTCAGCGGTGGGATTTTTTTAAGATCAACATCTTAATTACTATGTAAAAACCTCACGATTTGATAACTTTTATCAACATTATCGTGTTTTTCAGGATTTTAAAATCTATGAGGTTTTTATTGGAACAACTCTTGTTACTTCCCGAAATCTATAAACTAACCATTACTCTAATATATAACTATAACCCGCGTATGTTAACACTTAACATATAAAACCTTAAAGCTCCATATTGAATATGTTAACAATTAACAAATAATATTTCAAACCCTATCGACAAAGATCATGATGATTAACTCTTAATCATCAATCTTAGGAACATCTTTTAATTGGATTAATAGATTAACCGTGATTGAATAGATTTGCTCGTAAAAATATCATATATTCGCTAAATAAATCGAAAAATAACATGTATCCCATACAATTACATCACCAAAGTAATTAAAACCTGAATCCGTATCGTACAAGTGGCTCTGATACCACTGATGAGTCATACCGATACACCCCATGGCACAGCGAAAAAATTATCCGATGATTACCACCAGAGATCCATGTACGATGAATGAATCGGGGTGAAGAATTACCTGTTTAAAATATGGAATTCTGAGTTTAGAGGAGATAGATATTCAATCACGATTCCACGATGTTGATTCTTAAGCCGCAACAATAACGCTCTGACCTCTACGTAGTTCACCCAGTTGAAACGAGTATATAAAAACTCTCTAAACCATTTAGAAGGGACTGAGCATATAAAACTCTCTAAACTATTTAGAGGGTTTTTGCCAAAAAGCATTAATGACTGCTAGATCTCTCATGCCTTTATATAGCTTTTGTAATCCTAATTCAATCCAGATTAGGATTTCAATATATATATTAAATATATATAATCTTAATTTAACTTTAATTAGGATTTTAATATATATATATATATTAAATATATATAATCCCAATTTAACTTATTTAGGATTTCAATATATATATATATATTAAATATATAATCTCAATTCAACTTAATTAGGATTTCAATATATATATATATATTAAATATATATAATCCCAATTCAATTTTAATTAAGATTTCAATATATATATTAAATATATATAATTCCAATTCAACTTTAATTAGGATTCTAATATATATTAAATATATATAATCCCAATTCAACTTAACTAGAATTTCAATATATATATTGATTTAAATCGAATTATATTTTTTATATATTAAAAGAGTGATAATTATAATAATTAATTTTCTTTTAATATGTAACTAATAGTTAAATTATATATATCAAATATATATTAATTTAACTAAATCTGTGTACAACAAATTTGTACATATATAATTCGTTTAATATATGCTCATTTCAACTGTGGGTCTGATCCTATAGGTTCATGTAACGTTAGTAGTAAATATTAGAACATTTCTAATATTACAAACAATGAGTGACATCTAGCAATATGTCACTGTCACCTAAGTTACAAGAAATCATGATTCGACATAACCTTTTCGTGATTAACTCTATTTATGTATTACATCCTTTTGTCCTTTATATCTAGATTGGACACAAGTCATGGAACAGTCACACTTGTATAGTCCATCTAATGTTTCTTGATATCTTGAGTAGACTATTATAAACTAATAACTATGATATCTCATATCAACTTATTCGAGCATGGCCATGCAGTTCTAGTCTCACTCAGTCAAGTGGCTTACGATATTACTCATATTATGTAGGAGGGACAAAACCTATCTTGATCAACCATATTCCACTACATAGATTGCGACATATCCAATATCAGTCCTTATAGTGTAGTCAGTTACGACACACGTTTGACCGTATCAAAATATGTCACTCACGATGTTGAAATAATGATGATATCAAGTTTGAGGACCATACATTTAGTTATCACTATGAGCAATGTTATGACTGTCACATAATAATCCAAAAAACATGCTCATAGCGAGTCAGTCTAGTATGTCGTTCTCTAACACATACTTATGTATTGATTTTGACATCTTCATTTCAATGACAACACTTTGTCATCAATCAATTACATATTAGTCTTAATGCATTATTGTTGTTCATGCTCACAATAATACTTGACTAAGGACATTTTAAAATAACCATATTATTCTAAGGACTTTATTATAATTCAGTTTATTTATGCATGGAGAATTGTAACTGAAAAAAATAATGGCAATGCCTCTTTATGAATAAAAAAGGTAAAACAAATGTCATTTACAATCATCTTATGATTGGTCTTTGGGCATATTCTAACAGAAGCTTCTCTCCCAAGTATTCAACAACTTGATCGTTGCCAACACAAGTCTGTTAAGATATTTGAAGGCAATAAGCTAACTGTGCTAGCTCTCGCTTTGGCATAGTACTTAGGAAAAATTAAAGTATGCAAAACAGACAAACTTTGCCAAAAGCAGAATTATTATAAAGGAACTAAGGCATAAAGCCAATGTTTTAAAACCAAAACATCCCCCACCAACTATTAAATTAGTTCATGGTGTGGGGGTTAACCAACAAACCAACAAACGTTTTTAACATCACCATCATAAGAAAAATTAAAGAAAAACAACTTCTGCCAAGGGAATAGGCAAAAGGGTCTCTCGATGCAGCCCTCCACGCCTGACTCTCGACCAAGAAATCGAACCACCCTTCCTCAGTTGCACCGATTGTCACTCGCCGCTCCAACACCTTGCTCTGACCACCTCTTATCTCGTCTCGTCCTCTCAATGTCGATCTCTCCCTAAATGCTTGATCGGTTGGTCTTTATATAGGCGTGTAAGGGAAAGGATGAGATAAGCCTTTGAATTTGAATTTGAAATGATCAAGAGATAAGAGATAGAGCTCCATCCGATCATTTTGATATCTTATCATCTTGTTGTGATAGCTTATCATGCTAAGGCTAACGTCATCATGCCATGGCCATCTTGGCACACGAGCTTGGCACAATTTTGCCAACATCACTTGGCATCACCTTATCTGCTATTTTTTCGGAAGTTGATCCAATAGCGATCTTTTAGGAGCCTGATCTTTTCCTATTTTTTGGGGGTTCATCTCTTCTTGGCATGGCCGCTGGCACACCTCATGCCAACAGATGTTTGGTATACCTCTGATCCTTTCGTGCCCACAACATCTGACATTCACCTTGGCATTCTTAACTACATCCCTGCGTCCTACGTTCATTTCTCCTGCCAAACACCCCATCAACCTGCAAAAAGGCCATAAAACAACCTTTCACACAAGCATAGGCAGCCTACTAACTCCTTGATGCAAATGCATGATACTATCAATCTAATACAACTAAATGTACTTGAAAACAAGCAAAAGCATATCAAAATAGGCATGAAAAACAAAAATTTTAAGGAGGTAACACACCCCCAAACCTAACTCATTGCTTGTCCTCAAGTAATGCAAAGAAGATAAAAACAAAAACAGTGAAAATAATACCTCGGCAAAAGTTTGGTTGGAATGCCAACAAATGCTGGCAAGCAGAGTTTGATTCTAATGCTGCCCTCAGAAATCTCAATGCATAGTTCCAAGTAAATAGTAATTCAAGTGCAACAATATAACTCTAGTCTAAGTTCATGAAGCGTGCATGATGTGTAGGCAATATGCATCCAATATCCTTTCACTCCCTTAGCCAATTTTACTACTTAAACTCAGATTATTTTTTCTTTCTTTTTCCTTCTTGCCGAGGGTTCTATTGGCACTAATTTAAGCTTGCTTCGTGACACAGTTTAGCGCGAGTGATAAGAGGGAGCATACCACGAATCCCCACCTTAATCCAAACATCACTAGGCTTTCTCTTCAACTCATACCATAGGGTTTTGGAGTTGAGAACTAAGAGGGAGCTACCACGAAGCCCCAAGTAACTTATTTTCCCTAGGTAGAGGAGAGTTCATTTTTCATTGCCTTGGCAGAACATTGCTGCCTTATTTATTTTCTTTTACCTTGGCATCAATTTTTTAGAATCTGAGCATAGTTTCAAATAGTATAAGTTTTCTACGGAACTAGATACATATCACGTGTTAAGTGTAAATTCAATTCCCTAAACTAGAGATTAATTGCCAAGCAAACATGGCATACAAATCTACTAGCATGGGAAACTGAAAATTATAAACTCATAATCAGGAAAACAAGTAGATTAAAATAAGCTTGCCTAACAGTTGTTAACAAACTTCAAATTTAAGCCGAGACAAAAATTTCTTTTTCACTTTTTAATGGTTCAATATGCAACTACTCTACATGAGCTACATGGCAAACAACAAAAAATTTAAACGTGCATGACATGGCATAAATGTGAGAAAATGCACACCTCAAACCCAAGATGTGCATTGTCCTCAATGCATGAAAACAATATATACAAAAATAAAAATACATGATCATGAAAATTTAAGAATGAAATGCAAAAATGGAATGCAAATGAGTTAGGAAGAAGAAGACTCCCTTTCGGACGAGGCTTCCTCTCGCTTGGCACGAGCTTTTTTTTTTCTGGCACGGGTTTTCCTCGTGGTTAGGCTCCCACATTCAGGGGCCATTCTTTTTATTCCTTTCCAGCCCTGCTTTGAGGCAGCAGTAGAGGCTCCAAGATCATATTTCTTCTTGGCAGACTCGGCTGGTGGTGTGACTGGTGCTGGCTTATCTTTCTTGGTAGGAATCTCCTCTGACTCAGAGGAGGAATTTTTGCTGGTAGTCTCAACGTGCACCGAGGATAGGGGAACTGTTGCTTTAGATTCAGAACTAGCAGAAATGATTGGACTTGTATGACTGGCTGGACTAGCAGACTTGACTGGACTGGCTAGCTTGACTAGACTGGCATGAGTGGCTGGACTGGCTAGCTTGACTAGACTGGCATGAGTGGCTAGACTGGCATGACTGGGTGGACTGGTTGGCATTGGGACACTAGCAGCAGGCTCGGTAGGGAAAGGTGGAAATACTAACACCACATCAGGTGAAAGTTTCACAAGTACCTCCCGTATAATGGCATCCTGCTCATTGGTGTAGTGCCTCATTTTTGCGTTAAACTCCTCGGTCTTCTTCAATTTTTGGAGAATAATCTCCTGGCGGGAGTATACCTGGGATAACACTGCCAACGAGTTGGCTGGCATGGTCTTTGCATCCTTGCTGGCTCAGCCTTTTTTGGCTTCTACTTTGGTGTAGCCATTTTGGCCTTGCCATTTCCCTTATGTTTAGGCTCTCCTCCAGTGAGGTTTCTCCATATTAGAGTAGTGATAGTCGTACCCTTAATCACCTGGCCATGATCCTCATCCATCCTGGGCACTTCATGGTGCAAAAAAATATTAGAAATCAACAAAGGGAAAAATATACTTCCCTTACCTTTGGCAACACACTTGTAAGTTTCATCGATAATAATTTTGCCAACATTGATCTGACGCCCTTTGATAATGCAATTAAACAGGATAAGTCGGTCCTCTAAGACCGTTTCATTTTGTGATGTGGGTATAAGATTGTTCTTGATGAAATGGTTCCATCCCCGCATCAGAGGCTTCAATGCCAGCCTCTTAATGGTCCGGTGGCCAGTGGACGAAACAGTCCATGTTGTGCTAGGCTCGCACAAGTCTATCAGAATCTTCTTGTGCTTGGCAGCGTTCATTGACTCAGCGTATTCAAAATATTCATCTCTTTCAGTTGGCAAAGAGAAAAGAGAGTTAATGTAACCTTCATCAAAACGGACATACTTACCCCGAATCATCAAGAATGGGGAATCTTTGGTCACAAGATAGGCGTAAAATTCTTGCACGATGGTGGCAAACACCTCCCCTTTCTACTGGCAGAATGAACTCCACTTATGCATATCAAATATGGACATGAACCTCGATGGAAATCCTACAGTGGCATCGGTTTAAAAATTGAAGTGTTTCTCATAAAGAAACGGCCTTGAAGAGAAGCTCTCATCGAACTTCTTATGGATCTCTTCATTGAAGAAGCGCTTGAAGGGAGTTAAAGATGAAGCCATGGAGATGAAAAGATGATATTCGCTGGGAAGAAGAAAAGAAAAGATTGATGTTCTTGGATCTTGCTTGAGAGAAAGTCGAAAGTGAAAGTTTTAGGGGAAAATCGATTTTAATGGAATGAAAGAGAAAAAGGGTTGAGTGTTTAGGAGGGATTAATTGAGGTAGCCGAAAAGTAGGGGATAATGATGAGTTTTAAAGAGTTTTAAGTGGAAAGGGTTTAAATTTTTGAATGAACAGTGATAAAGATAAAGATTTGAAAGAGATATGAAGTGATAGGGTAATTATGATAAGATAAGTTATCATAAATATGAGTTTTAATTGTGGGCTTGTCCCCTAATCCACACTAATTTTCTGGTTTTCTTTTTGCATGTCATGATCCGTTTGAGAGGATGAGGGGAACTAGGTGCAGTGCGCAACAACTTGCGAGCCTTTGACGCCGTCCTTTGTGTCCCCTTGCGCGTCGTGGCCGATCGAGAGGAGGAGGGGACCAGAGGGAGAAGCGGTTTGGGGATCAAGGTTCTCTGGTGGTCATTGGATCTATGCCAGCGTGGAGATGAAGCGAGAAGGCGAGCAATCACGCGTGGGGTTATCCGCGAAAGCTGAAACGCGTGGGTGTGGGGAAATCAAACCGAAACGCGTGAGACGCGTGCTGGAGCCTAGAAGACACTCTTGCGAGGATTTGGACAGTCAGATCTGATTTAGATCTGACGACTGAGGTGTAGCCGCGCAAAGAAAAGTAGGGGATTAGGGTTTTTTAGTCATCATATTAGGGTTTTTAGGCTTTGGGCCAAACGGGCCATTTAATGTGATATATGTGTTTGAGTTTTAATGTTTTGTAAATAGAATGTTTGATTGGACTGAAACTTAATATATGGGCTTTTTATTTAAATATTTTTTAAATTTTCAGATTTATTATAATAATAATAATAATAAAACTAATACACTACAACTTGGACCAAAGTTAGTGATTAAGGTAACCAAAATCTATCTAAAATTCACATTTAAAATCAGAATTGTACTTGAAATGAGAATATATACGTTGTGTTCGTGTACAGTGAAATTTGAACTTGGGACATCAAGGTTCAGAGTATCTTCTTTTTTGGTGAAGTCAATTTTTTTTTGGTGAAGAAGGTTCAAAGGATCTTAATTCTAATATGAAAATTTTTACCTTTATTCTATTATATTTATATTTAACTTATAGCCGAAATGGTGTAACAAGTGTGTTAAAATCGTTTGTGAAATTATTTTTATCTCATAAAATATTAATGTTACGTTTGATACACATAATAACATAAGTAAAAAAGCTTAATTATTATATGAGGTTCAAAATAGTTTGTAATAACATAAAGAATTAGAAGGGGATTTGGAATCTCATAAAATATTAAACTTTACGTGGTCAAAATAGTTTGTAATTTTGATCTCATAAAATATTAAACTTATGACTGTGTATTGTTCTTGATCGTTAATAATAATGTTAGGTCGCTCTCTTTTCTTTATGTTGTTCATGGAATCTCCTTCAAATATAATTAATTTTTTTTTCTTTTTAAAAAATAATATAAAGAATTATAACACATCTAAACTTGATATTAGAAAGATAGGTAAAAACAAGTGAAATATAGTACTTATTCAAAATAAGAAAATATACACAAACTTTTAATTAGTAAATGATTTTTATAATCATGTGATTTGACTAAAAAATACCCTATAATCAAGTGATTATCTGGGTCGTTTATTATTTATTTATTTCAATAGTTGAATGAATGCGTCGTAATCTAATCTAAGTAGGTATATAATTAAAGTAAGAATCCAAATTAAAATTGAACTTCACTCGGTATTAGTTATAATTAATTGACAACAAATAACGGCTGCGCTTCGAATGTGTTTGTGCCCCAAGTATGTGACTTCACACACACCATACAACACAACGCGTCAGTGCTGAGTTCAGCCCAGGTTCAGCTCAGCTCCGAGTCTCTTTCTTTCTTTCTTTATTTCCTTTGATAATCATGTGGCTTATAAATCTTGTTTAAAATTAGGGTAATTATTCTACATATAATTGCTTATGAAATTTTTATTTTTATAAGTGTTTTAATTTTATAGATTTTATTTAGAGTTTAGTGTTTAAGGATTTAAATGTACAATGTTTGAATTTAAGAGGCGTGGCTTGAATTTATGTTTTAGAGTTGAAATGTAGAGTTTGTAGGTTAAAATCTAAATCACTAACCATATTACTATAAATACAAATTTTAACTTTTAAACTTTAAATTTTAAACTCATACACTTAAATATCTAAACCTTAAACTGAATTTTCAAATCCTAAAATCAAATATTTATAATTTTTTTTTATTTTCACCATAGTTTTAAAATTATTATTTAAAAATACAACAAAAAGGGTTGGCGAAAGTCAAAAGTCAAAAAAGACAGTTGAAAAAACCAAACCTAAAAAATCAAAATCCCAAATAAGTAAGCCGTGAGTCATCATCCATCGGCTGTACGTATCTCTATCCACTGTTTTGGAGAAATTATTAAACGTACTCAGTTTATTACTTATTTGTAGTTTCAGTTAACAAAATCAATCCATTTCAAAAAATAATAATTTATATTGAAAAAAATAAAATAAATAAACTTTATTAATTGAGATTACGAATGACGTAATAAGTTAAATTTATTTAATAATTAAATATAAATTAAATAAATTTTTTTGATTCTAATCAGATTTAAATGAAATAGTCAACCCTACCTTTCGTTGAAAACTACAAACCCTTTGACTTTTACGATCTCTGTTTAACGGTATTTTCATTCCCCCGCGTGACGGCGTCGCTGACGTCACCCCTTCGTTAAAACCACCTTCACAACACCTTCTCCGTTCCCATTCATTCCTTGTCTCCTCCCTCCTTATTTATTCATTCATTTAACAACAATAACAAACCCTATTCCCCTCCTCCGCCAATATATCTGCTTTCCGGTCTCCTCAATTCGACGAAAATCTCGTTCTCCGGTTGATTCTCTTCATGCAAAATGGGCGCCTGTTTCTCCTCCGACGGCCAGGATTTGATCTCCGAATCAACGCATCGCCCGACTGCTAATGTTGTTTCCGTCAACGGCGATCTTCACAAGTATAGCCTCCCTGTTTTCGTGTCTCAGGTTCTCCACGCCGAAGCCGCTATGTCTTCGTCTTCTTCTTCGTCTTCTTCTTCTACGATCTTCCTTTGCAATTCCGATAGTTTGTCTTACGATGAATACATTCCGGCTTTGGACGCCGACGACCAGCTGCAAGATAATCAGATTTACTTCGTGCTACCTATTTCGAAGCTCCAGCATCGATTGGCTTCCAAGGACATGGCGGCTTTGGCCGTCAAAGCCAGCCTTGCTATGGGGAACGATTCCAAAAACGACTCCAATCGCCGCAAGAAGGCTCGGATTTCGCCTGTGATGGTCGTCGCCGCCGCTGAATTGGCTTCCGGTTCTGTTGGTACGCCCAGCACCACCAAGTCCTTTGCCAAGCCGCAACCTCGGCAGCCTGGGATGTCGAGATCGGGTTCCGTTAGAAAATTGCAGAGATACACCTCCAGACGAGCTAAATTGGCCGTTCGATCTTTTAAGCTGAGATTGTCCACCATTTACGAAGGCTCCGTTCTGTAATCTCTCTACAAAATATATACGTACGTACGTATACGGATCGATTAATCTTTTCATGAGCTCCAATGTAAAATATAGTTTTAATTAATTAACTATATTCAAACATTTTCTGTATAGAAACCTGAGATATTGTTGAAAAAAATCTGAGATTCAATTATTCATTTCGCTGCTACATTGATTTATTTTTCTGGGTTTTTCTTTAAATTTCTGTTCTTTCTCTCTGTTGAATTAATTGGATTATAAATTTATTATGAAAAACAAAAAAAAGAAGAAGAGGTGGGACATTTCCTCTAAATATCAACATCCAAACTCCAAAGGCTAAAGTTGTGGTCTCAATTGATTATTTGTTTTTGGCAAAAGTTGAAATGTAAACCTGATTTGTTTGATACCACAAAATTCCGATTCAGATTCGAGTATTAGATATTATGAAACCCACTACTTAAGTACTTATTTGGGTCATCTGCTCCAAAATTCTACTCATTTTATGCATCCTTTCATAAAATGTAGTGATAAGATATATTATATTTTGAATGAGAGAATTTATAATTATAATTAAATGTTAGAGATGACATTATTAGTAGAAGATAATCACCAACTTTAAATATATTTCGTAAAATCAACATGAATGATTCCGGAAAAAATATATTAGAGTAAACAACATTATTGGTCACTAACTAAACTAACTAGTCCTCAGTTAAGCTAATATAAACTTGATGATCTGCTTCACTTTGATGTTGATAGAAAGTTTAGACAATATGGAAAAGTTGGTACAAAGAACTTTTAGGTTATTGCTAGATAACAGATTGAGCGTCTGAAAGTTTTTCAAGGTTCACATGGAGGTGTGGATATGATTGTTAAGTAACCAGGCGAGTAGAGTAACAGTGTATCAAGTGTCTTCTAGAAGGTGATGGAGCTAAGGTTAATTATGTCGGTGGTAACGGATGGAAATTGCCAGCCTAAATTATGCCTATTTTGGTACCATACTTTAAGAAAATTGGATTTATGGTTTAAGGTTAGGGTTTATAGTTAGAGTTTAGGGGATAAGGTGTATTTTTAGGGTGTAAGGTTTAAGATGTGAAATTTAGTGTTATAATTTAATTTTTCAGTGTAGGGCATAGAAAGAAGCATAATTAGAGGGCAGGAAATTTTTGTTTGTGGTAAGGTACACTTAAATATCAAATTAGAACTATTTTTAGATATGCATTTATTGTCATGTAATTTATATATTGATGTCTAATTCTCTTAATAAGGATTAGCTAGTAAATTCCCCATTAATTATTCCAATTCCAACTTAAGCTTGCAGGTAATCTCTATCAAAATCCAATCATCATCTTAATCAATTAATTGCTTTATCTTAAGACGAGCATTAATTTGAGTGCATGGCAATGGGAGTGGACAGGAATTGGTACGTGTGGGTTGGTAGGGTAGCAAAAGCTCGGGGACAGTCAGGAAGAACTGATGGGGTATAACCATTTCTACTATGATGATAATATTTAAAAATAATGCGTGTTCTACTTGTACTAAGAAAATAACTTGTTTAATAGCTTACAAACTATTACAATAATTAATCATTGTAATAAGTTGGTTAATCATAGCAATGATACCATGAACACCACTAATTGTTTTGTTTGAGCTAAGATGCATGCGTAATGATTTAGGGGGACTTCCATATCCTAATAAACCTTAAATATAAAAAGTTTCCTTCTCCCATCCGCTAAAATTTATATTCTTTGTATTATATGTTAGAAATTGTGACATAAATTTTATTTTGTTCTGATTTGAAAACAAAACAAAGCGATCAAGTTGATGAAAAATAAAATTAAAAAAAAATAAAGTGCGAAGTAAGCGGGCCGAAGGCCCGTGACCATATCCCACCATTGATCCCGACCAAGGGTGCAAAAGTGGAGCCCCACGATACGTTACACGTCTTAATAATTAGTATCTTTACATAAGTATTGTCCTACACAATCTTACACAAGAAGACTTTGTCGTCGTAACAATTAGTGTCTGTACATAAGTTCGCAATCCTCATTATATTATTTTCTGTGGACAGACAAACCAAGGCCATGGTGCATAATTTCGGTATATTTTCACAATTTTACACAAGAAGACTATCTCACCTTAGCCATATTTCTTCGGATTCTCCACATTTGTATTGTCCTCATTTATTTCGAACATAGTCTATAGTGATTCCCTACTCAAATTAAAAGGGATGAACCGTCTGAAACCGTCACAACAAATCTATTCACGACCATATTTGGTGTCTTCCGAATATTGATATTAACAAACATATTCAATTAAGTGATTCAAAGACTTCTTTATTATTTTAAGATATGTTTAGATCTTTTTAAATTATAGGGCAAAGTATATCAACGATCACCGAATTTTTAGGACGCTTTTATTTTGGTCACCAAACTTTTAAAACTTTCATTGAGGTCATTCAACTTTTATTTCGCTTTCATTTTGGTCCCTCCTATTACCTTCTTTTAGCAAATGCTGACGTGACCCGTTAGTTTTCTTTTTCCTCAAGGGTAAACTACATAAATGTTGAAAGTGGGACCCAAAGTATATTATTTTATTGAGAAAAAAGAAAATTAATAGGTTACGTCAGCATGCAAGCGAAATAAAAATTGGGTGAATCTAGTAAAAATTTTAAAAGTTAGGTGACCAAAATGAAAGCACCCTGAAAATTTGGTGATCAATGATGTACTTTACCCTAAATTATAACATATGTTTAGATTTATATAATAGAGTAACAATTATTCAAATTCAAGCTCTTTGCAATTCAAGCTGAGCCCAGTTGAGGTTATGTTCATTAAAACCCCTAAATTTGACTAGTACGTGTAAACTAAAGTTTACACGGATTGTGTACCAAAGTTTTTCTATATTATTATTTTTATTTTCTAATTGAATTTGACTAGCACCTTAGTGGTCGTTTGTTGCTCACATAGAGATCTTCACGACGCTAGTTTCTGATTATGATTCTGTCGGTGGTCATAGAAAGATAGATCCCCACTCGGTTGATGGTTGTTTGCTAATGTAATCAGTCCTGGGTAGCGGAACAATCTTCATTATAGTTTGGCTCGCTTACCATTCCTTTTTCATCTCGTAATACGTCTCGTTTGGACAGAGATAAGGAGATTCATGAAGGCTACTAGATTTTGACGGTATGCAAATCTCTACGGAAATCATTACATTTCTTTGTATTTCTAGGTTTTTGTATAACATTTTGGTGGACTAGTCCTCATTATTCTCCCTTCTGGATTCATTGTATTTGTAATATATTCCATAGTTTTTTTTCAATAAAATTCAGTTGTCATTGTCAAAAAAAAGAGTTATTATTTGATACATTGACGGTGAAAAAAAGGTTTTTACAAATAGGTTAAATTTAGGAGCTTAAAATTTAAGGTTTATTAATCAAAAAAAGAATTTAGGATTTAAAGTTACAATCCAAATCCCTAACCTTATTACCTTGAACAATATCCCTTAACTCTAAACACTAAATTCTAACTGTACCGCCCCCTTCCCGGTTTAGTAGAAAATCAGGTCAGAGAATGCTACTGGTGTTCAATACGGTAAACTGTACAATAATTTTCAATGGTTTAACTGAGATTCGAAGTTATTCAATAACTCAATAACATGTTCAATGATTCAAAGAGAACTATAGATCAATACAAGATGGTATTATTCCTTTTTAGGGTATTATTGCAATTTGTACAAGTTTTAGGGATTGATTTGTAAATTTTATAAATTAGGGATCCTTAATAATAATAATTAAGTTAACCTATGTGAAATTCAATGTAAATTTAACACGCATGTCAAAATTTCTCAAGTTTTAAACTCATTTACTCATTTAATTAGTCAATTAGAATTTAGTGACTAGTTTGCGCGTTTTACAAAATGTTTTAGTAGTTTTAACCAACTTACCTATCCCAGTATTGGTATTTGAGAGGCCATACCGGTATGCATTTTCAATTTTGATAAGTTCTTTAAGATTGGTGTACAGGAATCGGTATGAGATTTAGCTGTATCGGTACACAATACATGACTCAAATATTAACCAATTCTAGTAGCGTTTTTCGGTACTGATACGTGATGAACCGTATTGATACTAGATTCTTATACATATGGGATCGTTACGGTCCTCTTTCGTACCGGTACCCCGTTCATTTTACAAATTTTTGTGATGAAAATTCGTACTGATACGCTTAGACAAGTATCGGTACGCCTTAACAGCTTGGTCAAATAATGCTTACTCGTACCAATACGCCCCTACCCGTATTGGTACGCCCTGTTCTGTAATGACGGATTTTGTCTAGTTTTTAAGCTATTTAACCAATCAA
The DNA here is from genome assembly GCA_019671005.1 of Hibiscus mutabilis. Lineage (NCBI taxonomy): Eukaryota > Viridiplantae > Streptophyta > Magnoliopsida > Malvales > Malvaceae > Hibiscus > Hibiscus mutabilis. The sequence continues at coordinate 19,402,926 of CM033721.1, read as the reverse complement.
ATAATGTCAAAATTTAATGAAATTTTGCAGGCAAGTTATAATTACCTAAATCTTGTAGCATGCTAAGTTTCGTAGCAATACGGATCCGTTTACCATGTTTTTACCTTTTTAGGCTTAATATGCCATTTCTACCAATTTCATAGAATACTAAAGAGTCGTTTAAGGCCATTCAAGTTCACAACCACATACAACCACATAGTTACAGCAAAAAGGTCGTATGTGACTTGTTTAACTTTATTGCCACCATACTAGGAGTTTAAAAGGAACAAAAGACATTACTTCACTAGGTCATGACTTGCCAAAACACCAACTTCCCCGAATCTCGTACGGTAACTCCTTATCCTGAAATGCATGAAATGAAATGCATTAGACATACTTTGCCTAGTGAGGTAGTCATAAACAATATCAACATCAATAGTGTTGGACTCAATTCCTTCAACCGTTTTGATTGCCAAGTGGTGGAGAATATGTAATTTGGGTGATGGTGGTGGAGGCAAAATATAGGAAAAATTAGACACAAGATTTAGAGTGGTTCGAGCTTCTAACCAAGCTCTACATCCACTACCTTACTAAGGATTTCAACCAATTCACTAATAATTATTCTCCTTTTCAAGGCTAAGGAGGCAACCATTTACAACCTAGACTCACTCACCAAGTCTAGCATCCAAAGCTCACAAACTGAGCTTTGGGAACACTCTCGTGTTAGAGTATGCCCAAAGGCCAATCATGAGATGGTTGTAAAAGACATAATTATTTTATCTTGTTTATTAAAATAAAGCCATAATTATTATTTTAGTCTTATTCTGTGTATCTATAAATAAACTGAATTATAATAAAGTCCTTAGAATAATATAGTTATTCTTGAATGTCCTTAGTCAAGAATTATTGTGGGCTTGGACAACAATAATGTATTAAGACTAATATGTAGTTGATTGATGACAAAGTGTTGTCATTGACGTGAAGATGTCAAAATCAATACATAAGTATGTGTTAGGGAACAACATACTGGACTGACCCACTATGAGCATATTTCTTGGATTATTATGTGACAGTCACAACATTGCTTACGGTGATAACTACATGTATGATCCTCAGACTTGAGATCATCATTATTTCAACATCGCGAGTGACATATTTTGATATGGTCAAACGTGTGTCGTAACCGACTACACTATAAAGACTGATATTGGATATGTCATAATCCATGTAGCGAAATATGGTTGATCAAGATAGGATTTGTCCCCCGTACATAATAGGAGTAATATCATAGGCCACTTGATTGAGTGAGACTAGAAAATGCATGCCATGCTCGAATAAATTGACATGGGAGATCATAATTATTCGTTTATAATAGTCTACTCAAGATATCAAGAAACATTAGATGGACTATACAAGTGTGACTAATCCATGACTTGTGTCCGATCTAGATATGAGGACAAAAGGAACAAATACATAAAAGAAGTTAATCACGAAAAAAAGGTTAAATCAAAACACGATTTCATGTAACTTAGGTAGCAATGATGTATTGCTAGATGCCACTCGTTGCTTGTAATATTAGAATTGTTCTGGATATTACTTCTAACGTTACATGAACCTACAAGGGTCACACCCTATGATTGAAACGAACAAATATCGATTAAATAGCATGTGTACAAACTTGTTGTACACGTAATTAGTGAGAAATCGAAATTGTTATAATTATTGTAATTATGGATAATTTCGTTTATATATATATATGTTAATATTTGATAAGTTGTTGTAATTATCAAATATTATTAAAGTATATATATATATATATCTTTAAAAGAAACCTAATTAGAGTAGAATCAGATTCTACATATTTAATTATATTCGGTTAAATATATTGTATATTTAAGAATCTAAATTTAATTAGAATTAGGTTTTTAAAAGCTATATAAAGGCATAAGGTCTAGCAGCCATTTATTCTTGTTTTTGAAAAACCTCTCTAATAGTTAGAGAAGATAAAATATTGTTCGTTTCATTCGGGTGGACCGCGTAGAGGTCGGAACGCTATTGTGATGACTCAGATTCGATTTGGTTATTCCGAATTCCCTACGAATTTCCAGATTTTAGATTTATTAAGGTAATATTTCATTTTTCATCACCCCAAATTCGTTCCTTATACATGGATCACTGGTGGATTATGCCGGATAATTTTTTCGCTGCACCATGGGGTGTACCAATGTTTCCCAATAATGGTATCAGATCCACTTGTACGATACGAATTCGGACTTAAATACTTCGATGATGTTTTTGTATGAGATGCATGTTTTACTTTTTCTGTTTTGACGAGTATGTGATGTTTGTGGGAAAGATAGAAATTAAATCTAGTCACGATTAATATGTTTTAACAAGTTTTTACAATCGATGGTTAAATGTTAACCATGTGTTTGTTGCGGTAAGCTTTTGATAATCATATGTTAATAGCTGACATGATGAACATGCAGTTAAGATAGCAGATCATTTTTTGGAAGAGGAATAATGGTTGTTCCAGAGTGAAAAACCTTAGGGATTGAAAAATCCCAAAAACACGAATTCGTTGATAAAAGTTATCAAATCGTGAGGTTTTTCCATAGTAACCGCGTAAGTAACAAAGGTCGTAGGAACTATTTAGGTAATCTTAATTAAAAAGATAAAACATGTGTATGTTTTGGATGATATGCACGGTGTTTGAAAGTGCATGGTTATAGCCCAAATAGCATATTTACTTTGGTTTTATATAAATACAATCTGCATGCCGTGCCTTTCTTTCTTCTATTGTAATTATCTTCTCATCTTATTCCCTCGTATGTAAAACGAGTTTCTGAAAAATTATAATATTTACGGAGAAAGCGTGGACCAAAAGAGCAGATTGATGGCCGATCAAAGGTGGATTAGGTGCTTGAGAAGCAAGTTCTATCTTTAGTAATTTTGGTTCTGCCATTGGCTTGGGATAGGCCGGCTTAGTTTTAAGGGCTATAACCATTGCATTTATATTTACTGCTTTACATGTATGTGATACAATGTATTTTTTTAGCGTGATGGTAACTGATTAGATCATAATAGAATGGTGAGATTAATATAACAAAAAACCCTTCATATTTGATTAAAATTAGTCATCCAATATTAGCCCTCGTTAAAACCTCGATCGACACTATATAGATTTTGCCAAAGAAAAATACTTAGATCTATCCTAGTTAAACGCGAAGAATAAGCAAGTGATATTCACTGGTAGTAATATTGGTTAAACTAGCTTGTTCTAATAATATTAGAAACCTAAAGACTAATGATTGTTCAAGAACTTTGGTGATTGAAAAACAATACGAAAGTGCATGTCTATGATTGGTTATTCGAAAGACTTGGTATTTAAGCGTGCTCAGTACACCACCTCTCTTACATAAGTTACCTACCTGGTGCACTGTTCATTATTGTTCTTTCTATTAGACCATATGAGGGGCAAGCTCGTCAAGAAAGGTATGAGACCTCTAAGGCTTTGTTTCGATGCAAGATGGTTGAGGGAACTCTAGTGGAAACTCATGTTCTCAAAATGATAGGGTATATTCAGACCCTGGAAAAGTTGGGCTTCCCTTTAAGTGTTGAATTGGCTACTGATGTTATCCTGCAATCGTTTCCGAATAGTTTTAATCAGTTTGTTCTTAATTTCAATATGAATGAAATTAACAAATTGTTGCCCCAGTTGCTTGGTATGTTATGAACATCAGAGAACAACATGAAAAAGGTTGGTTGCAAACCTATTCTGATTGTCTGAAAAGATAAAAGAAAAGGAAAGCCCAACACCAAGCCAAAGCCCAACAAAGGAAAGGTTGCATTGAAACCCAAAGGAGGAGTTGCAAAAGAAGGAAAGTGTTTCTATTGCAACCATGCTGGACATTAGAAGAGAAACTGCCCTGTCTATCTTGAGGACATCAAGAAGGCAAGAGAAAATGTACAGTCTGGATCAGAGACTAAAAAGGAGTAGAAAATTGGCAAAAAGAGATGTGGACCTAGGAGTTGGAAATGGAGCAAGAGTTGCTGCATTAGCCATAGGAACATATACTTTGCCATTACCTAGTGGACTTGTTTTAGATTTAGAGGATTGTTATTTTGTACCTAGTTTGACTAAAAACATTATTTCAATTTCTTGTTTGGACAAGATTGGTTTTGAGATTATAATTAAGAATAATAGTTGTTCTTTTTCCCTCAATAATGTTTTTATGGTACAACTCAATTAATCAATGGCCTCTATATCTTAGATCAAGACAATTCTATATATAACATAAATAATAAAAAAGATAAAAAATAAATGACTCTAATCAAACTTATCTCGGCATTGTCGCAGGTTATAAAAGTGAGAAACGCATATCAAAACTTCATAAAGATGGATTTTTGGATTTTTTTTTGTTTTCGAACAATTAGATATTTGTGAACCTTGCTTAATGGGAAAAATGACCAAATCACCGCTTTTTGGTAAAAACGAACGAGAAAGTGATTTATTAGGTCTAATACATAGTGATGTATGTGGACCGATGAATATACAAGCTAGATGAGGGTTTCAATACTTCATTACTTTCACTTTGGCGACTTCAGTAGATATGGGTACGCGTTTACCTAATGCATCATAAATCAAGCCTTTGAAAAGTTTAAGGAATTTAAGAATGAAGTACAAAACCAATTAGGAAAGAGTATCAAAGCTCTTGATCAGATCGAGGAGGAGAACACTTATGCTTAGAATTTGATGAACTTCTTAAACAATGTGGGATTGTCTCACAACTTACACCTCCATGTACTCCACAACACAATGGAGTCTCTGAAAGGAGAAATCGAACATTGTTAGACATGGTTCGGTCAATGATGAGTCATGTTGGTCCTCCAACTTCTTTTTTGGGGACATATGCTAGAAACAACTGCTTTCACACTAAATCATGTTCCATCTAAATCGGTTCAAAAGACACCATATGAGATGTGTAATTTGTAAACATCCTAGTATGTTTTTATGAAAATTTGGGGATGCGAAGTTTATGTTAAACATCAGATGTCTACAAAACACGAACCTAAATCTCATAAGTGTAATTTTGTAGGGTATCCTAAAGAAACAAAACGATACTATTTCTTCAATCCATATGAGAATAAAGTGTTTGTTGCTCGAACGAGAGTCTTCCTCGAAAGAGAATTTATTTTCAGAAAAAGGAAGTGAGAGAAATATTGAAATTTCGGAAATTCAAGATCAACCACAGATCACTAAACCAGAGATTGAACAACAATAAGTTCCATAAATAGTTGAGGAACATCCAATCATTCTTGAAACACAACCACTGCGAAGGTCTATGAGAGAACGCAATGCGCCTAAGAGATATGGATTTCTTGTCACATTACATGAAGATGTTCTTTTCATGGACCAAGATGAGCCTAGAACTTATCGGGAAGCAATGGAGAGCCCAGACTCTGAGAAATAGCGAAAAGCCATAAAATCTGAGATAGATTCTATGTCAGAAAACCAAGTATGACCTTTGGTTGACCCACCCAAAAGAATTAAGCTCATAGGGTGCAAATGGGTTTTCAAAAAGAAAACTGACATGGATGGCAATATACAAGCATACAAAGGGCGATTAGTCGTTATGGGATTTCGTCAAATTCATGGTATAGACTATGATGAAACCTTTTCCCCTGTTGCTATGTTTAAATCTATCCGGATATTACTTGCAATAGCTGCATATCATGATTATGAAATTTGGCAAATAGATGTCAAAACTGCTTTCCTTAATGGAAAATTAGATGGGGATGTGTACATGACACAACGTGAGGGTTTTGTCGATCCAAAAGATGCCCTAAAAGTATACAAGCTACAAAGATCCATTTATGGGTTGAAGCAAGCTTCTCAAAGTTGGAATCTTCGTTTTAATGAGGCAATCAAAGAGTTTGGTTTCATTAAAAATGAAGATGAGCCATGTGTTTTCAAGAAAACTAGTGGGAGCACTGTTATATTCTTGGTATTATATATGGATGACATATTAATAATAGGAAATGACATACCTACCTTACAGTCTGTAAAGACTTGGTTAGGAAAATGTTTTTCTATGAAAGACTTGGGTGAAGCAACCTACATATTAGGAGTCAAGATCTATAGAGTTAGACCAAGACGACTTCTAGGACAAGTCAAAATACATACATAGATAAAGTACTGAAAAGATTCAGTATGGAAGAGTCTAAAAGATGATTCTTACCTACGATACATGGTATTTTCGCTCTCGAAGGAAATGTGTCCTTCAACACCTCAAGAGAGAGCGTATGAGTAAGATTCTATATGCTCTAGCCATTAGATCTATCATGTATGTCATGCTATGTAAACGTTCGGATGTATCATATGCACTAAGTATGACAAGTCGATACCAAGTAGATATCGGTGAAGGTCATTGGGTTGCAGTAAAAAATATCCTTAAGTACTTAAGAAGAACTAAGGATACATTCCTTATGTATGGAGATGAGGAAGAGCTAAGTATAAAAGGTTATATTGACGCAAGCTTCCAAACTAATAAGGATGATTCTCAATCGCAATCAAGTTTTGTGTTTTGCCTTAATGGAGGTGCTGTAAGCTGGAAAAGTTCAAAGCAAGATACAATAGCAGATTCTACAACAGAAGCCAAGTATATTACAGCAAGTGATACTGCAAAAGAGACTGTTTGGATCAAAAAGTTCATATCTGAACTAGGGGTCGTGCCTAGCATATCAAATACCATAGATCTATATTGTGACAACAATGGAGCCATCGCACAAGCAAAAGAACCCAGATCTCACCAGCGATCCAAACACATACTTAGGCGTTACTATCTCATTCGTGAAATCATTGATCGAGGAAATGTAGAAATATGCAGAGTACCAACAGATGACAATATCGCCGATCCACTAACAAAGCCTCTGATACAGCAGAAGCATGAACGTCACACTAAGTCTCTTGGTATTAGATACATGAGTGATTGGTCTTAGTGCTAATGAGAGATTATTAGAGTATGACCAAAGACCAATCATGAGATGGTTGTAAAAGACATACTTATTTTATCTTGTTTATTAAAAATAAAGCCATTATTATTATTTCAGTCTTATTGTGTGTATCTATAAATAAACTGAATTATAATAAAGTCCTTAGAATAATATAGTTATTCTTGAATGTCCTTAGTCAAGAATTATTGTGGGCTTGGACAACAATAATGTATTAAGACTAATATGTAGTTGATTGATGACAAAGTGTTGTCATTGACATGAACATGTCAAAATCAATACATAAGTATGTGTTAGGGAACAACATACTGGACAGACCCACTATGAGCATGTTTCTTGGATTATTATGTGATGGTCACAACATTGCATGGTGATAATTATATGTATGATTCTCAGACTTGAGATCATCATTATTTCAACATCGTGAGTGACATATTTTGATACGGTCAAACGTGTCGTAAAACCGACTACACTATAAAGACCGATATTGGATATGTCATAATCCATGTAGCGTAAATATGGTTGATCAAGTTAGGATTTGTCCCTCCTACATAATAAAAGTAATATCATAGCCCACAATTATTAGAGTATGACCAAAGCCCAATCATGAGATGGTTGTAAAAGACATACTTATTTTATCTTGTTTATTAAAATAAAGCCATTATTATTATTTTAGTCTTATTGTGTGTATCTATAAATAAACTAAATTATAATAAAGTCCTTAGAATAATATAGTTATTCTTGAATGTCCTTAGTTAAGAATTATTGTGGGCTTGGACAACAATAATGTATTAAGACTAATATGTAGTTGATTGATGACAAAGTGTTGTCATTGACATGAATATGTCAAAATCAATACATAAGTATGTGTTAGGGAACAACATACCGGGTGACCACTATGAGCATGTTTCTTGGATTATTATGTGATGGTCACAACATTGCTTATGGTGATAATTACATGTATGATTCTCAGACTTGAGATCATTATTATTTCAACATCGTGAGTGACATATTTTGATACGGTCAAATGTGTGTCGTAACCGACTACACTATAAAGACTGATATTGGATATGTCATAATCCATGTAGCGAAATATGGTTGATCAAGATAGGATTTGTCCTCCTACATAATAGAAGTAATATCATAGGCCACTTGATTGAGTGAGACTAGAAAATGCATGCCATGCTCGAATAAATTGATATGGGAGATCATAATTATTCGTTTATAATAGTCTACTCAAGATATCAAGAAACATTAGATGGACTATACAAGTGTGACTAATCCATGACTTGTGTCCGATCTAGATATGAGGACAAAATGAACAAATACATAAAAGAAGTTAATCACAAAAAAAGGTTAAATCAAAACACGATTTCATATAACTTAGGTAGCAATGATGTATTGCTAGATGCCACTCGTTGCTTGTAATATTAGAATTGTTCGGATATTACTACTAACGTTACATGAACCTATAAGGGTCACACCCTATGATTGAAATGAACAAATATCGATTAAATAGCATGTGTACAAACTTGTTGTACACGTAATTAGTGAGAAACCAAAATTGTTATATTATTGTAATTATGGATAATTTCGTTTTTATATATATATATGTTAATATTTGATAAGTTATTGTAATTATCAAATATTATTAAAGTATATATATATATATATCTTTAAAAGAAACCTAATTAGAGTAGAATCAGATTCTACATATTTAATTATATTCGGTTAAATATATTGTATATTTAAGAATCTAAATTTAATTAGAATTAGGTTTTTAAAAGCTATATAAAGGCATAAGGTCTAGCAGCCATTTATTCTTGTTTTTGAAAAACCTCTCTAATAGTTAGAGAAGATAAAATATTGTTCGTTTCATTCGGGTGGACCGCGTAGAGGTCGGAACGCTATTGTGATGACTCAGATTCGATTTGGTTATTCCGAATTCCCTACGAATTTCCAGATTTTAGATTTATTAAGGTAATATTTCATTTTTCATCACCCCAAATTCGTTCCTTATACATGGATCACTGGTGGATTATGCCGGATAATTTTTTCGCTGCACCATGGGGTGTACCAATGTTTCCCAATAATGGTATCAGATCCACTTGTACGATACGAATTCGGACTTAAATACTTCGATGATGTTTTTGTATGAGATGCATGTTTTACTTTTTCTGTTTTGACGAGTATGTGATGTTTGTGGGAAAGATAGAAATTAAATCTAGTCACGATTAATATGTTTTAACAAGTTTTTACAATCGATGGTTAAATGTTAACCATGTGTTTGTTTGTGTAAGCTTTTGATAATCATATGTTAATAGTTGACATGATGAACATGCGATTAAGATAGCGATCATTTTTTGGAAGAGGAATAATGGTTGTTCCAGAGTGAAAAACCTTAGGGATTGAAAAATCCAAAAACACGAATTCGTTGATAAAAGTTATCAAATCGTGAGGTTTTTCCATAGTAACCGCGTAAGTAACAAAGGTCGTAGGAACTATTTAGGTAATCTTAATTAAAAAGATAAAACATGTGTATGTTTTGGATGATATGCACGGTGTTTGAAAGTGCATGGTTATAGCCCAAATAGCATATTTACTTTGGTTTTATATAAATACAATCTGCATGCCGTGCCTTTCTTTCTTCTATTGTAATTATCTTCTCATCTTATTCCCTCGTATGTAAAACGAGTTTCTGAAAAATTATAATATTTACGGAGAAAGCGTGGACCAAAAGAGCAGATTGATGGCCGATCAAAGGTGGATTAGGTGCTTGAGAAGCAAGTTCTATCTTTAGTAATTTTGGTTCTGCCATTGGCTTGGGATAGGCCGGCTTAGTTTTAAGGGCTATAACCATTGCATTTATATTTACTGCTTTACATGTATGTGATACAATGTATTTTTTTAGCGTGATGGTAACTGATTAGATCATAATAGAATGGTGAGATTAATATAACAAAAAACCCTTCATATTTGATTAAAATTAGTCATCCAATATTAGCCCTCGTTAAAACCTCGATCGACACTATATAGATTTTGCCAAAGAAAAATACTTAGATCTATCCTAGTTAAACGCGAAGAATAAGCAAGTGATATTCACTGGTAGTAATATTGGTTAAACTAGCTTGTTCTAATAATATTAGAAACCTAAAGACTAATGATTGTTCAAGAACTTTGGTGATTGAAAAACAACAATGAAAAGTGCATGTCTATGATTGGTTATTCGAAAGACTTGGTATTTAAGCGTGCTCAAGTACACACCACCTCTCTTACATAAGTTACCTACGGGCACAATTTGTTCATTATTGTTCTTTCTATTAGACCATATGAGGGCAAGCTCGTCAAGAAAGGTATGAGACCTCTAAGGCTTTGTTTCGATGCAAGATGGTTGAGGGAACTCTAGTGGAAACTCATGTTCTCAAAATGATAGGGTATATTCGGACCCTGGAAAAGTTGGGCTTCCCTTTAAGTGTTGAATTGGCTACTGATGTTATCCTGCAATCGTTTCCGAATAGTTTTAATCAGTTTGTTCTTAATTTCAATATGAATGAAATTAACAAATTGTTGCCCTTGATTGCTTGGTATGTTATGAACATCGAGAACAACATGAAAAAGGTTGGTTGCAAACCTATTCTGATTGTCTGAAAAGATAAAAGAAAAGGAAAGCCCAACACCAAGCCAAAGCCCAACAAAGGAAAGGTTGCATTGAAACCCAAAGGAGGAGTTGCAAAAGAAGGAAAGTGTTTCTATTGCAACCATGCTGGACATTAGAAGAGAAACTGCCCTGTCTATCTTGAGGACATCAAGAAGGCAAGAGAAAATGTACAGTCTGGATCAGAGACTAAAAAGGAGTAGAAAATTGGCAAAAAGAGATGTGGACCTAGGAGTTGGAAATGGAGCAAGAGTTGCTGCATTAGCCATAGGAACATATACTTTGCCATTACCTAGTGGACTTGTTTTAGATTTAGAGGATTGTTATTTTGTACCTAGTTTGACTAAAAACATTATTTCAATTTCTTGTTTGGACAAGATTGGTTTTGAGATTATAATTAAGAATAATAGTTGTTCTTTTTCCCTCAATAATGTTTTTATGGTACAACTCAATTAATCAATGGCCTCTATATCTTAGATCAAGACAATTCTATATATAACATAAATACGAAAAGATAAAAAATAAATGACTCTAATCAAACTTATCTCTGGCATTGTCGCTTGGGTTATAAAAGTGAGAAACGCATATCAAAACTTCATAAAGATGGATTTTTGGATTTTTTTTTGTTTTCGAACAATTAGATATTTGTGAACCTTGCTTAATGGGAAAAATGACCAAATCACCGTTTGACGGTAAAAACGAACGAGAAAGTGATTTATTAGGTCTAATACATAGTGATGTATGTGGACCGATGAATATACAAGCTAGATGAGGGTTTCAATACTTCATTACTTTCACTGACGACTTCAGTAGATATGGGTACGTTTACCTAATGCATCATAAATCTGAAGCCTTTGAAAAGTTTAAGGAATTTAAGAATGAAGTACAAAACCAATTAGGAAAGAGTATCAAAGCTCTTCGATCAGATCGAGGAGGAGAACACTTATGCTTAGAATTTGATGAACTTCTTAAACAATGTGGGATTGTCTCACAACTTACACCTCCATGTACTCCACAACACAATGGAGTCTCTGAAAGGAGAAATCGAACATTGTTAGACATGGTTCGGTCAATGATGAGTCATGTTGGTCCTCCAACTTCTTTTTGGGGACATATGCTAGAAACAACTGCTTTCACACTAAATCATGTTCCATCTAAATCGGTTCAAAAGACACCATATGAGATGTGCACTGTAAACATCCTAGTATGTCTTTTATGAAAATTTGGGGATGCGAAGTTTATGTTAAACATCAGATGTCTACAAAACACGAACCTAAATCTCATAAGTGTAATTTTGTAGGGTATCCTAAAGAAACAAAACGATACTATTTCTTCAATCCATATGAGAATAAAGTGTTTGTTGCTCGAACGAGAGTCTTCCTCGAAAGAGAATTTATTTTCAGAAAAAGGAAGTGAGAGAAATATTGAAATTTCGGAAATTCAAGATCAACCACAGATCACTAAACCAGAGATTGAACAACAATAAGTTCCATAAATAGTTGAGGAACATCCAATCATTCTTGAAACACAACCACTGCGAAGGTCTATGAGAGAACGCAATGCGCCTAAGAGATATGGATTTCTTGTCACATTACATGAAGATGTTCTTTTCATGGACCAAGATGAGCCTAGAACTTATCGGGAAGCAATGGAGAGCCCGGACTACGAGAAATAGCGAAAAGCCATAAAATCTGAGATAGATTCTATGTCAGAAAACCAAGTATGACCTTTGGTTGACCCACCCAAAAGAATTAAGCTCATAGGGTGCAAATGGGTTTTCAAAAAGAAAACTGACATGGATGGCAATATACAAGCATACAAAGGGCGATTAGTCGTTATGGGATTTCGTCAAATTCATGGTATAGACTATGATGAAACCTTTTCCCCTGTTGCTATGTTTAAATCTATCCGGATATTACTTGCAATAGCTGCATATCATGATTATGAAATTTGGCAAATAGATGTCAAAACTGCTTTCCTTAATGGAAAATTAGATGGGGATGTGTACATGACACAACGTGAGGGTTTTGTCGATCCAAAAGATGCCCTAAAAGTATACAAGCTACAAAGATCCATTTATGGGTTGAAGCAAGCTTCTCAAAGTTGGAATCTTCGTTTTAATGAGGCAATCAAAGAGTTTGGTTTCATTAAAAATGAAGATGAGCCATGTGTTTTCAAGAAAACTAGTGGGAGCACTGTTATATTCTTGGTATTATATATGGATGACATATTAATAATAGGAAATGACATACCTACCTTACAGTCTGTAAAGACTTGGTTAGGAAAATGTTTTTCTATGAAAGACTTGGGTGAAGCAACCTACATATTAGGAGTCAAGATCTATAGAGTTAGACCAAGACGACTTCTAGGACAAGTCAAAATACATACATAGATAAAGTACTGAAAAGATTCAGTATGGAAGAGTCTAAAAGATGATTCTTACCTACGATACATGGTATTTCGCTCTCGAAGGAAATGTGTCCTTCAACACCTCAAGAGAGAGCGTATGAGTAAGATTCTATATGCTCTAGCCATTAGATCTATCATGTATGTCATGCTATGTAAACGTTCGGATGTATCATATGCACTAAGTATGACAAGTCGATACCAAGTAGATATCGGTGAAGGTCATTGGGTTGCAGTAAAAAATATCCTTAAGTACTTAAGAAGAACTAAGGATACATTCCTTATGTATGGAGATGAGGAAGAGCTAAGTATAAAAGGTTATATTGACGCAAGCTTCCAAACTAATAAGGATGATTCTCAATCGCAATCAAGTTTTGTGTTTTGCCTTAATGGAGGTGCTGTAAGCTGGAAAAGTTCAAAGCAAGATACAATAGCAGATTCTACAACAGAAGCCAAGTATATTACAGCAAGTGATACTGCAAAAGAGACATTTGGATCAAAAAGTTCATATCGAACTAGGGTCGTGCCTAGCATATCAAATACCATAGATCTATATTGTGACAACAATGGAGCCATCGCACAAGCAAAAGAACCCAGATCTCACCAGCGATCCAAACACATACTTAGGCGTTACTATCTCATTCGTGAAATCATTGATCGAGGAAATGTAGAAATATGCAGAGTACCAACAGATGACAATATCGCCGATCCACTAACAAAGCCTCTGATACAGCAGAAGCATGAACGTCACACTAAGTCTCTTGGTATTAGATACATGAGTGATTGGTCTTAGTGCTAATGAGAGATTATTAGAGTATGACCAAAGACCAATCATGAGATGGTTGTAAAAGACATACTTATTTTATCTTGTTTATTAAAAATAAAGCCATTATTATTATTTCAGTCTTATTGTGTGTATCTATAAATAAACTGAATTATAATAAAGTCCTTAGAATAATATAGTTATTCTTGAATGTCCTTAGTCAAGAATTATTGTGGGCTTGGACAACAATAATGTATTAAGACTAATATGTAGTTGATTGATGACAAAGTGTTGTCATTGACATGAACATGTCAAAATCAATACATAAGTATGTGTTAGGGAACAACATACTGGACAGACCCACTATGAGCATGTTTCTTGGATTATTATGTGATGGTCACAACATTGCTTATGGTGATAATTATATGTATGATTCTCAGACTTGAGATCATCATTATTTCAACATCGTGAGTGACATATTTTGATACGGTCAAACGTGTGTCGTAACCGACTACACTATAAAGACTGATATTGGATATGTCATAATCCATGTAGCGAAATATGGTTGATCAAGTTAGGATTTGTCCCTCCTACATAATAAAAGTAATATCATAGCCCACAATTATTAGAGTATGACCAAAGCCCAATCATGAGATGGTTGTAAAAGACATACTTATTTTATCTTGTTTATTAAAATAAAGCCATTATTATTATTTCAGTCTTATTGTGTGTATCTATAAATAAACTAAATTATAATAAAGTCCTTAGAATAATATAGTTATTCTTGAATGTCCTTAGTTAAGAATTATTGTGGGCTTGGACAACAATAATGTATTAAGACTAATATGTAGTTGATTGATGACAAAGTGTTGTCATTGACATGAATATGTCAAAATCAATACATAAGTATGTGTTAGGGAACAACATACTGGACAGACCCACTATGAGCATGTTTCTTGGATTATTATGTGATGGTCACAACATTGCTTATGGTGATAATTACATGTATGATTCTCAGACTTGAGATCATTATTATTTCAACATCGTGAGTGACATATTTTGATACGGTCAAATGTGTGTCGTAACCGACTACACTATAAAGACTGATATTGGATATGTCATAATCCATGTAGCGAAATATGGTTGATCAAGATAGGATTTGTCTCTCCTACATAATAGAAGTAATATCATAGGCCACTTGATTGAGTGAGGACTAGAAAATGCATGGCCATGCTCGAATAAATTGATATGGGATATCATAATTATTCGTTTAGAATAGTCTACTCAAGATATCAAGAAACATTAGATGGACTATACAAGTGTGACTAATCCATGACTTGTGTCCGATCTAGATATGAGGACAAAATGATGAAATACATAAAAGAAGTTAATCACAAAAAAAGGTTAAATCGAACTACGATTTCATATAACTTAGGTAGCAATGATGTATTGCTAGATGCTACTCGTTGCTTGTAATATTAGAATTGTTCTGGATATTACTACTAACGTTACATGAACCTATAAGGGTCACACCCTATGATTGAAATGAACAAATATCGATTAGATAGCATGTGTACAAACTTGTTGTACACGTAATTAGTGAGAAACCAAAATTGTTATAATTGTGGATAATTTCGTTTATATATATGTTAATATTTGATAAGTTATTGTAATTATCAAATATTATTAAAGTATATATATATATATATATCTAAAAGAAACCTAATTAAAGTAGAATCAAATTCTACATATTTAATTATATTCGGTTAAATATATTGTATATTTAAGAATTCGAATTTAATTAGAATTAGGTTTTTAAAAGCTATATAAAGGCATAAGGTCTAGCATCCATTTATTCATGTTTTTGAAAAACCTCTCTAATAGTTTGAGAAGAGAAAATATTATTCGTTTCATTCGGGTGGACTGCTTAGAGGTCGGAACACTATTGTGACGAATCAGATTCGATTTGGTTATTCTGAATTCCCTACGGATTTCTAGATTCCAGATTTATTAAGGTAATGTTTCATCCTTCATCACCCCAAATTCATCCCTTGTACATGAATCACTGGTGGATTACGCCGGATAGTTTTTCAGCTGCACCATGGGGTGTATCGGCGTTTCCCAACATCTCTAACAAGAGAAAACTTAGAAAACTAGAAATCCCTCTAAAAGGTGATTGTTTGCACTCTTAAGCTCTCACCCAAATCCTAATACACTTGAGCATACATTGACATTTTAGCTCAACAAGTGTAGTCTATACAAAGAATGGGAAATTAAGCACTAAGACAAATTTTCATCATAATGTTGTTGACTTGTGGATCATTAGTCCTCTATAGATGCTTAGAGGTCCCTTTTATACTCCCAATTGAGTTCCTAGCCGTTGGAGACCGTTGGGGCCTTTATTTCCCGCAATAAATGTAGTTCTGGAGCTATCCGTATCGAACACAGGTAGCCGTATCGGTACGTGTTCTTCAGAAACTAGCTATTGAGCTCTTTCCAGCTTGTGCGTATCGATACGCATAGGAGCATATCGGTACAACCTGCAATTTAAAAGACCGTTGAGGGTTTTGGCTGTTGGGGTATTTGCTACGTAGGCGTATCGTAACGCTAATAGGCGTATCAAAACAACCCATCTCCGTATCAATACGAGAAAGCCCAGTATCGGTATGGGTTTTGGCAGTTTCAAATAGATTGTAGCTAAAACCCTAAGGAGTATTGATACGGGGTATACCGTATCGGTACGGTTACTTTAAAAACTCAGGTTCGGCTACTTTAAAGACATTTTAAATCATTCCAAAACCTTATAAAATCTATCAAACATATTTTCAAGTTATTTGGACTTAAAATCATTTTTGAAATCTTTTCAATTTAATCCAAAACTATTTTTCAATTATTATATCAAAACTAATATCCCAACAAATAATATGCATAACAATTCATGCTATAGCAATATTTTCAATGTATACCCATGCTTAAATATTGAATCAACATTTAATATCATTTTCCTTGGATCAAATCAAGATAGTGATACGCGAATTCCCATCCAACATCGCCAATCAATTAACGGTCAAATCTTCCAACATCGCTAATAGACCAAATCAAAATACATCCTGCCAACATCACCAAATAGAGCCTTAGCTCAAGGACTGTAGCCCACTCCGTAACCAATGAGCTCATGAATTCTATGGCATGCAAATTGTATCCAAAGTCCCTTTGAATTCAAGGTTCGGTAATTAAGCCAATAACAATATTAGTAATAATAACAATATCAATAGTTCAATAGCAATGTCCAATGATCCATATAATCTTGTACCAATGTTTTGATGATGTTGACGGTAATAACAATGATTCGATGGACAGTAATTCAAAACAATAAACTTACTGATGCTTACCAATGATACCTCCTAAGAGGAGTTGATGCAATGGAACTTGTAGCATGTTAGCTATGCAATAAACAATGGAAATGGAATTGGAAAGACACCTAACCAATCTCGAGATTCCGACTACACTCACTGATACTCTCGAAGCTTTTAAGGCTCCAGGATGGTGATTCTCTTGCCCGTTGATGTGTTAGCCTTCGATGGAGTAAGTGATTCTCGACCTTCAATGGGTTGAGCTAACATAAAAGACATGGGGGAAAAGTTATAATAGCTTTAACGATTTCAATAGCAATACTTAAATTCATAGCAACCCTTTTAGCTATGAAACAATAGAGATTTAAACTTGGAATTCATAGATAGACTTATAGGGTTCAAGATCCTTTAACATGAATTCATCATGTTTTGGTCAAGGAAAACCTTAATAGTTTAAGGGATTTTGCTTACCCAAATGTTAACAACAAGATAGGATTGAGAAACCGAAGAAATACAAGCTTTGACAAAGTCTCCAGTGGAGGTGTTTCCTTGGCTTCTTGAGGTTGAAGACGAATATGATGATAGTTTTTAGCTCCAACTAGACAATCGGGTAAGCTTTTCTATTCATTCTTTCTATTTTAATTTCTGAAGCATTCCTTCATGTGAAGGAATCGAATTACCTCATCTCACGTGGTGGATGACAAGGCTTGAGAGGGACCAATTACAAGGTTAGTCTCTCAACTTATTCTTCTTTTACATTTTTGCCTTAAAAATTTCATTCTTTGCAACTTAGTCAATAACAACGCTAATTTAGGGTTCGATAATTGAATAATTGACCACTAGGTCAAAAGTCAATGCAATGATTTGACTTTTTGATGTTGAATTTTCGATTGCCGGAATCTAATTTCAACTAGGCTGTTTTTAGGGTGTTGTGCTAACCTTAAACCATAATTTCTAAACCACTAAATTTAATCTGCTTAATTCCTTTTTCCACTACATTGTATTGAATAATTTTCTTTAATAAAAATAACTAAAATTGTTGATGGAAGTAAAAATAGACGACAATAAAACTTTTTGTGTAAATTTGTTGATATTTGCATGATTTTTATTGTTATAAATAGGCAATAAAAAGAAATAAATCGGAGTTGTTAATTTAATTACATGATTCTCTCCCTTCTCTTGTTTTCAACCCAAAAATTTGTTTTAAAACATTATAAAATATGATCGACTTTGAGTTTTCTTTCCAAAAAATGAGTCACATTTGCATGAATTTACCTTTAATGGATGGATATCATTAATTCTTAAAGTCAAATCATTTTCTTCAAATTGTCAAAATCAAATCTTAAATTGAAGTTTTAATGGGATTATTTCTTAAACCGCGAATGAACTAAAATGGGATTATTACCAACGTTTTTTTTTTATTTAAAAAGAGTCAACTAACATACTAAAAGCTCAAATAAAATCTTATTATGCGATTATATTTCCAAATTAAATGACAAATTTATTAGGATATTTTATTTGGCTAATAGCCTTAAATATATATTTAATTTACTGCACATCTCTTATTACCAAATAGGAGCAGCCCCTTTCACTTAAAAACCAACCGCGAGCTTTTTTTGTTGATCATCAGAAGCAAACATGAGTTTGTGTTCGATCTATTGGTTGTTGTTGTCTCTAATGTTGTATTTCGTTGTGAGCGTGACAGGTTTCTGGTACCCCACAACTCATGTTTATATCTATAATGATATTCGAGCTGGGACGGATCTCACCGTCCATTGCAAATCGAAGAACGACGACCTCGGTGTCCATGTTCTTGCATACCGCCAGAACTATGAGTTCAGTTTCCGTGGCGACTTCTGGAGGAGGACCTTGTTTTTCTGCGGCATGCAGTGGAACGGAACGGTGTATATGTTCGACATTTATGACCAAGACAGGGTTGACTATCGATGTCACGATGATTGTTGCGTGTGGAACGTACACACCAGGGGTGCATGTATGCTTAATCATGAAACATCCAAGTTCGATCTTTGTTACCGCTGGAACACTTAGACAAATAAATTAGCCACAGCATCTCCTATAGGTGTTGTAGTACATAACTCAAATTCAGAGCCGTCTTAGATGTTTTCGGGGTCATGAGCAAAAACTCAACAATAGGGCCCCATAGAACGAACATATATTTCATCTATTTGAACCACTAATTTAAAATTTTATTAATTAATTACACAAACGTGATTAAATTCTTTTAACACATTATTTTTAGGATTTATATTCAATACACTGGCGGTGAAAGTTTTTTTTTTCCACAAACGCCTTAGTTTTAGGGGTTTTGGCCTCAGTTTAGGGTACAAGGTTTAGGGTTTTAGGTGTATGTATTTAGCATTTAGGGGTAATGGTTAGAATTTAGGGGCTAGGATTAGAATTTAGGGTTTATAGGTTAAAGTTTTGGTTTAGGGTAATATGTTGAGGATCTATGTTTTAACCTATAAACCCTAAATTCTATTCACAATCACTAAAGTCTAAACTACTCAACTTAAACCCTAAACCCTGCACATTACACCCTAAACTAGGTCCATAAACCCTAAAACTAAAATACTTGCAAAAATAAAAAGTTTTCACCGCCAATATATTTATCCTTATTTTTATTATTTTATTAAAACACCATCTTAAAATACAATTAAAATATTAGAGCCCTTTTTAATTTAAATTCTTGTAATGCTAATCTTAAATTATATTACTGTTTATTTATTTATTTTAATGCAGTTTGAATTAATACTTTCTTATTTTCAATATAATACGGTTTGAATTAATATTATAGATGGCCAATGACCATCTCAAACCAGTAAAGGCACGAGTGATGGCGTTAACTAGTGCTAAGTGGGCCCCATATAATATATAGATATTAAACAAATGCTCTTTTGCCCGTTTGGTTTGTTGACAATAAATTTATATTAACTGCACATTATATGAGATGGGGCCCTGAGCGCCTGCTCAGGCTGCTGCTGCTATGAGGCGGGTCTGCTCAAATTATTTCTTTGTTTGTTCCATTTGCTGTGGCCTGTGCTGTTTCACTTCTCTTTTCTGCTGCAGTTGCTTGTATCTGCACTTCAATTCCCTCCCATCTTTATTCATGAATAAATATTGTTGCACAATCTAAACCCATTTTTATCATCTCTGCTTTTTTCTGTTCGTTTTTAATAGAGAATAATAGATAAAAGTCCAAAATACAACAATAAAGGATCAGCAAGTTAAATCAAAGCCAATCAAAACACAAAAGCAAAACATATCATCGCGAGGCTTTAAACAATTGCTGCTTAACCATGCTTGCCTTAGCTAATGAATCACATTTAAGATTATAGTAATAATTTATTTTTAATAGAATTATACGAATACGTTGATTCAATAGATTTTGAATATTCTAAATACAATTGTAATACAATCTTCTTTCACCATTCCCTATATTTTATCTCTCTTTAAGTTATATTATTTTCCTTTTTATACACTAAATCCATTAATTATTATTATTTATAATTATCATATATCTCATAACTAACACCATCGCAAGATAAATATATACTTTCCTCAATAAAACTCATCTGATTTGTGAGAATTTTTGCCTTTTTATTGAGAAATATTTCCCATTAAGCTGTTCATCATCTAAGAACAAAATAACTCCCCACGAGATCCACTAATTGGCCTAGTGACTAAGAATGCTCATCTTGTCCCATCTTATATGGGGTTTAATCATGGGAATGTAATATCTCTAGTTTAATCCAAAAATAACTCCCCACCTATTCACCAGGTTATTGAAGGTATAGTTATTCCAGGCAAACAGTGGAACTCCTTGGATTGTCATCAGAGGTGAGCTAAACTCGAATCGACTCAAAAAAACTAATTTTTTTAATTTTGAGTTATTCGAGTCGAGCTAATCGAGTTATTTGAGTCAATTCGAGAAATTTTTGAGTTCAAGTCGAGTTGAAATTTGCCCAACTCGAAAAAACGAAAAATTGAATTTTACAGTTTTGTGATTCAATCCCTAATTTCATTTTTCTTCAATTTCTCCTTCATTTGAAGTCTATTTTTTTACCAAATTTGAACCACACGTTCCTAAATCAATTTAGAATATCTATTGAGCTTCAATTCATATTTTTGAAAATAAATTTCATCTTTTTTTCAATTTAGCCCCTCAACTTTGTATGCTTTCCTCATTTCTTCAATCTCTCATTCGTTTTAAGTCCATTTTTGATCAAATTAGAACCACATGCTCTTAAAGCACGATAGAATACCTATTTAATTTCAATTCATATTTTTAAAATAAATTTCCTATTTTTTTAATTTAGACCTTCAATTTTGAATGATTTTCCATTTCTTCAATTCATCTTTTGTTTTAAGTTTATTTTTGACCAAAATTAAACCACATGATTCACTAACACTATATAATATGTATGAAACTTCAGTTAATATTTTTAACAAAATACATATTTTTAATTTAGTCCCTTAACTTTATATTTTATTCAATTTGATCATTCAACTGAATTTTTTGAAAAGTTTTTCTTCACATCAAATTATTGACTTATTTATACTCTCATCAATATTTTATCTCCAAAAGTTGTTTTTTTAAAATAATATTATAAATATATTTTAAAAGTTTAGATGATATTTTTTTTATTAAATAACATTACAAATCTTATTTATACATGTGAAAATAATATGACGAAATATATATGCATATTTTATATGGTTAGAGAAAGTCGTTTAAATTGGAATCAAACCTTACTATATCGTGATAAATAATTACAACTAAATTTGTGCAGGAACTTGAAAACTCGACTCGAATTGAAAATTTTCAAATTAAGTTTGAGTTGTAAAATATGATCAACTCGAATAAATTGAAATTTTTTGACTCAACTCGATCGAACGCTCACCCCTAATTGACACCTAGGCAACCCTATTTCATGGGGAGTAGCCATCGTGCCACCGAGAAAAATCTAAGAAAGTATTCGATAGCTATTTCCACTCTCATTTTAGACACTAATCGATCTCTTTTCACGGTCGAAGTCTATGATGAATTGATTATAAGTAATTTGTCGGATATCAAACTCACTCAGGACAATGGCAGATCTACATGTACTCTAGGGTGAGCTTGTGTCCATTCTGAACATTTCAAAATTTACATATTTACCTTCAATTATTTTAATTTTTATGAATTAGTTTTAAATTTTTATAATATTCATTGTTTAAATTTTTTATAATATTCATCACTTGTGTCCACCCTGAAATTTTGATATTTTATGTGTGCCCACCATCAAATATATTTCTGGAACCGCCACTGAATCTCAAGCCCTTATCCCCCATAAGCTCAATGTATTTTTTTGCACTCGTAACGTTTAATGTGGACACAATAATACTAGTCTTCAACTTGTCGATGGCCCCTATCTATAATGCCTTCCATTATAAGCTTCTCTTGTGTCTCAAGGCTAGCCGCCTTACATGATTCCTCTTGCCCGAGATTAGGAGGTTTGGCCGGAGCTTTCTTCCGGTACTAAGATCTCTTTTTGTATCTAGCTAACGATATTGAGATTCAACTTCCGAAAAGCACGAAATCATCCAGTCTCTCTATCGCCCTTTGAGCATCACACATATTTGAATGTTTAACAAAATCGAACCTAGCGCCCTCTCTACTTCTTTTCATCGGTATAAAGGTATCAACCACCTCCCCATGGTGAGCGAACGTCTCCTATAACCCCTGCTTAGTGAAGCTTTGAAGAGATATTCACAACAAACATAGTTTTTTTGTTGAAAGATGGATTGAATTGCATTAGCCATAAATGGCATCATCGATTACAAAGCTTTGGATACAATTCGGGACATCATAGTCGAAAATAAAAGGTTGATTACAAGACATGGCCTAATAGGCAAGTGCGTGCGCGATCCTATTTACTTTTCAACCTATATGTGCGGCCTTGTAGTTGTTACGTTCGGCCAGAATGTTGTGCGCTTTAGGAAAGTGTGCTATGTGATCGACTTATCCAGTGTCATGGCGTTCAGCTTGTTAACCACCGCCATGGAGTCACCTTCAATACAGGATCTTGGCCAATCATTCGGTATGGCCATTTTGAGGCCCAATGTGTATGCGCAGGCCTCGGCTGTTTCAACAGTGTTTACCCCTTCTAGCTTTTAGGCTCTCGCGTCAAGGACTAAATCGTGGGAGTTACGGGCCACTACTCCAATCGAGGCTACCCCCCAGTTGGCCATGAACGTTGCATCAATATTTATCTTTATGGTACCCTTAGGTGGACAAGACCATCTCTTTGCTCGGCTACAAGGAATTGGGATACTTGTGAGCTCATATGCATCTTTGTACTCTGATGCCAACAAGTGCACATAATCAACAACAGCTCGGATTGAAAGGATCTTGTTCTTGTATGCCAGTTTGTTTCTTCGATTTTATAGGTTCCAAAGGAGAATTATGAGAAGACTGAACTTTTCCTTATCAAGGAGCTTGAGTGCTTCCTCCAACCAGGCCTTGCAACTCGAGAACATCCCATTTGGCAAGGAAATTGAAAGCCTACAGAGATCGAAGGCTTCTTTGAGTGTTGGGCATTCTCGAAAGGCATGAAGGCAGGATTCAATACCGTTGTAACATATTTTTGCAAATTCTTGGGTCAAGACCAGCGGCTGCCAACTTGTTGCCCGTAGGAAGAGCATCATGACATAATCTCCACCTGAACAGATAAATTTTGGGCAAAGTGGGGAGCTTTGCCATTACCTTCCAAATTGCAGAGGAGTCTCTTACCTCATGGTTTTAGAGAATGAGCCAATTATAGCCGGATCGAGTGGTATAGTTGTCGGATGAGTGGTGTCCCCAAACGAGTATATCCTCTAAATAGGGTGCAATGGGCACCTACTGATTGTGTGAGCATCCTCATCTAAGAACACTTGGTTAAGCTTGACAAAATTCCAAGAAGAAACATTTTGCACCATAAACTCACCACATCGAACTTGGTTTAGGCCGTTTTCCAAGTGACTTCCTTCCAACAAAATAGGTTTGGTTCCCCCCATTTATCTTTAAACATGCGAACCTGACTATTAGTCTCAATTCTCTAATGGAAGCCTTCCTTGATAGCTTCTTTTGCCTTAAAGATGCTACTCCAAACAAAGGAAGTTTTTCCCCTTGATTTGCTTCAAGAACATCTTTGTTGGGGAAATATTTAGCCGAGAGCACCTTGAAACACAAGGAATCTTTGTTGCAAAGTAATCTCCAACCTTGCTTGGCTAACATAGTAAGGTTGAAAGTCTTGAGATATCGAAATCCAAGTCCCCCAACACCTTTCGGTTTGCAAATGTTTTGACACGCCACATGTGACCATCCACTCTCCTTGTTCTTCTCGGACCACCAGAATTTTCTTGTTGTAGACACCATGGGGTCAATAATATAGTCCGGGAGTAGAAAGCAACTCATAACATATGCGGGAACGGCATGTGCCACTGATTTAATGAACACCTCTTGGCCAGCAAAAGAAAGTAAATTCTTGGTCTGATTGCACATCCTTTTGTCCACTTTTTCATCCAATAATCCAAAGGCCTCCACATTGCTTTTCCCTACAACGAGAGAGAGGCCAAGGTATTATCCAATGACCGCATCTTCCCTCATGCTCAAAATAGACTGGATATCAGTTTTTCTTTGTTCGATCATGCCATTGCTGAAATAGATGGATGATTTCTCAACATTGACCTTTTGTCCTGAGAAAGCTTCATACACCTTGAGCACATGCTTAAGTCTCATAGCTTCCTTTTTCGAATTTTTAATAAACAAAAGGCATCCATCAACATACAAGAGATGGTTGACTCTTGGTCCATTTTGGCTCACTCGAACACCTCTAATGCAACCCTCTACTTGTTCCTTGAGTAATAGAGCCGGGAGCCCCTGTGTACAAAAAAGAAAAAGATAAGGGGAAAGTGGATCCCCTTGTTTTAGTCCTCTTGATGGCCTAAAAGGATCTGAAATGACACATTTAATCTTGAAACAATAAGACACAATAGACACACATGTCATCACAATATCAATCCATTTAGAGGCAAAACCCATTTTGGCCATAACATCATAGAGGAAATGCCATTCAACTCTATTGTAGGATTTTTTTATATCTAGTTTAATCACTACCCCTTTATTAGGCCCATTTATTACACCTTTTAAATAATAAAAAAGCTCATAAGCAACAATAACATTATCAAAAATAAGTCTACCCGCAACAAAGGCACTTTGGTTCTCGGCGATACAACATGACATCATAGGTTTCAATCTATTCACGAGAACCGTAGAGCATGTTTTATAGACTACTTTACAAAGACTAATTGGTCTAAAGTGTTTTATGAGAGTCGGGTTGCCAAGTTTAGGGATAATAACTATGACAGTTTGGTGGACATCATCTATGTTGACTCTACCCGCTAAGAGGTCAAGGAAAAGATTAATAAAATCAAAGCTGAGAATGGAACAAAACTTTCGAAAGAAAGACGCAGGTAAGCCATCTATACCTGGGGCTTTGTTTGGATAAATTTAAAAGAAAGCTCTTTTTACTTCCTCCGCCGTGAATCCTGCGCAAAGCTTCTCGTTCATCTTCGGTGTTATGTAGGTCTCAACAGCTTGAAGGATCATGTTAGAGGTTGAGCCATTGGCAGATTAGAAGTTATTGGAAAAAAAAGTCTTTTGTCACCCCAAAAATGTTCTCAACTCCTTCCGCCCAATCCCCCACATTATTCTCGATGCCCTTAGTCAAGTTCTTGTTTCTTCGGTTGCTTGCTCTAGCATGGAAGAAGCTTGTATTTTGGTCCTGTTCTTTAAGCCATTTAACCCAAGACCTTTGCTTCCAATACACTTCCTCCTTCTCAAGAATTGATTTCAACTCTTTTTTTGAGTTCTTAAGGTCCTCCAGTCTAGCCTTGGTGGTATTTTGCTCAAGAAGGTGTTCGATCCTTTTTTGGAGTTGTTTCTTGCGTCGCACGTCAGATCTTCTTCTATTTGATTTCTATTCATGATGGCTCTCACCAACATTCTTTAGTTTCCCCAAAGTGTCTACTCCGGGGTGGATCCATGTGCTGCTAACAATGTTCAAGCACTCATCCTCATCAGCCCAACACACCAAACCTGAAGTAGTCCTCATTCTTTCCTTCCCTTGTTTGCTTGCCCTCGGTATCAAAGAAGAGAAAGCAATGATCCTAATCCTTAGTATATTTCGATGAGATCTCACATTGTCCAAACAAATGCAACCAAGGGATAGAAGCCACAAACCGATCAATTCTTTGCTTGACATGGTTGTCCACATTGTCCCCATAGTGCCAAGGGAACCATCCTCGGTTCGGTTTAATGTCCGAGAGGCCATTTTTGTCAAGGGCATCTTTGAAAGCATCCATCTTCACTCTTGGTTTTCTTCTCCCACTCGCTTTCTCATTCATGCAAAGTATGTCGTTGAGATCACCCCCTAGGAGCCATGATAATTGAGATTCCCTTTTGAGTTTGTCTAGAAGTTCCTAATCCACATGCTTCCTTGTGCGGTCATAAGTGCCATACATACCCACGAAATGGGTTTTGGCTATCCCAATTGCAATTTCAACATCAATGTGCAACTTTGAGAAAAAAATGAGATTAACATCGACTCATTCTTTCCATAACAAAAGCATACCACTACAACCTTCATTTTTCTCCACATCAATACAACCAAACATGTTCAATCTTCTTCGAATACCATATACTTTATTCTTGAAGAGTCTTGTTTCACTAATAAACACTAAGTTGGGATCATTCAAGATCACGAACCTTGATAGAACTTGAACTGTCTCGGGGTTTCCCAAGCCCCGGTAGTTCCAACATAGGGTTTTCATTGCTCCTGGCAGGGTTGGTTCCAGCCTCCACCGATATATGTGCCTTGGAAAATTTAAAGTTTTCAAAAGAAATCCCTTCATTTTCCAAGGGACTTTCATTAACAATTCGGGAGATAATTAGTAGCCGACTTATTTTCTAAACAAATGCCCTTAACGTGGCAAAAGGGGTAAAAGAAAAAAAAGAGGTCGCTACATATTTCTATTTTATTTTGATACTTCAAATATATCTCTAGTATAGTTTTTGTCCAAAAGTTACCACACGTTAATTTTTTTTTGACCAAATACCACATGTCATATGGCTTTTTGTCAGCTGATATGTCGTTTTTATTTAAATATTTAAGAGTCAATATGAGAAATGGAGTAGACTTTAGATGTCATTTTATTTGACCAAAAGTGTTGATTAAAATATAAGTGGGCAATAATAATAAGTTCTGTGTAAATTTGTTGATATTTGCATGATATTTGTTGTTATTTTAGTGACAGTACACTGTACATGCGGTGAATAAATAAGTGAGAAAAAGAAATAAATCGGATTTGTTTATCATTTATTAATTTTTTGATAAATTTTTTAACATGGAAATAAATTTTTGTTGTTATTTTAGACGTCGTTCTACAACATTCGACGAGCACCGATAAACATCACTAACGACGAGCACCGATGGGTACTATTAATTTAATTTATAAAGATTTAAAACCTAAAGGACTTGCCGTATAATTATAAATTATTTAAAAATTAAAAGGTAATTTGATT
Organism: Hibiscus mutabilis; assembly: GCA_019671005.1. NCBI lineage: Eukaryota > Viridiplantae > Streptophyta > Magnoliopsida > Malvales > Malvaceae > Hibiscus > Hibiscus mutabilis. The sequence goes on along the minus strand of CM033721.1, from coordinate 19,375,129 downwards.
AAAATATATTTTTTTATTTTTTATTTTCTTTTAAACATAATTATATCAAAATACCTACCCTAAATCACAAAACTCTAATTTTTTTTCTTTGAAATTCAATCCGCTGCCGTCGCCACTGGCCACATTCGCACCACCTCACCACCATACCTCCGTGGCCACCTTTGAGCCCTGCCGCCGTTACCAACCTTTCTTGCAAGAAGGTAATTTATCCTCAATTCCTCCATTCGAACTCTAAATATATTTAATTTGATTTAGTGTTTTGGCCCCTTTAACCGATATCCCCAATTCCTAAATCCCCTAATTCCAAAACCCTAACCACCACCCTAACCCTAATTTTTAAAATTAGGCCAATATTGAACCCTAATTTCCAAATTGCGTACCCTAATTCCCATGTTAGAACCCCAATTACAATAATAGAACCCTAATTTGTATGTTAAAACCCTAAATCTCATGTCCGATTTCAAATTCCCAATTTGCAATACGGCTTTCGTACTGGTATGATGTTTAATGCGTATTGATACGCGGGTCTAAGCGTATCAGTAGTGAATGCGTATCGGTAAGAAAAAAGGCTACTGAAATTTAATTCCAAACAGAGTGTAGCGGTACGGTAGGACACCCGTACTGGTACGCTCTGTTTGTTTCTTCAATTTGTTTGGTTTAAGTTCGACACATGCATGCTTAGATTTTAACTTTTTAACGTAGATGATGGATATAAACTTAACGCCTTCAAAACAAGTTAAGATGATAGAGTGCAAGTGTCATATCGACATGTATTCGGAGAAGACAAACAACGAGGTACATTCATTATAATTAATTGAAATTTCAATAATAGTGTTGATTTTTTTTGTTAAGATTATTGTTAATTTTTTTATTTATTTTATCTACATATAGGAAAAGTTGAAGTTGTACATGAGTAAAACATAAGAACTCCTTATTAGAGTGATCACAAGTTCGAGACACAAATTCATTCGGTGCAAAATATTGAAAAGGATTTTGTTAAAATGAATGGTCAATTTGAAAAATTAAATGGTCAATTTGAGAAATTAAATGGCCAATTTGAAAAATTATTAACCATATTAATATCGAGTAATGTTAAAAGTTTAATATAAGATGGTGATTCAGTAAAAGGAGAAGGTATACATAGTCGATCATTAAAGGAGGATGCTTTAAATAATAGATCAGAAAAGACTAATTTACATAGTGATCCATTGAAAGGTGGGGGTTTAAAAAATAAATCAGAGAAGAAAAAAGGATTAAGTGTCACATCATTGAAGGAAGAAACCGAGAGTGGTATTAAAAAATCGAGTTTGTCTCTATTTATTAATTGTGATACGGATTATTTTCCCCTCATTAGAACCTATTGGTAAAAGAAAACTTGAAGTTAATTCTGAAGACAACATCAAGACTCACACTGATGGTTTCCCAAAAATTCCTAGCGAGGTTTTTAACTTTCAATTTAGTCTCCATCGATTTCCTAGTCAATTAGTTACGTTGAAGGAAACTCCAATAATTAAAAAATGTGACCTAAAATGTCTAACAGTCCCAAGGCTTTGTCAAAGAGTAAAGGATCTCAACAGAAAAAGAGTGTGAGATGTTCGACTACATGTTCTGATTTTACTGATGATCTAAAGTCGAAAGATATGACATAAAAAAGAGCTCAAACTTCTAAAGTGAATACAAAGGTATGTATAAATCATTATTTATTGGTTATATTTCATCTTATAGTTCGATATTATTTGTTTGCTTAAAAATAATTTTGTGATATGATATGTAGATACAAGAAAAATCACAAAGTTTCATGATACTGGAGAAACATCAAAGATTGCTTGTTTTGAAAAAAATGAGGTAGTAACATGATGAAAAATCTATGTCTTTAGTAGGGGTGAAAATTTGAAAGAAATTATGTACAAATATTTCATTTGAGTTGAATATATGATCAGTTACTCTTTGATTGTGCAGGTTGGAAAAAAAAACAAGCTTTGTGATTTTGAGATTGAACCAGAATTGCAAGATTTATTCAAAGAGCTCAAATCAAATGTAAAACAAGAAAGGTGTAAACTATAAACACATTTTTTAATATCGACATTTAATTTTCATGTTATTATCATTTTTAAGAGTTTAATGTTTTTCATACAGTATAAATATGAGGTAGGTGATTTCTTATCAGAAGCTTCCAAAGAAATTGGTATGATAAGTGATGTTTACAAGCAATATTTGAAGTACTTAACGCCTGAAGAACGTCGAATTTGTACGAATGTTACTACTTGAAATGATACATCCAACAATCTTTAAATGACCAATAATAATAATTTGGAAGTTGGCAATGCTCGTACTGTTTTTCCAGAAAAATGATTATCTGATTGGGTATTATAGATTAAATTATTAAATATTTTACATAACCAATATTTGTTCTTTTGTCTTTTATTAATACAAGTGTTTTTATTGTTTTTAAATATTTAATAGTTTATCGATATCTATGTGTACGATTTGCACTTGATACAAGAGCCTATGCCAAAGAAATGATATATGCCTTTGTCCTTTCAGGTAAAAAATAATTTATGGGCTAGGGATCACATTATTTTCATATTATGATTTCATGACATTTTCAAATTTAATGTTTGTCACAGAGTTTCATTATGGAAGATTTTACACATGCTCAGAAGAATGGAATAAATAAATGCATTTCAACTTTCATACTCGATGGATAGAGAACTTTGTACCTATTGATAGTAGTAATGTAACCCCAAGACTGGCCTATGCGTATAGTTTGAATCCAAAAGTTCACATTTCTTACCAAATTTTTTCATAAGATATTTAAAAGAGTTTAACATCTAAAATAAGTAACATAGGTAATAATTATAATTCATGAATAAGTAAATTAAGTAAGAAAAATATTGAGCAATTCAAACATGGTTATAAAATAAAGCCACGCAAGGTTATGTAATAAGTGTGCAATATCAAAATATAGGTGCATGTCACTGAAAATAAAATAATCTGGAGGATGGGAACATTACAACAACAAAAAAAGTGTCTAAAATGTGTCGATCCTCCGAGTGTCAGATTCGGGGTAGCCTATCCAAAATATCTGAAAATGAGAAAATTGGGGTGTGAGCTAGGGAGCTAAGTGTGTTCCAAACAGTGCAAATAAAACATTTACATAATTTAGCCAAAGGAAACATTTCATGAGTGCAACCAAAGTTTTCATGTAATCTATCTGCCCTCCAACCGTACTCCAGGATACAGTTCCCCTAAATAGTATCGTATATAGGCATTAACCCGAGCCCCTTGGGCATTGTAGCGGCCTTTTTTCTTCCCTTTGAAAAAAAGAGACTTTGCTGCGTTAAGGGCATTTGTTTAGAAAAGAAGTCGGCAACTAATTATCCCCTAAATTATTAATGAATATCTTTTGGAAGATTGGGGATTTCTTTTGAAAACTTTAAATCCTTGAAAACGATCAAAACTTGGAGTCGCTACCGGCCACTTGGGTAAGGTAGGCCAGACACCATAAGAAACCAGAGATTCGTCATGACAGGTCTGGGACGCATGGGGAAGGATTAGCACCCCCATCACGCCCGAAACTCGGTACTAAAATATTTGTTGCTCTTAAAAGGATGAAAATTATTGAGATTTACATTGAATTTAATGCAGAGTTCTTAGATGAAAATTAACCTTGATTGCACGGGCTTTATCGAATTGATGGACTCGAATTAATTAGACATTTAATTAATAAGGTTGATGATCTGTTAGACCGTAGATTAAACCGACATCGAATAAACCCGACTGCCGTATTAATTTATGGTTCAACCTCTGCACGACACCTTTATGCATGATGCAAACATTTAAGTATGATATGATGATTTTGTTAATTTTTAATCCATTTACCTCAGGATGGTAAGGATTAATTTGAATATTTGGTCAACATCCTTTAAGCCCGGACAGTTACGACACAAATATTTGAATTAATAAATACCTTCCCTTTTATGATTTAGATTGATTAGAGATGCAATTAAGATTAAAGATTATATGGATGTCAATTAAAGTATGACAATCAAGGGCATGAATGTAAACATTTAAAAAGAAGGCCCAATTCACTAGAAAGCCCAATTAGTAAATGTTTAATTAATTAACCCTAAATTAATTAACCCTGAAACTAGAAACCCTAAATTATGGTGACTAGTTTGTTATTTAATATTAAGTTAAACTTAAAATTAGTTTTTCTCCTAAAGTAATTAAGAAATATTTAATTAATTTAATGAATTTAACATTTACTCCAATACGCCAAGGATAAATTTAAATTCACTAAATTAATCCGAACTCTAATCTAACTAAGGCTTTAAAAAAACTAAGGCTAATTTAATTCTAGGATCGTGCCCCTATAAGACAAGCACACGGTCTAGATCAATTGAGTTAATTCACTTAATTTAATCTAAAGCCTTATTTCCCTATGGCCCACCAAAGTTAAGCCCAACACCAAAGGGCCCAAAACATTTTATAGATATATTACAAAATATAATGTAAAATTAAATTATAAACTTTAAAAACTACAAATATTATAACCCAAAAAAATTATGAATGTTGTATACCTTCAAAAACTATATATTGTATTTAAATAAAATTATATAAAAACTCGCATTTGAAGGTAACGTATTTACAAAGGATACAAATAAACTTTTTAAAACCATAGATTACATACTAAAAGTATATTATATATATATATTTAGAAAATTATATTATGTGCATATATTGAAAGTTATATATACATTATATGTTCTCTCTATATATATATTATATTTCAAAACCATATTATATATATGCATTTATGAAAGCTACATAAAAAACATAATATACATTATATTTTAAGATCTAACATTATTATATATTAGAGGACTATATTACATAACTAAATACACATTATATTACTTAATATATATATATACCTATGTATACCAAAGCCATCATATTATATACTAATATATATATTAAAAAACTATTATATACTAAAAAATATATACTCTATATGTCAAAACATTTACATATATATTGTACTTTACAAATCTCTATTTTATGCCAAAAAATATATGTCATAGGTTAAAAATATACATATATATTTTCTTTTACAAATTTCTACTTTACCTTAAAAGAAAGAAAATATTTTACATATTACACTTTTAATGTCTATATATTGTACTAAATTATGCACATTTATTCCCTAATGTATGACGTTTGAATTAACTTCATCCATAAAATAATGATCACAAACGAGCAAAATTATCATAAAATTAAATCAAAATTGCTGGAAATAAATGTGAAATTTACTAAAAATGCATAAAATAAAAATTATAAATTGAATATGGAAAAAGGACCTAATCGTGAGGAAATGAAATACAATGCCAAAATTAAAAGAAATAATAAGGACGTGATTGAAAGTTTTTAAAAATATGGAGGACCCGAGGAATAATTAAAAAAGGCGGAATAGCTTCTCTTGGTAATTATCCCACACGGAGGGACTAATAGTGCAATTGGACCATGTGGAAGCTCCTCTGGCGCAATTAAAGAAGGGCGGAGGGATTTAAAATGTAATTATACCATTAAAAATTATAACATTAAATATGCCCATTTTATCCGAAAATCAGATTTTTTGGCCATTTTTTCTGTTATAACATCCCCCCCCAAATGCTCTCATTTCCAGTTCATTATGAACCCAGATTTTGGCACCCCTATCTGCCATGTTTTCTAGAAACCGGCTAGCTTAACCGCCCCAAAAACTTCCCATTTTCATACTATATCCAGCTTCGAACCCATTATCTCGAAATCGAACCCCTTTCCCCGTAGAAAAACCAAAAGCCGAATCAAAAAAAGGCTTCCGCCGCCGCGTACTGGCACCGTTTCACCATACTCGGCCTTGAGGAGGCCACGACTTATCAACGGAGAAACGACGACAAGAGGAAACTGGAACGACGCGAAAAGAAAGAGAATCAACGAGGGTAAAACCCTAACTCTGTTTCTTTTTTTATATACTAACTATGCATGCATATTATATATTCAAACAGAAAAGAAAGGAAATATACCTTGAAAGGCTTTGTTTTTTTTTTGTATTGCTTCTGAATTTTCTATTCGAAAAGCCATGTCTTACAAATGGTTGATTACATTGCTTTATATCTATCTCTGATTACTCATTGCCATATTGCCTATGGTTTACATGTTTAAGCAAAGATTTAATGAAACCACTGTGGATGATGATGTTCTAATTTCCCCTCTTTTAATGTTTTTGTTGCTATTCGGTGGTTGAGAGGGTTGGTGGTCGACATACGGTGGCAGCGGCATTTTCAGAGATATGGTCACGCGGGTGGGAAGATGAACCGGTACCGGCGCGTGGGCGCGTAAAGAAGCTGAACGATCGGGGCGTGGGTTGTACACGCGCGTGGAAGATGGAGCGTCGGCGCGTGGCGTGAGTGGCTGATCTGGATGGCTAGATTTGGTTTAATCTGATCCAATGGTCAGATTTGGGGTGGCTGTAAAAAAGGAATAGTTGTCAGATTAATTAGGGTTTTTGAATTAATGGTGTTGGGCCAGAAATGGGCTTATATGATGTATTGATATATTTTTGGGTTTTAAATATGTAAATGGATCTTTATATATAAACATTGGCCTTTAATTATTTAACTATAATATTTTATTTTTATTATTATATTTATTATTATCTTTTTAATTACTTATTAGCCCATTTTATAATAACATAACAAATAAATATACAAATGTCAATATGAACACTCATAATACATACGTACATACACACTAACATATATATTACTAACACATGCAATAAACACATACACGTATGTAACCGAATGTGCTTGCACATAATACAAGCATTAATACATACTGCATATACACACGCATACAACATAGATATAATACGTACACATAATCATACATGCAATATACAGACAATATGCATACTCATACTCACATTTAGACATTAGTGATATTAAAATAGTAGTGAATTCATACCTACTTATGACATATACATAACATACACATAATGACACACGTTATCGCATAATAGTATATATATGTGTGTAAGCCCATTATTGCAAATATGAAGAATGAATCAACCCAGACAAAATTAGTGATTACAGGCATGGGTACCATCCTAAGGAAATACCTTAGTTCCGAACGGTATTACCCTCGCAGAAGCGTAGGAACCGAATACGGGCAGAATTGCCCTAGCCAAAGCATAGAAACCTTATACGGGCAGAATTACCAGCCGGATCAGGGCCAAACCTTCATCACTTCATATCATAACTCAAGTATCCCCAGTAAATCAATCTAGACAATATCATAGTATGCAATAAATAGACAATGGTAACGATACTTATTAAACACATTTCCATATAGATAAACAACAAACATAGAGCATACTTGTCATGTCGGGTACTAGGGCATATGTCAAACATGTAATACAATGGTGCTTATTTCAAGAAAACATGTTATGTATGCAAAATCAAGTTTGCCAATCATGTGCACATGTTCGGTTTAATAAGATGTATAAAATATAAAAATCAGTATGCAAAAATAGTTGTGTAGCACACAAGGAACACACCTCAAAATGTCAGGTAGGTCTGATAATCTACTAAGCACCGGGACCACGCTCAGCAACAGTGCTGGAGCGGGTGACAATGGGCTCTCTAGGTTGAGTTGAACAAGACGAGCTGGGTTGGGTGTAAGCACGATCGGGAGATCCGTGAGTACCCAGATTCGAAGCAAATTCGCTGAAACTGTCATAGCTCTAATGTGGGATTGTCGGTGTTGGTCTGGCAATCTCTTACCAAGGGTTTGCTTGCCCCGATGCGAAGATCACACCAGCAGTGGTGATGCGCTGAAAGTATGACCGAAGCGGCCAGAAAAAGATGACAAAAAAGGGGTTTAGACCAAGGTTCGACGAACCTTCAACCTCAGATTACTGACGATAGGAATAGCGGTTCGACGTAGGGTTTAAGGGGTTTTGGTCGGGGCATTGTGGTGGCTCAATTAATGATGACGGTGGCGGCCACGGTACGATGGTGGAGGAGATCGAATGGTGGCTAGAGTTGGGTTTAAGGGCGATAAAAGGGTCTGGTAGGTGATGGTAGATAAGCGAATTAAAATGGGTAATAAATGGAGTGGTTGGGATATCTTGTTTCTTTATCATTATTATTTTCTCAGAACTCAGACAATTATGGTTTAAAATAAACCCGATGCGTTTAATAACCAATAGCATGCATAGCTCAGATGCCTGGGTTACTGGCCAACCAAGCATGGGTTGTGGGTTTGATTCCTACAGCTCACACTTTCCCTTATTTTCATTTTTATTCCTCATTTTTTTTACTATGGGTGTTACAAGTAATGTTGAACGTGTATATTTATAGTTTATTGTTTGCTTGTATGTAGTTGACAGTGATTTTTAACTCATATGATTTAACAAATATATGTGCCTTTACATGATGCACAAGGGAACCAATAGTGCCAATGAAGTGCGTAAAAAGATTGCACAAAATATAGTAAGTTCTTTATTCATTTATGAGAACTAATAGAATTCGTATAGTTTTTAACTATCAATTTCTTAATTTTGTTTTGACTTATTATAACAGTTGAATAAAGCTCCACTTAGGTATGAGGGTCATGTTCATTTGGGTAGATTATTTGAAGATGTTGTAAAATTTTCAATCCATTTCCTTGAATTACCGAAGCAGCCAAATTCGTACGTAATTTAAATTTAAAATAAAAGTTATTTTTAAGATATCTTTGTAAATTTCTTCTTAATAGATTAATTTATTTTATATTGGATTTAGGGATGATTGTGGCATGTACACATTGAAATATAAAGAAGCCGATAACAAAAGTGATTGGTCGAAGATTACTTTCACGATAAAGTATACCATATAGTTTTATTTAGCTATTGTGTGATATTGAATAACGTGATAGATTTATTGTGAGATGCAACAAATGGGAGTTGAACGACTGAGAATTTTGGCAAAACTTGTTTCAAGCAACTACAATGAAGTTGATTTTTTCAATTTTCGTAAACTGTACAAACAAGATTAAGAATTTGAGGATCAAGAAATTTTGAATGCTATTTTACCATTTTTTGGGTGGTTCTCAACCTTTCCTATTTTTTCACTTTTCATTTATTTTGTTCATGTGGTAATTATTTATGGTTACTTGAGATTTCCAGAGTTTGACATATATGTGAGTATTATGGTTATTATAGTCCCTATGATATATTTTTTGTTTAACAAGCTAAACTTCAAATACTATTTTTTTAAAAAATAGCATTTAATTCAACATAATGTGTGTTGATTTCAAAAAATAGATTAAGAACAATAAAATCACTCAAACATTACAATGCTGCTTCGCGTGAAACAAAAATGTATTTTGATTTATCAGTTTTTTGAGTTGATAGAACAAAAATGGATTAAGATCCCAAAATACTCAAACATTAGCATTGAATTTTACTTTAAAGACCAAAATTGAAATAATATGTAAATAACATGGGCTAAATTTAGCGAATTTTTAGAATTATGACTAAATTAATTGAATGTGTAAATATAAAGGATCAAATGTGTTATTATACAAAGTTTTATAATATAAATGTTAAGTACTTAACAGGGTTTAATGTCACAGTTACCATTTTATTACAAAACACAAAGTTTATTTGACATTTTGTAACATTTGAAAGTTTAATTATCATTTTTTAAATAAAGTTCAGTGAACTTTACCCTTTAAAAAAATTAAGCTCCACTAAAAACATAGGTGGGATATTTATAATCTCAAGCCTGCATGTACCGATACGGTTATTAATACGTATCGGAATGCCCATATCGATACGAGTTTTTTGTATCGATACGGTATTTATTTTAGAAATTCCAGTGACTTATTTTCGTACCGATACGAGCACACAATATCGATACTATTAAGCTAAGCGTACTGGTACGGTGAAGGTAAGCGTACCGGTACTGTATTTAAAACTTGAGATGACTTACTAACTAAACAGTTTTTTAATAAATGTATAATTTTTTATACTTATACGGTCATATGTAATACATGTACACGTTTGTAAAAATGACAAGGTCAAATACTTTTTTATAAAGACAAGGTCAAATACTAAATATGTAACATTTGAATCACACATGCGCACACTAAATTGGTTCAAAAAGCTACATTCATCGTATTTATAAAAGGAACCGAAACAATCATTATGACGTATCTCTATTATCCCATTGTATCTGTATCACTTGTTCATTATATTTTTGGTGAAATTTTTTCTCCAAATCATTCTTATATATATATATATATACATGCATGCATACACATATGAAATTTTATGTAAGTACGCACAAATAATATAAAAAAGTAAGTACAAAATCAACTTCATACAATCCAAATATTAAAACTTAACAATATTTCTTGCATATAACTAGTATTTTCTGCATGTATAACTAGAATAACATAACTAAACTAAACTAAATCTCCCAATAGACACAGAAAAGAATGAAAACTGTGACCTGCATCCATCATGTGGTAGTTACTCTGAATTTTGATATGTTATCAAGGCACGCTCAGATGTAGTCTTGTTTATCATGAGAGGGGTAAATCGTAGAAATTAACATTAGCAAACACAACAACAAATAAACTAAAACATGTTTTTTTAAGTCAATGAATGCTTAACTTACAAGAACAAAGATTATAATTTTTGGACGAGACCCCACACTACCAATCATTCTTTGGTTGCCAATCCAAAATAGTTAGATCTTTTTTCATATTTTTTAATTCATTAGTATATGCATCCTACAAAAAGTATATTATCAATATATATATAACAATAAAGCGTAATTATTATTATATTTTATATTTAATTACCTCAGTGATGTCATTTTTGTTGTATGTGTTGGGCATATATCCAGCTAATTTTGATTTCTGAAGTGCATCAGTATGCCTTGTATCTTGATCAAAAGGCTTGTTCGGAGAAGGTTCAGTTGTTTTATGCGGGTCCAACGTGACATCTTCATCCTATGAAACACTTGTTGGGTTGGACGATGAAGCTTGGCACTTAGTTCTCTTGGGTTTTCCTCTTCCTTTTTAAGAACTATAGGATTGTCAATTCGAAGAGTCTCTTTGCCTTTAGTGGTTCTCTTTTTACATCCCACTTTAACCGCTTGCAATTTGAGACTTATTTTTGCAAATTGATCTTTAACCTCATTGAAAGTCTTGAATGTCTGTGATGCACGGTGACATATAGTCATACAATATGAGGCTAGAGTGGAATACCTAGCTTGAACTATTGTTGGATTATTATCTTCGACATCTGCATTATTATTTTGTAATCCAACATCTTCCTTCGCATAAATATTCCACCATTTCATTATACATCATTGGGGTATTTCCTTTGCTTTTTTAGATTTCAACACAGCAAATATATGGTGATATGGAAATCCAACAGACTCCAACTTCATACAACAACAGTACATGGTATCATTTGTGGTATCTTTAACTACAAGATGCAATTTCTCCTTTTCAACATGTTCTAACCAATAACACATGCACACATTTTGTACTTCACTTTTTTTGACCAAATAATAACCCTCATAGGACATTTCTTTGCACAATGTAGCAAAAGTATTTCTTGTATATACTTGGGTTGCATTACGTTTTAAAGCTGCCAACACACCGTCACAATACGGTTGTTCATCCAATGTTTTGTAGTCTTGATGACCTTCCTCCCATCTTAGAGATTGTAGTTGTCTATGATAGTTCTCAACAAATCGATACAACATCACCTTTTTTTCCAACCAAGTTTTCAATGTTCTATTCATTAACTCGCACCGTTGAGTAGTCCTCATTGATGCACACAAAAAATGTTTAATAACTTGGTTAAATACAATAAATAAATATAATATTATATACAATTAAAGTGTACATAATGTTACCTGCATAAAAATATCTTTGTAAATATGTTTCTGCCCATTTCTTTTTATCCTCATACAATTCTTCTACCCATTTCCTTCCTTCAACTTTGTGGTTGTCCACTAATTCTTTCCAAGCCCTTTCAAAATTTGATGGTGTTTTACACTTATCAGCGCATCTCAGAAACCCATCAAGAAAATTGTGTTCAGCATGAGATTACACGTTCCTCATGATATGTCATAAACACAATTTATGTTTTGCCAAGGGTAGTACTTGAGAAGTGGCATTTGTCATTGCCTTATCTCTATCAGTAATAACAATAAGTGGTTTGCAGCCATCTTCTGCTTCAATCAATTGTTGTAATACCCACACATAAGTATCCTCTTTCTCGTTCACAACCAATGTACATCCAAATGGCATTGTGTTTCGATGATGATTGACACCAACCAAAACAACAAATGGCTTGTATGCGTTGCACTTGTAAGTCGTATCAAATGCGAGTACATGACCGAGTTGTTTATAGTCGGCGTGTGATATACCAACGTACCAAAACAACTTCTCTAAGTATCCGAATTCATCCCTCGTGTGCCTCACAAAAAAGAAATGATCAGATTCTTGTTTTCCATATAAATACACCATCACCGTTTCAACATCACCATCTTGCATTTCTTCTCGTTTAATTTTATATAGATAGTTGTATAATTCCTTCGGTAGAAAACCAACATTCTCAATTGAACCAACTTCATTCACGAAATTTCGCATCATCTTACTTGAAGTAATTCCAGAGTGGTGCATGCTCTTAATCTTAATTTCGTCTAACTAACTAATTTTCTGGAATGACTTACAAAATAAATCATTAAAAACATTATATATATATATATATATATATATAGAAGCTAGAAGTTAGTATGTAACAATTTACTTATTGATGAATTACATACCTGATATAAGCAACTTGTGTTGGCTGAACCATTTCATGGTTATGTTCTACGTAGAATTTAACAACTTTCCAATATTGATATCGTTCGTCCAATTTAAATCTAATAAATGTTCTACATCCAACTCTGCTAGTCGGTCTTGGTTCACGTTTTCTGTTTGGAAACTTAATCCACCTTTTCTCTCTATGTCCCTTTTTACGGCACACCATTTTTTTTGCAACTATGTAATCACCATTTCGACTTTTCACTATCTGGTCGACTCGAACTCCAAAATCTTTCACTTTTGCATACGTATGATAAAAGTCAATACATTCATCTAAAGTCTTCCACTTCAGCATACTCATATCATTCTCATCGTAATCTTTTAATTGCTTCTCAATATTGTCTCATATGCTTTCGTCAATGAAATAGTCAAGAGTCTTCTCATCATCTATATGTTTCTCATCGTCAACGGGATAATCAGTTTGTTCTTTTTCAGTATAAATTTCACAATCTGAGTCACTATTATAACGATCTTTATCCCGATTATGATCATCTTCATCCTGATTATAACACGCCAACTTTGTAGTTTGAATTTGAGTATTTTCGTTATCAATCATCTCGAAAAAATTTGTAATTTAACAAAATTAAAGAAAAGCAACATCATTATAATGGTAAATAGCAAGAGAATTGAACTTAACACAAAATTTTAAAATTACAACTTCGGAAAGTAAATCGAACTTAAACCAAAAAAATTGAAGAATCAAACAGCCCCTTTCACTTTAAAATCATTCGTAAGCTCTTCACTTGAGCATCAAAGCAAACATGAGTTCGTGTTCGATCAACCTGTTGTTGTTTCTGTCTTTAATGTTGTATTCCGTTGTGAGCGTGACAGGTTTCTGGTACCCCAAAACGCATATAATAACATTCAACCCGAGACAGATCTCACTATCCATTGCAAATCGAAAAACGACGACCTTGGCGTCCATGTTCTTGCGTACCGCCAGAACTACGAGTTCGTTTTCCGCCGACACTTCTTCAGGAGTACCTTGTTTTTCTGCAGCATGCAGTGGAACGGAAAAGTTTATTGGTTTGACATTTACGATCAATACAGGGATGGTCATCGCTGCGGTAAACATTGCGAGTGGAACATAAACCCCGGGGGTCCATGTCTGCTTCTCCGTGATATTGCTTGTTACCGCCGGAACACTTAGTCACTGTTTATCTCTTCAAATAAATTAGCCACAACATCTCCTATTGGTGTTGTACTACATAATTGAAATTATCGCTTTGTTTTTCCATTTTCTATGCCGGTGTGTGGTTTTACTTCTCTTTTCTGTTGCAGTTGCTTGTCTCTGCACTTCAGTTCACTTCTTTCTTTATTTATGTATAAAATTTTTCTATTACCTTACACCCAAAAAATTAAAACACGCAGTGGTTAACGTATTTTAGTACTCATTGTTAGAACTCGTTTTTCTGTAAATTGAATTCTGATAATTGATATTTAAATATTAATACCTACATCTTTTATGGTTTCTATTTTAGATAATCTAAACCTAAATAATTCTCCAAGTTGTAAAATCTAAATCTATAAAAAAAATGTCGACTATCTACGATATTCAATTCCATACTTAGGGATGTCAATGGGGCGGGTTTTGCCAGATTCGCCTTACTGTGTATTCAATTGGGTAGGGATAGTTACAAATTTCGCGGGTTGTGAGGCGAGGATGAAGATAAAAATTAGATTCGTCGTGGGTGGTGGGGAAGACGTGAATATGTCTTTGTATCTGCCTCATCTCCACCCTCCTTGCATCATCTACACCCATCTCGCATCATCCCCACCCGCCCCAACAGATCTTATAAAATGTTATTATAAATGTTTTAAAAATACAATATCAGGTTGATCGTAGTCAAATTTAAGATAATTTATATTGACTTTTTCTTGGGATATTAATAAAAAAATTTAACATATATATATGTATGTATATAATTGAGTTTGAAATTGATCATATCAAATTTATAAATATTTTTTAATATATCAATTTGAATCAGAGTTAAACTTAAAATAATTTACATTGACTTATCTTGAAATATTTATGAAAATTATATATATATATAACATTTATTATGTTTATTGGTTTATTTTTTATTGTTGTCTGTCGTTATGTCTTCTTTTTAAGGTTTTTTCTCTTCAGTTCTCACCATATATATGTTATTCTTCTATTTTTTATTTTATTTTCCTAATATTGTATGTTATTTAGATTCTATCGGTATTTGTTCTTATTTTTTAAGGTTGTTTTTTAATTGTTATGTTTTTTAGTTTTTTTGTAATGTTAATTTGTTAAGCAATTAAAATATTATTTTACATATTATTTGTGTTATTTTCGATCCTTTGCAATAGACTTTAGTATCTTTTTAGTCCAAACTTTTTTGTTTTACAATTTTAATTTCGTATATTATTATTTTAAAAAAAATGTGACAATTAGAATAATTTCACTATGTGGTAGGAGTCCGAATGACGAATATTTTATACTTTTTCATAACAAATTTGATTTATATTTTAACTAATAGTTATAAAAATATTATATAAAAGGGTTACGGGCGGATAAAGAGGAGATTAAGTAGGTCTC
This sequence comes from Hibiscus mutabilis, assembly GCA_019671005.1. NCBI lineage: Eukaryota > Viridiplantae > Streptophyta > Magnoliopsida > Malvales > Malvaceae > Hibiscus > Hibiscus mutabilis. Next base: position 19,359,639 of record CM033721.1, on the reverse strand, counting down.
AGGACCTATGTGGGTAATGGGGCGGGGATAGTTTTAGACTTGCAGGTTGTGAGGCAGAGATGGTTTTAGATTTTGTATTCGCAACGGGTCGTGAGGTGGGGATAAAGATTAAAATTCTTGACGAGAATGATGTGGAAAGAATATCTTCCGCACTCTCCCGCCCAATTAACATCCCTATGACCATACTATCCATAATCATCCCTAATTTTATATGAATTTTATTTAAATATTGTTTTGATCTCATGCTTTTTATTTATATACGCCATGTGCATTTTGATTCTTTTAAGAATGTATTATTGATTAGTGCTAATTATTCATATCTATCCGATTGTTACATACTTTATACACATGTTGGAACGAATTCGAGTGGCAAACTGACCTTTATCAGTATGGAGTGTTCATACATACTAAAAACGACATATTTCTGGTGCATGGCACATAACCATTCACATTACGATAGAAAACCAAACCCAAGCAGTCTCCAGTGGCCACGTATGTAACAATACTCGATTGACAAATATTGTGCGGTATAGATGGCAAATGGGCAAGGCGAATGCGGATACCCTTGCCCCATACTTATATCCATTTAAAAATTTTATATCACCACTTAGCTTTCCCCTGTGGTGGGTATCATTTTTAAATCTACATCCTCCCAAGTGGGCACATTCTCAAATTCACCCTACACCAACTATCTAACTGGATGCCCACCATTTAACATGTACCCGCCTGTACCCACTCGTACCAATTTGACAAACAACCACTAATATAGAATTAAGTAAATACAAATCATAAACTTGCGTAAAGAAAAGTAAAACTTCACATATTTTATTGATTGAGCAAGTAACTATAGCTAACCTAACTAAAACACATTTACGCCGGTATAAGTTTTACTTAACTACACCTAACTAACTAACTAGCGGTGGTAGACAATTGTAAAAAATGTTTATACCCTAAGATTTGATTAAATTATAAGTGTTGAGATATTTGATTTTGATATAACTTTAATGAAAAATATTTTTGGACTTAAACAAATTTGCAAAAATATTTCAAAAGTCCATTAACTTGAAAATTATGTTTGAAAGTTTTTTTCAAAGAGTTTTTGGCATGTTTAGATGTTTTCAAAATAGCCAAAGTGTCAAAAACATGTTGTGATTATTGATACCATTTCCAAGGTATCGATACCTAGTCAATTGTATCGATACTCGTTTTACCCGTACCGATACGCCCCTTTGTTTCAACAAAACTCCAAATTTCAGTAGCAAAAATGAGTATTGATACAACTTAGACCGTACCAATACAGACGGGCCTGTATCGATATGCATGTATCGTGTATCGATACTCAGCATAAAATTGTACAACGACTCTTTCTATTTTGAGGTAAGTATCGATACCCGAAGCCTGTGTACGGATACACCCTACATTAAACTGCATTTATTGTTGGAATTAAAGTCCCCAAAGGCTAGTAACGACCACAAACTCCCTAGAGGGTTTAAAAGACCTCTTCAAGCAGCCATGAAACAAGAAGAAATCAGCTACCAACATTCAATGATAAAGGAATTGTTCTAATGCTTATATTTGTCAATTTTCTTTGTAGAATGCACTTGCGGGCTAATTGTTATATTTGCTCAAGTGTTAGATTTTGGGTGAGAGCTTAATTTGCAAACACACAGCTTTGTGAGGTTTTTCCTTGTTTGCTCATTTGTTTACTCTTTGAGAGAGAGTTTTACAAGACTTTGGGGTATAAATCTTGTGTTGTAAAGGTTATCTCTTTGAGCTCGGAAAAAAGGAAAGAAATTCAATAGCGAATTTGAGAAAATCCTTAGTGTGGATAGCTAAGGTAGTGAATGTAGACTTTGGTTAGAAAGTCGAACCACTATAAATCATTGTATCAATTTTTAAATTTCAATTGCTTCCACCGCTGTCACTCAAAAACCAATTGACCCCCCTCTTGCTATCTCGATTGATTGTTCCAGCCTCCCAACAATAAGGCACATCCTTTAAAATTTTAAGGTTTATAAAATAGGTTGTGAACTTAGTTCTAAAGTCATAATGATCCATAATTCATATTGTGGGTAATTTGTAGGCGGAACGGGAGGATACGATGTGAGTAAGGTCCCAAATCCACTACCTACCCACTACTCACAGTAAGTATAACTTTTTACGTTCGCGCTCACTCACTATCCATCAAACTCATACTTATCACGTTCAAATTGAAGCGCATGCAATGCAAAATTTGTAAAACTGTACATGTCTGCCCCTAATTGTGCCTCCCTGTAGTACTACTTTCAACTCTTCCACGTGTATTCGGAGCATGTCTAAGATTTCTCAAGACTCGTCGGGAGAAAACCTCATCATATACTTCGTTTAGTTACGGCCCATCAATGCTATTGTTGTGAAGTCCATTAGACCCGTCAGGTGGCTCTGTCGTCTAATGGCCTATTCTAAGTCCATTAATGCTATTGTTGTGAAGTCCAATACACGGGTCCAATTCACATTTTCGAGCCTCTCAAACAACCCAACTGCAGTTGTAACGACAAAATTAGCAGCATCAAGTGGTGAATACGAAAATTGAGCCTTCAAGGCTTCAATCTTAAGCCTTACATTTTCTTTTTAAGAAAACTTCAATATAAAAAATCAGATTCATTAGTTCCTAAGTTTTTATTTCCTTTCAATTAAAAAAACAGATTCATTAATTATTAAGTTTGTATTTCCTTTCTATTCAAAAAAATTTTTCATTAATTACTATCAATTCAAAAATGTCTTCTAAAGATCGTTAAAATTGAATGCAAATATATTTAGGCCTTATTTTTTATTATTTTTCAAATTAGTTTTTCGCTCCAAAAGTAATGAAAAATATATAGCTTTTGAGGTCAAAGCTGCTTTGCAGTTTGGCTTGAAAAATACTTTTCAAAAGTTGAAAATTTTAGCTTTTAGCTTTTCTAAAAGCATTTTTAAGTCAAATTACTCATATATTATCGTTTATATCACCAATCCTTTTATATTTAAAAAAATATCAAAAATAAACCTTTTATCTACTTAAAAACACTTTTTAACAGTAATATTAAACACTCATATTTTAAACCAAACAATTCAAAAACACTTTTAAAATCACTTTTCTAAATCAATTTCGTATCGCATTTTTCAAAAGCAATGTTAAACTAAGCCTTAGATATCTATGTATTGTCTTCCAAACCTTAATTTAAAACTTAATAATCTTCTCTTTATTGTCTCAATCAACTCTCGGATTACTTAAAACCAACACAAAGATAAGTATCCATTCTTCAATTTATCTTAATCTCAATTCCTTAATCTTTTATTTTCTCTATTTTGGTGAATGAAATGAAGAAAGTAAAATGAATAGAGTAGTCCCTAATCTTTTGCTGGGACAACAATGGTGGAAGGTTGGACTGTTGGAGAAGAAGCAGAATAAGAACAAATATTTTGAGAAAAATGGGTTAGATACCCGAAGATAATATATTTATTTTTAAAAAATTTATATATATTTTTTTAAAAAATATTCATTTCTTTTTAATTTTTAAACTTTCAAGATGGAATCGAAAAAGCAATAAAATATAAAAGACTAAGTTATTATGTTTTAAGTAAAAAAGATTTTTTGTCTTTAAAAGTTAATACGTGTCAAATTAAAGTGATTTAAGAAATCCGCATTAGATTCCATGACGAAAATAGACAAACTCATTAACAACAAAAAACTTAATATATAAAATTAAAAATTTTAAAACAATATGCCTAATACTAAAAATTCGATATAATTCTTTTATCAACAAGGCAATTAAGTCTTCTTTTATTTACTTTTGTCATCAGTACAAGGAGTTAAGACACTTGATTCCCTTTGTATTCACACATTTATCTCTCAATTATACCATTCCTTGACAAAAAAAACAGTTCTTCATGCTGGATTCTAAATAATTTATTAACCGTAATGACACTAAATTTTTTAATTCCAACAAACTCAATGTAACTGTTAATTTAGTTATGACATAGGAAAATAGAGATATTATATCCATCACAGATAATAATATTAGCAGTAAAATCTGTAATATTTGAATCCGAATTAATATCTCTAAATAAACAAACAATCTCCCAGAGTGTAGGTGAAATCGAGTTTGTGTTGCATTGGTGCTAACTAGTTTTATAAGTACGTACCTTAACATAAATGAATCTCATCTTCATAAAGTATTAGATTAATATATAACGATATATTCGATTTCAAATAGTATAGATCGATCGAATTAATCGAAATTAAAATCAAAATGATACATGTCAATACCGTAGCTTAAAACCAACACGACACTAATTGTGAACCGAAAAGGACCACGCCGATTGTGACTTTTGTTTCCGAGTTTCCTTGTGGCCAAACTACGTGTGGCATTGGCCGACTCTGCTGCCAAGATTTTTTTTTCCTTTTATTGGTTGATAATAATGCGAAGGTAACGAGACATCTAGATTCAAAAGCTGTACCGGTCTGAAATTTATTAATTAATAAGTAATTAAATATATTTTTATTGTTTTATTTTATATAAATTTAAATTTTAATATTTAATTTAAAAATATAATATTTTTTTATTTAATAAGTAGCTATTCGAAACGACAAGCCAATCACCAATCCAATAGGCAATAGCACAAGCAAGGGAAATTGCTTTTTAATAAAGTTTTGGAGGAAAAAAGAAACAAAATCTCTCATAAATAATTAGTTATTATATCATCTTCAATTACTAGATAATACAAATAAAAGCTCGTAAGCGGTTCCGTTTAGTAGCCGCAGCTGAGTAGCGAGCCATGGCGACGTCGTCAAGCTCATCGGTGATGTCCGGAATCCAAATCCCTCAAAGCCGATGCGACTCTTCCGTTTCCAAAGGGCGAAGAAGCATGGTTAGGGTTAACATTCCTCTTCCCGCCGCTTCTTTTCCTTTGACCCGTTTCCATCTCCCCTCGGTTCCAGCCCCTGCAGCTGCCCGGTGAGCTCTTTTTTCCCCTATTGTTCTTGTTTTTTTTTTGTCTTAGGTGTAATTGGAGTCATGTATTGTTTCTCGTTGTAAAGTATTCAGATTTATTGGATTTATTGTGTTCCAATTTTTAAGGGAGTTAACCCTTATTTTAAATGGGGATTTTATGGTGCATGAAGGTGGCTGGGTGACGTTAGAGATAGGAATTCTATTGAATTATACCAGAATGGAAATAATAATACGGTTATGAAGTTGAAGATGATGAAGAAGAAGACGAACGATGCTCCCAAAGCATGGAAAGGGAGTGGCTCTGTCTCACGCTCACAACAGTTGAAAACTTGGGTTCCCTGCTGTTCCTCCCTTAGCCGCAACTGCTATGGCAAGACTACACCCTTTCCTACCTCAATATCGGTGCCACCGTTCTTTTGCCAGAAATCTTGCTTTCCGCTCTCTGCCCACACATTCAAAATTCATGTAAGCATTTGTCTCATAAGCTGCTTTCAACTGCTTCAGTGTATTGCAGAAAAAAAAAGATAAATCCTTGGGTGTTAGTTTTACTCAATTCATTAATCTTGTTAAGCAATTGTTTCAGGGCAATCACATCCGTCCTCTATGTGCTACTGTTGGTCCAGATGAACCACATGCAGCAAGTACTGCCTTGCCAGATGGTCTTCTTGAAAAGCAAGATTTTGATTCATTATATCCTCAATTACAAACAGCTGAACTAGAGGGTTTTTTGTCTACTGAACTTCCTTCCCACCCAAAGTTACATCGAGGGCAATTGAAAAATGGCCTTCGCTACCTTATTTTGCCAAATAAAGTTCCAGCAAACAGGTATAATCCCCTCCTAACATCAGCAGCTCCTTGTTTTTAAGGATGTAAAAGACTTTTGAGATAAAAAGTCATTTCTCCATCTTGATTAACATTAGAAGTGCATGCTTGAATGTTTATTTTCCCTTTCTTATCTGGTGTTAAAATTATTGAAAACCATGAGCATAATTTTCTAGTTTTCTTCTCTTCTTAGGCATGGGCAGATTGTAATCACAATTAATAACTACCTTGAGTTTCATAATCAGCTTCTTTTACACAGTAACAGATTTTATGATGTTGAAACCACAGTAATTGTGATGTTTTACCATCCAGAAACTTCAAATTTGAATCTTGAATAACAACATATCTGAAATAGGAGGCATTCATCAACAGACCTGCTTCATGCAGATGAGACAATATTCTCTGTTTCTTGCATTTACATAGTAATATTTTAAAATAACTTTAGGTTGGAAGCACATATGGAGGTTCATGTGGGATCGATTGATGAGGAAGATGACGAGCAAGGAATAGCACATATGATTGAACATGTCGCATTCCTTGGAAGCAAGAAACGTGAAAAACTTCTTGGGACTGGAGCTCGCTCAAATGCTTACACTGATTTCCACCATACAGTTTTTCACATCCATTCACCAACTTCTACCAAGGTTTATTTTAATACATGTACTGTTCAACATTAGCTTTTGGCTCAAATGTATCATCTTTGCTTGCTTCAGGGATTAAAGTTCTTGTATTTTGCCACTTTTTATATGTGAGAATGTGTGTGTGCGCGTGTAGCATTTTAATCCTTATAACGTGCTTTATATTGGTATATATATTTCTACTGAGTATTGGCTGAAGAGCTTGGTTTATACCTACAATATGTATCTTGTATATTTGATAGTGAATAGCTTGTTTACCAGGATGCTGATGAAGATTTACTTCCACTTGTTTTGGAAGCATTGAATGAGGTATGAAACTGAATTATATCAAAGTCTTTTTTAAAGATAATTTGTCTCATTTGAATGACAAGTGCTTGGTGCTGATGCGATTGCAGCTGGGCTTCTTCTCCTTTCCCGTTTCCCACCCCCTCTCACCTATCCCTAAAATGAAATCTATTAAGCACAATAAAGAAGTTTCTGATTATCATTCCTGTTTCATGCATACAGATTGCTTTCCATCCAAAATTCCTTTCTTCTCGGGTTGAAAAAGAGAGGCGTGCTATACTTTCAGAATTACAGATGATGAATACAATAGAGTACCGTGTTGACTGTCAGGTGCTAATGAGAGATACTATGGTTTGACTGCTTATTATTCTAAGTTAGCTCAAATTCTAATCTTTCATTGTTGCTTTTTTTGCATGCAGTTATTACAACATTTGCATTCTGAGAACAAGCTAAGCAAAAGATTTCCAATTGGATTAGAAGAGCAGATCAAGAAGTGGGATGCAGATAAAATAAGAAAATTTCATGAACGGTGGTATTTCCCAGCTAATGCAACTTTGTACATTGTGGGGGACATCAATAATATCTCAAAGACAATAAACCAGATTGAAGTATGGCACAAGTTGATTAGTTATTATTTATTGCATCTGTTATCGTAATAAGAAGCATCAACGTTCTTGATTGCAACATTTTGATTCAATGCAGGCTGTTTTTGAACAAACTGGCCTTGAAAACGAGACGGCCTCACCACCTACTTCTAGCGCATTTGGTGCCATGGCTAATTTTCTAGTTCCTAAGCTCTCAGCTGGGTTTGCTGGAAGTTCATCTCATGAAAGATCATCTAATGCTGCAGATCAATATAAAGTTCTTAAAAAGGAAAGGCATGCTGTTCGTCCTCCTATAAAGCACAACTGGTCTCTTCCTGGACATAGAACTGACATGAAGCCTCCACAAATATTTCAGCATGAGTTGCTTCAGAACTTTGCAATTAACATGTTCTGCAAGGTTGGGAAAATGATGCTTTTTTAGTTTTTCTACAGTTAAAATTTTCATAGTCTCCTCGTTTTATTTTCATAGGAATACTGTGTATGTTGTACTAAGACTTTGGGCTAAAAATTCCTCGCAGTTTGGCTCTAATTAGGAATGTGCTTTATAAGAGGTGCTCGTACTGGTTCATAACGTATGGTTTGGCATGTAAATATGTTGATAATTATCAAGCATTATAGATAAGCAGCGAGTAGGCAGTTTATCATTTATCAATCAGATGATTGTCTAATCAAAATTTTAGATGCTTTTATGCTCTGTTCATGTAGAATTTAACTGTACCAACATCCATGCTCTCATTATCTCATACCATCCCACCGTCCCCAACGCGCACAAAAAAACAGTAGTTGTTCAGTCTTTCTCCTGGTGCATTGTTCATTACTTCATTTATGAATGATAGTTTGTTTTCTTATTAAATTGTTTTCTTACTCATTTCCATTGAAACTTTAACAACTAGACCTGGGTGTGCCATTTGTCTCAGATATTGTGTTGTAAATCTTCCTGCAGATTCCTGTGACCAAGGTTCGAACTTTTAGAGACTTGAGAAATGTTCTGATGAAAAGGATATTTCTGTCTGCCTTGCATTTTCGTATTAATTCAAGATACAAGGTGTGCTAATTCTCCAACTCCTTTTCCCTCTTCCAGCCTTTATTACCCAGAGAACTTGCCTTTTTGTGAATGCCTTGACATCTGATAATTTTGAAATTGCACTTTATCATATTTTCTTCATGCTGTCGAACTAGAGCTTTATATAGTCCCAATTTGGCATGCAGTTGCTGTTCCCTACCTGCTTTTGCGAGTGAGAACAAATTCATTGTACTAGCAATTTTCATCTCAAATTTTATTTTGTTTGGCATTGTGTTTAAGTTGCAATTAATTTAACTCCAATCATAATGCCAAATGGCTATTATTAACTGGTGGGGGTTATAAGGGAAGTAATAGGTACTTGGGGTGGATTACTACTTTTAAGGAATGGTTTACTAGGAGATTAAACGGTGTGACAAATTACAATGTGCGTGTTTAATCCCCCCCCCCTCCCCCTCCCCCTCCCCCCCAGAAATGGGATCAAGTTAACTGGCAAAATTCATACTCTATCTTCTGCGGTTTTTTCTATAATTTCAACCTTTTGTTTCTGTTATCTTATTTTTGCAAGTGATTTTGAATGGTGAATCATTACAGCTGAATTCATGTTCATCTCCTAAAGCAGATAACATAAAAGTTAAATTGTCCATTTTGTTTATTTCCACCCTGCTTACGTCCCCACTTCCAAGTCACAAAAATAACATAAACATTTCTTTTGAAAATTTGGGCTAATTTATGAAATTTCCAGAGTTCAAATCCACCGTTTACTTCAGTTGAGTTGGACCATAGTGATTCAGGAAGGGAAGGATGCACTGTCACAACTCTTACAGTCACAGCAGAGCCCAAGAATTGGCAGAATGCAATTAAGGTTGCTGTTCAAGAGGTTTGTGTTTCCTTATCATTTACAGTCTTCTATTTTCTTCTGTTGATTTTACCCTTTTCCTTTGTTGGTTAGTGGTGCTGAACTGCTGATGAGTAATTATTCTCTGGAATAACAATGGATAAATATCACAGTGTTCTTTTGTTGTTACCTTCAACTTTTCCTTCTTTATTTGCTATTATGGGGGTGAGGGTAGAATATTGTTTTGATTGATTCACATCAAATGGCTTTAAATCCTAATATATTGCGATGGTCACAGGTTCGAAGGCTCAAGGAATTTGGTGTTACTAAGGGCGAATTGACTCGTTATATGGATGCACTGTTAAAAGATAGTGAACATCTGGCAGCAATGATTGACAATGTATCGTCAGTTGACAATTTGGATTTCATTATGGAAAGCGATGCACTGGGCCATATAGTTATGGATCAGACACAAGGACATGAGTGTTTGATGGCTGTTGCTGGAACAGTTACTCTTGAAGAAGTAAGTTAATGATTCTAGCCTCTGAAAGGGCAGTGAAACTAATGTTGGTAGGATGTTTTGGGAATAATCCTACACAATTTTTCTTTCCATCTTTATGAAATGTATGCATCTTGGACATATATGGACAATTTCACCATGGTTTTTAGTTGTCTTTTCCTGTAATGCTCTATATTTGTCTCCTGAATACCATGACAAAGCTGGTTGCTATGATTTAATGGAACATAGTTCTTAAATTCCTTCAGTCTTGGCATTTGCCCAAACATGATTTGGGGGGAAGGTTTAATCATTCTTGGGAAAGAAGTACAAGTTGATTTATAGATTTGGGCTTTCCATGTGGTACTAGTGCACAAGGCTGGTGTAACTTTAATCAATTGTTTAAAATATGTGATTTTTCTCTTTTCTTGGCACTTAGTATCACAATTTTAAATTAAAACAAATTCCTTACGAACATTTTTTAACTGCTCTGTTATGTAGGTCAACTCTATTGGTGCTCAGGTATTAGAATTTATCTCTGATTTTGGAAAACCTACTGCACCCCTTCCAGCAGCAGTTGTTGCATGTGTTCCAAATAAAGTCCACGTCGATGGCATTGGTGAAACTGAATTCAAGATAACCTCAACCGAGATCACGTCTGCTATAAAGTCAGGATTGATAGAACCTATTGAAGCCGAGCCTGAGGTCCTTTTCTGTAATTATATTAAGTGCCACTTTGTATTGTATTTGCTTTTATTATCTTTACAGAAATATATTCAAGGAAGGTCACTGCTAAACCTCTTTTTTTTCTGCAGCTTGAAGTGCCAAAAGAATTAATATCTCCGCAGCAGTTGCAAGAGTTAAGGATGCAACAGAGGCCTTCTTTTATTCCTCTTAGTCCTGAAATAAGTGTCACAAAATTGCAAGACAAGGAAACAGGGATTACTCAACTCCGTCTTTCTAATGGAATTCCTGTAAATTATAAGGTACCCTTGCATTCGTTGCTTTTAGTTACTTTTTGACTAAATTTGTGTCATAGTACTATCTGATATGAGTGGATTTGAGTATTTTGTTTTTTCATGTAGTAGTTTTCTGAAGATCAAGCCTTGATAGACCAAATACATCTTAAGTTTTCTTTTTGCTTAATGTTTGTAAGTTGTGTGTGTGTTTTTGAATTTACTTGTTGAGATAGATCTTTCTAACTACTAGATGTAGAATATATTTATTTACTAATTCAGTATGTATGTAGCTTTACATGGTGACCTTAACTAGGTACTCTTTGATTGGCTGATGAAATTTGATATATGATACATTGATTATGGATGTATTGAACGTATCTAGAAACAACAATATGTCTGGTCGATGCGACAAGTTTTTCTCTCACATGGAATTGTTTATGAACTTATCCATATAATATGAAACCTTTATATTGCTCAGATATCAAAAAATGAAGCCAAGGGAGGTGTAATGCGGCTCATAGTTGGCGGGGGAAGAGCTGCTGAATCGTCCAATTCAAAAGGAGCAGTAGTCGTAGGTGTTCGAACTCTCAGTGAGGGTGGTCGAGTAGGCAACTTCTCAAGGGAACAGGTCGTTTTTCTTTTTGCTGTTCTTATCACTTCTTAAATAGATATTTTGATTATTTTCCAGGCTTAGTACCTTTCTTTGAGTTATCTGTAGAAAAGAGAGTTGAATACTCTTCTTGTTATTTCGATATACAAGAGAAGAAGTCTATTTATAGACTTTTACAGAGGAGTTTTACACGGAGTAGTTAACCTATTAGGATTGGACTTTTATCCTTTACAATGATAGAGTTAGATTATAACTAAACTACATAGTTATGATAGAGTTAGATTATAACTAAACTACATAGTTATGATAGAGTTAGATTACCTATCATACACGTATTAACTCACACTCCCCCCAAAGTGGCGTGTATATGTTGTGTACACCCGGTTTGGATGAAAACTCATCAAAATTCGCCTAGGAAGTGCTTTGGTGAAGATATCAACAAGTTGATTCTTGGTTGGAATATAATGAAGCTTTATTACTCCATTATTGACCTTCTCATAGATAAAGTGCCTATCTATTTCAATATGTTTAGTCCGGTCATGTCCTTTGGATTCTTGGCAATGCTCATCTTTGATTGACTATCACTTTGTAAACCTCAAATTCTAATTTTCCATCCAACTCTAACTCGGTGAGGAGCTTTTTAATCCACATTCCCTCACATATTCCAAGAGCCATAGCTCAATTCCGCTCTGACCGCTTCTAGATACAATGACTGCTTTTTACTTCTCCAAGTGACCGATTTCCCCCCACACAAGCGTACAATAGCCACTCACGGACCTTCTATCCATTAGTTCTCACCTTGACTGAGTGCATGTAGACTTTTCTGATTCTGTCTTGATGTTTTTTCGAAAATAAGCCCGGACCACGGTGTAAACTTTGGTACCTCGGGATCCTATCATTTGCCTCCATGTGCTCTTCTCGAGGATCACTCATGTGTTGACTCACTATACTCACCGAGTATGCAATGTCGTCTGGTGAGTGAGAGGTAGATTAGTTTTCCTACCCGACCTTTGGTAGGACTCTTTATTCTTTGGATTCCCATTCCATCTTTCTTGAATTTCAAACTGGTTCCATTGGAGATTCTCTTTGGTCTACACCCGAGCATTCCAGTTTACGTAAGTAGATCTAGAATGTATTTTCTTTGGTTGATAACTAACCCTTCTTTTGATCTTGCAACATCCATTCCCAAGAAGTACCTAAGGCTTCCTAAGTCCTTAGTTTGAACTCCTTTGCTAGAACAGTTTTCACTTCTCTATTTCTTCTATGTCATCACCAGTAATAATGATATCATCAACATAGACAATTAGGAGAGTTATCCTACCATCCGGTGTAGCTTTTCTAAATAATGTATGGTGCCTTGACTTTGCTTGAAATCATTCTCGAACCATAGCTCTAGCAAAACTGTCAAACCATGCTCTAGGGGATTGCTTCAAGCCGCACAACGATCTATTCGGTTTGCACACTGTCTTTGTTGTGGTCTTCTCTTCTAAAACAGTGGAACCTGCATGTACACTTCCTCCTCAAGTCTACCATTTAGAAATGCGTTTTTGATGTCCAACCGATGCGACTTCCAATCCTTGTTAGCGCCCATGAAAGCAATACCCTGATGGTGTTTAACTTTGCTCTGGTGCGAAAGTTTCTTGATAGTCTACACCATATGATTGAGTAAACCCTTTAGCCACCAACCTTGCCTTGTATCTCTCAACACTCCCATCCGAATGGTACTTGGTGTAAAGACCCATTTACACCCCACCGCCTTTTTCGTTCCGCGGATCTGTCATGCTCCGGTATTGTTCTTTTGTAATGCCTCAATTTCCTCTTCAACCGCTCTCCTCCATTCGGATTGTCAAAGGCCTCTTCCTTTGTCTTGGGAATTCTTATCTTTGTCAATGTTATTTGTAAAAGCTTTGAATCCAGCGTTAATTTCCCATAGGCAATAAACTGTTAATAGGATGAGCGGTACATTTTCCTTACCCCCTTTCTAATAGCAATAGGAAACTCATCTAAATTAACTTGAGTAGAATCTGTGGAATAATATTACCTCTGTCTCCAAAGCGGCATGACTCAAAGCTAGTTCTTGGCAAGTGTTAGGTGACTAACCGCCTCGGTCAAGTTTCTTTTTCTTCTTGTATAGACACCGAGTTGTCTTTCGGTGGTTGTGGAGTCATAGAGTTTGGTGATGTATGTGGTATAGTTTTAATCATTGGAGGAGGTGTTGTATAAGGGCTGGTAGTTTTAGACTGTGGAGAAGGTGTGTCTACAGGATTAAGAGCAAGTACTCACAATTTCATCGTAAGTAGGCTCGGAAGAAGTATTTTATGGAGCGATGGTACTTACATCAAGAATAGGCAAGGAAATAATGGGTCATGGATCATGCAAGGGTGAGATTCCTTGTATCTCTCCCCCCAATTTCAGTTCCAAAGTAAGGTTTATTTTCAAAGAAAGTAACATCAAAAAAGAGATATAGGTTTTCTTGGTAATGGGGCGTAACACTTGTAACCCTTCCGACTCGATGAATACCCTATAAACACACAACGTAGAGCCCTAGGATCAAGTTTACTCCTATTATTGCGATGCACATGAACAAAAGATGTGCATCCAAAAACTCGAAGAGGAAGAACAGAGGATAATGGTTTAAAATGTGGAAAATGTTGGAAAAGAGTTTTAGTGGGTACTTTGAATTCTAGTGTCTTGCTTGGCATCCTATTGATTAGGTAGGTGGCAGTAAGAAGAGCTTCCCCCCATAGATAATTAGGTGCATTGGCAGAAAATAATAGGGACCTAGTCACCTCTAGTAAATGTCTATTTTTTTTCTTTCGGCCACTCCATTTTGTTGAGGGGTGTTGACACAAGAAGTAAGATGAAAGATGCCTTTTTCTTTGAAAAAATACCCAAGAGATTTGCTAAGATATTCACTCCCATTATCACTCCTCACTATTTTAATTTGTTTCTCAAATTGAGTTTTGACCATGTGATAAAAACTTTTAAAAATTGTCTCAACTTCAGATTTTTCTTTCATCAAAAAGGTTCAAGTTGTTCTAGAAAAATCATCAATAAACGACACAAACCATCTAGACCCAGAGATATTTTTTACTTTAGAAGGGCCCCAAATGTCACTGTGTATGATAGAAAATGGTGAAGTAGGTTTATAGTGAGAGAGTTGAATACTCTTCTTGTTATTTCGATATACAAGAGAAGAAGTCTATTTATAGACTTTTACAGAGGAGTTTTACACGGAGTAGTTAACCTATTAGGATTGGACTTTTATCCTTTACAATGATAGAGTTAGATTATAACTAAACTACATAGTTATGATAGAGTTAGATTACCTATCATACACGTATTAACTCACATTATCTATTTTAAATACGGCTCACTGGGAAAACAGTATGGAAATGCATGATGATAAAATATTTGGTCTTTTTACTAAAATGAAAAATTGAGGATAACTTCCTATTGCACTCTTCCTTTTGCGATTATCATATGTTCTATTCTCTCATCTCTATCAATAGTAACTAGTTAACTTGTTCCCCATTGCTACTGTTGTCACGCTGTTATAATCTCACTAAAAATTCTCAGCCTTCTTTTTCCCACCTATTATTTATCTTATGTGCGTTTTGATGTGATTCCCAGATAGAACTTTTTTGTGTGAATCACCTGATAAATTGCTCCTTGGAGTCCACCGAGGAATTTATTGCAATGGAGTTCCGTTTTACTTTGAGAGACAACGGGATGTGTGCTGCTTTCCAGTTACTTCATATGGTGCTTGAGGTATCACATGTTGATAATTATATCTATACTTGTTGATCTCTTTTGTTTAGAAGTTATGTAGCGTTAAGAAGAATATATTAATTCCGGGAGAGAGTTCTTTTAGAATACTTGATTTTCATCATAAAGTTATGATATAATGATATTTACTGTGTTGTAATAATGATGGCTTCTGATTTGCAGCATAGTGTCTGGGTCGAGGATGCATTTGATAGAGCTAGACAATTGTATTTGTCCTACTATCGGTCTATTCCAAAGAGTTTGGAACGCTCAACTGCTCACAAACTCATGTTGGCAATGATGAATGATGATGAGCGCTTTGTTGAACCTACTCCAAAATCATTACAAAATTTAACACTTAAATCTGTGAAAGATGCTGTCATGAATCAGTTTGTAGGTGATAATATGGAGGTAAATATTCATTCTCAAATCTTCTCACTGAAGTTGACATTCCAAACGAGCCTTTTTTTAAAACCTAAATCTGTTTGTCTTCATTGTTCAGGTAAGTATTGTAGGGGACTTCTCAGAGGAGGAGATCGAGTCTTGTATTCTTGATTACCTAGGAACAGTTAGAGCATCAAGAAACTCTGAAAGTGAGCATGAATTTAGTCCAATCTTGTTCCGAACTTCTCCATCTGACTTGCAGTCTCAACAAGTAAGACCTTTGCTCAAGTTACGGTCTCATCATGTACATGCAATATTTGGGAAACTTTTCTGGAATTCATCTGCGCAGTTATCATGCACCCTGTTGGTTTCTTCCTAGAAGATCTTTACATGTACTTTCTTCAAATGGATGTGTTTATTTTCTTTCAAATAGGTATTCTTGAAGGACACCGATGAAAGGGCTTGTGCATATATTGCAGGCCCTGCACCTAACCGATGGGGTTTTACAATTGATGGGAAAGACCTATTGGAGTCGGTTGCTGATGGTGAGTTCTCTAATGATGTGTATAATTAGATATTATTTCTCCATCTTAATTCTTTGGCTCTTTGGACTGCTAGGGAGTGCAAGGTTGCATTGTGTCCAATCTTAAATACTAATATAAGAACAGTTAGAAGGTGTGAAAAGTGTTTAACTTAAAAAGCCATGCCATCAAGCTTGCTGTTGAGTGGATTAAAATGTTGGTGTATGAACTGTGGTAACCAACTGAACATTGGGTATGAATGTGAACGATGATACCCTTGTAAAGGATCTACTCAATCATTCAGAATAACTTGAGCTTAGTCTTTGGAGGGTAGCATGATTTAGGGTTTTTAACTTGGTCAGTGGTGGTTGAACTTGGGTTGTTAAGTCGGAGTTAGAGCACTTGCCTGCCAGTCTGGGCTCTCACATCGTGCTGGTTAGATCTTATTTTGCGGCATGGAGCTTAATTGTGATTAAAATTTGAGGTCTTGGTGAGGACATCAAGGATTTGAGTTGATGGGACTGTGATATCCCATTTCTTATTGAATGTGAAAGTGGATATTGAGACTTGTATGAGTGCCATAGTCAATTACTTGTAACTTGTAAGTTGTAGCAACTTGAGTTCTAGGCTTGGAGAGCCACATAAGCCTGAAAAAGTTGTTGCTTAGAGCCAGATCATTACAGTTGACATCAATGTATCTAACCAATGTGGGCTCTAACAGTGCACTTGTAGAACTTGGTTCTTGGTTCCCATAGTGTGGTCCTGATATGTGAGATTCCGTCCCACATTGGGTACGGATGTGAATGATCAGACCTATGCATCAGTTCTAGTTGATCGGTAATAACACTTGAGCTTAAGCTGTTGTGAATAATTTGGCCGTTGTTGTTCTGACCCCAGTCTTTAACAATTTGCGTAGTTTTCTAACAGAGCAATTCCATTTTATAGCAGCTTGAGCATAGTGATTTGGTCTATCTTTCAATTTGTCAATCCCTTCCCTATTATAATGTAGTTAAGCATTCCACCTGGTTCCTTAGAAGGGAGAAGTAAATTGAGCTGAAGTGTCACCGCCGACTATAGATATACTGTTATGGATCATGTTTTTGGTTTACTTGTGAGCCAATGGGGTGCTCATTTATTGTCTGAGCCGATGGATTTGTCAGTCTAGCAGAATACAAATTAAATAAATTCAAATGATCTTTAAATGAAAAAAAATTATATAAAACATATATTCTCAAATACTTTTGTGGATATTCATGTGAAACGAGGTGTGTTTTCCTTGAAATTTGAACAAATATAATTTTCACCACTTATGGCTGGTCGTTTACTTTGCAGAAGCACAACTCCTTTATGAGGAGGGAAACAATATTCAGAAGGATCTGCAAAGAAAGCTTCGCGGTCATCCACTTTTCTATGGCATAACATTGGGGCTATTAGCTGAGGTTATAAATTCTAGGTAATTCTTCTTAGCCAACCGCATATAATGAGCAAGTGATGATGAATTGATAGAAAATGCATTTAGTGGTGTGCAAAGCGTTCAATTGTTGGTTGCTGCAGTAACTTCTTGTACCGCATTTCACTATTAGATGAGACAAACCCCAAGCTGTGAAATTGCAGTCAGGAGTGTTAGGTTAATCACCTGCAATTGTTAGTTAAAATATAAACTTTGTTTATGTTTTAAGTTTTTACCCTTACAAACCCATACGTGCCTTTGGAAATTATCTAAAGCAAATTCTACCCAACTTGACACAGGCTTTTTACAACAGTCCGGGATTCCCTTGGGTTAACATATGATGTATCATTTGAGTTGAACTTGTTTGATCAACTTAAGCTTGGATGGTATGTGATATCCGTAACATCCACTCCAGGCAAGGTGGGCAATTAATCCAGATACATCTGTTTTCTTTCTGTTTTTGTGGGTATTATTATTGTCTTTTTGCCCTCATCACTAATTTTTGGGATCAACTTCCAGGTATATAAAGCTGTTGATGCTTGCAAGAATGTTCTTAGAGGTTTACATACCAACAAGATTTCTCCACGGGAACTGGAGAGGGTTAGTTCTTATACAAGTATTATGACTTAATGTGTTATTTTATGTTACGATGTAATTTGAAATTGTTGTAAAAAATGTGGTTCATACGAAGAAAAAAAAAACAGATTTTAGGCAAAGCTAGCTTTCATTTGTTCAAGTTTATAAATGCAATGCTTAAATCTGCAGGCAAAGCGGACTCTTTTAATGAGACATGAAGCAGAAATTAAGTCAAATGCGTATTGGCTTGGATTGTTGGCTCACCTACAAGCTTCTTCTGTTCCTAGAAAGGTGAAATGAAGTGGGATAGTTCAGTGTTTATGTTATGTTATTCTGTTCTTATTTTTAAATACTTCATACCTTTATATGTTTGAAACTTATTTTAATGTGAAAAAGATGTACCAATACTTCTAGTCTCAGGGTCATGGTAATAAATTCCAAATTTATTTTCTTTGGGATTCAGGACATATCATGCATCAAAGAGCTTACATTTCTGTACGAGGCAGCTACTATTGAAGACATCTACCTTGCTTATGACCAGCTGAAAGTGAACGAAGATTCTTTATACTCGTGTATTGGAATTGCAGGGGCTAATGCCGGTGATGATACTACAGGTGAGGAAATGCCTCGATTTAACTGCCTTGAAACTGATAAATCTGAAAGCAGTGGTCAATTTCTAAAACAATGAGCTAGTTTCTCGAAACTTGGTTAGTGGCAAATTTGGACCCTAGAATAACCCTAGGAGGCATAGAATGAGGACTAAAATCATATAAAAATATAATATATATAATAATTTGATCGGTCTTTGTTCGATAACAGTATAGACAATGTGACCTACATTTTGTCTCTCTTTTTCTTAATATTATTATTATGATGATGATTGTATTCATTTTTACTTATAATGTTATAAAATTGTATGCAGATTCCTTAGACGAGGAAGAATCAAGTGAAGGCATTCAAGGAGTCATTCCTGTAGGGCGTGGTTTATCTACCATGACAAGGCCAACAACATGAACCTAGTTGATGCTATTCGCCGTTGTGGTGGCGGAAGCTGGAAAGGTGTCTTGAAGTACATTGGGGGGAATCTCTCCCGATCCCTTCTTTAGCTTGCGGTATGGTGGAAGTGCTCAGGAGGGGATAAGCACAACAAACGGGTATTAAATCAAGCAATCATGAAGATAATTTGTATGTCAAATGCCAAACTAAATACAGTCCGTTGAGAAAAAAAATGGCAGATTTATGTAATTGACAGCAACAGACTTTGTATTCTTTGGAGATTCAGTGTAGGGCAGTGGGAATTTTGGCTGAATAAAGCCCCTAATCAAATATAATGAATTCAGAGCTCAATTTTTTCTGTACGTTGCTGTTTTCTGTAAGTTATAAAATTTAGGGTTTTACGGAGAAAATGGAAGCTTCTTTGTGTAGTTTGACTTACGGATTTTAACTCGGTAAGTCGCGCATGGTTTTTCTAGTAAGCTCTGTCCAGAGGAAATCTTTTTTTTATTAAACAAATCTAACGACAACAAGAAGCGGGAAAGAGGCCAACTTCATGAGATTCTTCTATGAAAACTGTTCTGAAGGTAAAGTCGCCTTTTTTTTCTTCATCGAGGTTCTTTTTTTTTTCTTCTAATATTCAAACCATAGACATTTTGATTGACTTTTCACATCAATTTTCATGTTCGTTACTCTCTGTGTATTTGTGGGTTTGGTTTGTCATCTAATTCCTCTTTACATAATTAAAAAAAAAAAGAATTCTCTTTGATTGTAGTTGGTTTTGTTTTAATGGGGTTAGTCAAGATTGAAGATTAAGGTAACCTCTATCAAATTCTTTCTTTGGGAAATATTCAAATTATCATCCATAGACAAGCTAGATCTTACACCATTTTGATTTTAATGTTTTAGACCATACAAATAATCACTGTGATATTTTTATTTTGGTCTCAGGATAACAATTAGTGATTCTTTAATGAGTGGCAACTATTTTCTCTTATCCTTTTAGCTTTTAATTGTATACCTAATGTAATGTTTGTTTTAATGAGATATGATTATATTAATGAAACCGACTTGTTTCATTGAGTACAATATAAACAACTAAATTTTGTTAGAGAATATAGTGTTTTCAACACAACACAATTAAATCTTGTTGTACTTGTAGGCACTACTGAGTTTGATATGTTAAGGAGAAATGTAATACATGGAATGAAAGGAGAGTTATGTGGCCTGCAATCATAGATGAAAGTTTGCAGAAAAAACCCCTAGAATCTGTTATTGAGCACATTTTTTACAAGTGTCTCTTGTTTGGGTCAAAATTGAATCCCAATGATTTTTTCCCCTCTCACCGATCAACCCTTTCATTTCTATAGATATTTTTCTTTTTCCCCCTTTAAAATTAACCTATCTTCTAATAGTTTTTCAACAATAATTTTATTATTTAAAAAAATTAATAATTATTTTGTAATTTTATAAGTTTAATTTCAAAGTATTTTCATTCAATAATAAATAACAATTTTAATGTAATCATATATTCATCGATCTAAAATCGCATATTTACATAATTAGAATTAACATTGAAAGAATGGAAGAAAAAATAAATGATATGTAAGTAATAACTTTATCTGCACTTGATCAATAAATTTTCAATTTTTGAAAAGGCGCCTCACTGCCTCCGCTCTAAAACCTTTATCGTCTTAGTGCGCCTCACGCCACTTTATACACTGATTCAATATGATATATGGATACTACTGGTATCACAATTCTTATATTTTTGTACTTCTTTAGTCTGTTATTGATATGAATAGGCAAAATTTAATGGTTTTTCTATTCATTGCCTCGATGAAACTTAGTTCTGATTGTCACAGACGACACCGATTGAATCGTTCCTTCTTGGAATGCTGGAAGAAATTTAAGAGCCATCCCTCATTTTAAGCTTGGAGTAATCAGAAAAAAGTCGACTTTGTTAGAATCATTGAGAGGTTTCTGCAAAGAGCTTTTGGTGGTTTAGAGAAACAGTCTCTACAAGCAGTAACTTGAAATCTGTAAGCCTCAAAATCTCCAGTCTCTTGCTAGAACTTGTAATAGAATTAGGACAAAGCATGTATCTTACAATATGACCATTATTGTGTTGTAGAATAAAAACTTTTGCAACCTTGGTAGTAATTGAGACTTCCCATGATCTAGATGCTGAATGTTTTGTTAATAACCTGTGCTTTGTTTCATTAAAAACAGATTTTAAAAATTATTTTCAAGAAAATTTATTAAACAGCAAAAAATAATTTATACAGATTCATTCAAATACTAGAAAGTGATTTTTGGAATCTGTTTTCTAGAAAATGTAATTTACTTTTTTAAAATTTAACTATTTTCAGTGAAACAAAGGAATTCTTAGATTCTGTGGGTTTTCATTCCTCTTGCTCCCAACACAGTGCACTACAATCTTTAAGATATTTAAAAATAAAAATATTTAAATAATGTTATTATTAACTTTCTTCATCGGCTGGTCATATGTGAACTAACTTAGAACTATATATTGAAGATTTGAAAAACTAATTAAGCAATATCATATTCTTTTTAAAATTGAATTGCTATGATTAATTATTTAAATGCATACATAATACAAATTATTAATTCATTAAAAAATTATAAACTTTATAATATATATATCATTACTTTTTTGGTGATATGTATGTCTATCTTATTGTTTATGTTTGAGGTAAGAGACTGCCCTCCAACAATATCATCTTCAAGATATGAACTCGCGTCCTGTCTTTAAGAGTGTAATATTATATATATTATTACTTTAAATATACAAGAAAATTTTAAAAAATGTCATTTCCCTCTCTTTCCTTTCCCCCTTTCCATTTCTCTCTCCTTTTTTGTATGCTTTTGATGTTGTGGCAACTTCGGTCCGTGAGAAACGAGGTCGTGACCTCATAGCAAAGCTTATTCCACCTCACATGGCCCTTGAGCGTGGGAAAAGTTTGCAGGATTGAATTTAGCCACCCAGATCCGGGGTGATACATTGGCATACCCCTGTGTTGAAAATCAACGGCAATGCCATGCCAGTGCCGATATCTGGACAAAACAGGGCGTTGGTTTTGTGCAAGATTGTGATGGACTGGTGTCCACAGGTTGTGCGCAATACTAGAGGATCGGTTGAACCCCCAAGTCTGGTTGGACGCCCATGCAATAATTGACTTGCTATGAACAGGGAATACAGTCACATCTAGAGGTAATCAAACGGTTTAATCGAATATCGATCGAACCGTTATGGCCATAATTAATTTAACTGAACTGACTTAATAACGGTTAGTTAACTGAATCGTTGTGGTTGTGATAGGGTGACGTAAGATTAGCCCATTGGGACTGCTAGTGATGTCTTTTGGTTTTGATTATCCGAACTAAGTTCATAATGATGTGATAGACTACGTTATTGTGTTATGTCTGCAACACTCCACACACAAATACATGCACCACAGAAAATGTGAACTCAGCTGTAAATTGCATTTTACAAAAAGAAAAGTATGATATAAATATAATTACATGCATCGTAAAACATGTAAATCATAGTGAAGCAGGAAGCTCTAGGGTCAATATAACAGACTTACACTCAGTAATCAGAGACGACAATCAGATCGACAACCCAGAGATGGACCACGAAACAAAAGAAAAGAAAGAAGGAACCATTAACACAAGTTATACCCAAGTTTTACTACATCTGGAAGCAGCTAACAACTTACTTGTTTCTCCAGTTGGTTGGGTCTTAGTCATGGAATTCGAAATCCCCTTTACGTTCTCTTAAGCTTCTTCCTCTCCTATAGTCGATCTCTGCATCAGAGCATGACAGGCCCAGTTGATATTTCCTGCTCCTTGACGAACTCTTCTTCAAAAGTACATCCTCTTCATCGGTCAAGGGATGGCTGATAGGCGTACTCGATCCAAATACATCAGCCACCTGCCTCCTTGACTTGTGACCTGCACCATATTGGGGGAGAATGTTATTGATTTTCGTGTAACAGGGCACAATAACTTGAATGTGTGAGATTCCTATTACAGTGAGTAAAGCAGTCGAGATGCTCAGGATAAAGTAGGATAGCCACAAATTACCACTCAGAAATTTGAAATATATATCTATGCTCTATTTACTATTTAGAAACTATGTAATAGATGATATCCAAAATGCTTAGAAGGTTACATGTGAAGATGCCAAGGATTTTTGGTAAAATTATGGTCCCACTATTTCTTGACAACAAACAGCAGCTAGAGTAATAAATGAACTTTAGATCAACTAAAAGACACTTTACCTTCATATCCATTGCATGACACTTGCACATCGTGGTGTCCAGCCCAACTGACAAGATCAGGTTTCGATTTTCGTTTCAGATCACCCGGAGAGTTTTCCTGTAACCTCTCTGCATTCGGTCCTTTGGCAACCGATGCAAGTTCCGTACTTTCTTCAAAAGGAGGTTTATCCATGGGAAAAGGTGTCATTGTAAAAGAATCATCTGTAACATCAGTAATCTCCACATATTGAGTAGTAGTGATTATTTCATCTGCACTAAATCCAAAGGAAGCTCTATAAGCTTCCAGTTCTTCTACATCTTGCTTAGGACTTTTAATCTGCTTATTTTGATGCGCACTGCTACTGGTAGGGTAAACATCCGAATCCTTCGAAACACTTAATCTCCCACCAGCATGAAGTGGGTTCTGATCCAGATAGAATCTTGCAAATGTATCAGGACAAAAGAAATTAGTATCTTGAGACCCTATGGAGGAACCAGATACATCATGCCCAAATAGCCTGCCAGAACCACTCCTAGAATGTTTTCCGTTCTGGGGAGAAATAGAAGGATCCCATTGTGGGGGAAATTCCCGTTCAGGAAAGGATGACGACAAACAGTCAGCTGAAGTCCTATAGATTGGTGATCTGAGGCCACTGGCAGGACTGCCTGGATAAAGTGAATATGTAGAATGAAGATCATTTGCAGCAATATAATTATTCTTATTGGCACTTTCAAGATCCGCAGAAGAGGTCAAGAACCGAGCAAAAGGGACATCAGGTGAAGAAGGGGTAGTCAGGTGGGCCAACTCCGGCGGAGGAGTGAGAGGAGCAGTAGAAGGCTCGGTTGTAAAGGTTGAGAAAACAGGAGGAGAAACTAGTTGTGTCTCATGGGCATATGGTCCAGTGGCAAACATTGTGGACGACGGCCCTCCAGGTGAGTTAGCTGATAATGACAAGAAGCAACTAGGTGATTGAGCGGTTGAAGGGAGGGCGGAATTAGAAAACGACGCTGGGGAAGAAGGCGGTGCTAGAAGCGATGGAGCTAATGTAGTAGCTTGATTGGTCAACCCAGCAACAGCTTGAGAACCATTGGGGTGGGCATCTGATGCATTGCCCTCAGGCATACGAGATGCAGGTACAATACGCTTTCCACCTTTCTGTGAACTGAAACAGGAAAATGCCCCCCAACATCCTCCCCATCTCTTCTGCTAGCAACAAGATTATACATCGCAGGATTATGTCAGATAATATAAAAGAAAAAAAAAGAAATTAAACAAGTTACAATCATTAGCCCTCATAATTTTCTCAAAAGCCAGTCAAATTCAGAAACAGATAAACAAACACTACAAATATCTCTACATCTACTGCAACATTAAAAGACGATGAATATAACAAATGCCCAGATTTTTCAGAATCCATATACAAGAAATCAAGAACTGAAAATATGCTCGGGCAACAATACTTTTTTTTTTCCTAAAAATACACAAGAGAGCACTATTCAATCATAATAACCCAAACCTAGGTGTTTCTACTAATAACCCAGAACAAAAAACTCACATTCCCTGAATGAACAAGAAAATGAGAACATGACTACAAGAATGCAGCCTTAAAGCCTAACCTTAGGCATGGTTAAGGAAATTTGCCAAGTTTGAGCTTTTGTTAGAGTTTTACAATCAGAGCTGAAATGCTGGTCAATGTTGGGATTTTAGGTTTTCGTTCGCCGGGAAACGAAAAAGGCAGATAAGGTAAATCGCGTGTAGGCTCAAGAGAAGGGATCTCTGTATCTTAAACAGTTCATTATCACTAACAAAAAATCATTGGGTACACGGATTTTGAGCTGAGAAAGTGGTGAAGTAGCTGGATCTGTAGATGAACAGATATGTACGATTAAAGAAAAAAAGACAATTAAAAATCTGATGATTATCGACAATTCAACCAAAAAAAGCACAAATCCAAAAATAATCACACCAAGGAATCCAGCATTTCATCTATGTAGGTCTCAATCAAATGGGCCCAGCTCAGATAAACTTTTCTTCTCCTTCAATTGAATCACTATTTTAAAAAAAAAGAAACAAGAACAGCGTATTACAACTAGCAAGCAAATCTGAGCACGATAGAGTAACGAGTAGTAGCATGAAAATCAGATCTGAGACGGAATTGGAAGCAAAATTAACAGATCTAAACAAGGTACGGGGAAAATAACACGTACCCGTTCTTGCTGGGGGAACCTGTTCTGCTCGGAACCCATTGTTAACGGGGTTTCTTTGTTTTCACTCTGAATTAAGATTTTTGTTTGTTTGTTTGTTTCTTTATATACTGGGTGTTGTACTGTCAGAAGAATGAATACATGTATTAAAATGATTGGGAGAAAGTTAAATTCAGAGGATGAACCCAGAAAAATTCATCATTCATTAACATTTCTTCTTTATTTGTTTCACAACATTTGGAAAAGATGGAGGAGGAAACTCCTTCACTCTTTACTCCTTTACACTGCTCTAGGCCTGGCCTGCCCAGCTACTTGCTCACCTTTTTCCACTTTTTTTCCTTTTAATTTATTATTATTAAATTGTTATTTGATAAATGATTATATATTCAATAGTAAAGGTTTGTATAATTTTATAGCTTTAAATAAAAAATCAACTCTTAAATTATATTTTTTTTGTTCGTTTTTATTACTTAAATTATTTTTTGATCAAAATAAGCTCATGAACTATTATTTCTAGTCTTTTAAGTCTCATAATTATTCAAGTTTAAAAAAAATATTTTTTGATTAATAAGATGTTGACACATTATAAAAAAATTTTGACCAATAGATAGTTTAGAGACTAAAAGAAAAAATGATATAGTTTAAGTACTTATTTTGACTAAAAATAATTTAGAGACTTAAAAGTGACTAAAACTGGTTTAAGAATTTATTTTAATTAGTGAATAGTTTAAGAACTAAAAACAAACAAAAATTATAATTTAAAAGTTGAATTTTCATTTAATTATTTTATTAATTTAATATTTCTTTTAACTTGTGACATTAACTGAGTTAATATTAATTAATTTATGACATAAACTCAGTCAAGTGTTTTATAAGAATACAAAAGAGGTACATAAATACTTGTGTAGATATATGTCGTTAATTTGAGATGGCAAACAAGCTAGTTCGATTTAAGTTATCTCGGATTTAGGTTTCTCCGAGTACGAACTTTTTTTAAATTTAAATATTTCAAGTCCAGACATTTTCTGAATTGATTATTTTAGATTCAGTCTTTTTAAATTTGAGTTTACATAGAAATATAATTATATCTGTAAAATTTTAATTTTTACATGTGAATCTAAATTATTAATTTATCTCTGAAGCAAACTTTTGTTACAAAATTGTAATTTATTATTGTGAAGCAGCAATTTTACATCCTCAAAAATACAATTTTAGTAGCAAAAAATTTCACAAGTATTTCAATTTCATTTTAAACATCAAAATTTAAATTTCTAATCTTACAACTCTAAACCTAAACCTTATATTATAATTATGAACTCTAAACTCTAAATTAAACCCGTTTATAAAAAAACTTATTTTCCGCTGTCGGTGACTAAAATATTTTCTCTTCTATTATGTGTAATTGATGATTTTCTTTTGAAACAGAATAAGGTTGGAATAAAATTAATAATTAAAGCTTTAAGGAAAATATTGATTACAATCTGAATAGTTTATGTAAAAATATTCAATAGCTCTACTATGGTATTTAGGGTTTATACGCTTTAGTTTTGAGGGGTTTCATTTCATAATTAACTGGCTTCCAAAATGTAGAGCTGCTCAGGCATAGGGGTTATTGCAAATCACATTACGTCTAGTTCTAATTTCTTTCATTTATATTTATAGGCTTCAAATCTACCTATATAACAACAGAAACCCATCAAAGCTTGAAAAACTAATAACCAAACCACCAATTTTGTACAGACAGTTGGGCAAAAACACTGTTAAAATTCCATATGGTCTGAAACTTCAGGAAACATTCATGGCTTCAGCATGATAGTTCTCAAGCTCCTTGTCAAGATCATCTGCCGACTTCTCTACATGCTTCCTTTTCCCATGGCCATGGCCACGGCCTCTACCACGACCATCCCTCATGGTCATACCCCCACGACGGCTGCAACAAGATCCGGAAAGTGGTAAATGAACAGCAGATACCAAAATACAACCACTCATCATCATTTAGAAGTTTAAAAAACTTTCAATCAGTTCATACTCATCCATCTCCGATAATTCGTAAAGAACACATGATAAGACAAAATACAATGCATGAATAATTGTTCCATCTACAATCTTTGCCACTGCAGACTGCCCTGCGGCAGGTATATATGGTTGTAAAATTTACTGGCACACCAACTGAAAATTTTAAAGGCTGTAAGATTTAATCGCTCTATGATTTTGTTTTAGTTTTTTAATTGTATGAAATGACAGGCTTATTTAACTGCAGAAGGAGAATTTACAAATGCCAAGTATCGAACCCCAACCTAGCAAAAGTTTACCTCCTACAAAAGGTGGGTGAATCATTCAGATTAAACCCTAGATTCTAGGGGGTCATCAACAAGAGCGAATCCCAATAACTTTAAAAAAGTGCTCAACACACAAGCTAAGTTATCAGACAATGAGTTCGGTAGAAATGAAAGTGGCGGGAAAGCACAGCTTTCCTTCCCCTCCTCTTTTTGTTCACAGTTTTAATAAAAGCAAAGCAGTAACACTCATAAGAAAAGTTTCACATACAAGCTTTATACAAACATCTTACAAGTAAGAAAGAATTAACACCTTATTTATCATATGTTGGATTAACTCAAATTTTATGACAATTGTAATATACACAACTATGTTAAAAGATGGAAATCAATATCATACAGGTTTCAAAATTAATTGTAACTTACTTAGGACCACGACTAATTCCAGCAGAGCTTCTAGATTGCCCTGCTCCAGGCCTGTATATTTACATGTCAGTGTAGTTCTAGTAAAATGGTAAAAAAAGAACATATAAAAGAAGTAAATTAATCACCAAGGAATAGACAGAAACATGGGAGAAAAATGGAAGCAACTACCAGCAACTTTAAAAATTACAAATAGAAGTATGTTCACAGCCCAAGCACCATAAACGACATATATACATATCAAAATAAATTTATTCCGATTTATTCTCTCTCTCTCTCCGTGGTCCTACAATCATTCCTCTTATGCATCATCTTACTGTTTTGAGGTGGCTGGGTTTTTTTTAGAAGGGCTTTTTCGGGCCTAGTTTTTTCACAGCCAACAATGAGCCACTGAAGACCCTTACATTTACTTTCTTCAGTTGTTCTTAGTTGCCTTGTGTAAAATGCAAATCTGTATGCCTAATGCGATATTAAATGCATATTTCATATCTGTATCCTGGCATATGCATTAATACTGGTATGTTACCTTCAATGATGAATCCAAGTAATAGAGCTAAAAAATGAATGGATGCTTAGATACATATTCTCAAAGAGGGTTCAGGCGTCATTTCAACAATGATCATGGCTTAAAAAGTGTAACAAATATTTGATTAGAAATAAATATGCATTCCAGGAAATGAATTGGTAAAATAAAACATAGAAAGAAATAAGGAAGACTATTGTAAACACATTAGTCATAAGAGTCAGAACACGAATCAATTAAGACAATAAACATAGAATCACATACGTCATAACAACGGTCCTCTTCTTCCTTCCCTTCGTTCCAGTTACATTAACACGAGCAGAAATAGGGACTTCAGCATTGGCACCAACAATTTCAATTATCATGGGTTTTCCATCCAACAGTACATTGTTGTACCGCTTAAGAGCAGAAAAAGCATCACTCCTTCTAAGATAAACAACTTCAGCTGAACCCTGAAATCATAAATCAAGCACCATCCAAGAAACAAACATTTGATACCAAAATAAAAACCATGTAAAATATAAGGCACATATGAATGGGCAAAATATCTATGAAGATGTAAATTAGAATACAAAGACAAAAGGACTAGTCAGAAGAATATTTCATCATCAAACAAGCAAAGCATCAAACCACCCTCAAGCTTTAAACACATCTTTACACATCAGAACATGCACAAGGACCAATAAAGGAAGGGTAGGGACCGTAGGGTAGTCACCTCAAACCAAATAAAAACCAGAAGCAGCATAACAAAAAAGAATGGGATCATTTTTAGCCAGAAGAGAGATGCCCCAACAAAAATGTTGTATCAAAAACTCAAAGATTCAAATGATGTAATCTTGATCTGAAATTCATGTATTCCAACAAAACCCTTGCATAAAAAAAATTAAGGCTAGCAGCCTTCAATTATTCATCAATATAAACTTCTCGCAAAACATGCTAGGCTCCTGGGAGTGATGATTCCCAATGAATTTTCACCAATTTCTACATCTAGAACAGAAAGATAGCAGCATAACTCAGTAAACATTA
Source organism: Hibiscus mutabilis (assembly GCA_019671005.1). Taxonomy (NCBI): domain Eukaryota; kingdom Viridiplantae; phylum Streptophyta; class Magnoliopsida; order Malvales; family Malvaceae; genus Hibiscus; species Hibiscus mutabilis. The sequence continues at coordinate 19,329,961 of CM033721.1, read as the reverse complement.
AAAATGGCCCAAAAATGTAAATGCATTAGAAAATAATTTAAAAAGAATCCAAGAGAAAGCATGTTTGCAACAAGCAGCAGCTAAAAGCTCTTCTTCTAATACAAAATAACACAATTATTTACCAACTGATCCGCACAATTCATGTAATAGAATTGACAGTTTTTACAACAAGTAGTTGCAACAAGCATTAACTTAAGAATTAAGCCAACTCTATCTTCATTGAAGTGCATAATTCATTTCATACAGTAGAAATATCCTTATGTTTTTCAAAGATTTTTATCACTGCTTTAAGCAAAAAAAAATTTATGTCCTTTCAAAACTCCAACATGACAACCTTTTAAGTCAGATTCAATGGCAAAAGAACCATCACTGGCAGTGCAATGGAATATCAGAAGCAATTAGCATAAAAGATGAAGCTTACACTTGACCGACCATTTTTATCATAATGTACCGAGTATCTTTTCATCTCTCCAATCTCAGAGAAAAGTTCCTATGATGTAGATAAAGTTTCAGGGTATTTCTCCAAAAAGTGCTATAGCCTTAAAGTTGTAATGAAGGTACAGTTTTACCTTGATATCCTCATTTGTGACTCCAGGGTCCAAGTTGGAAACATATAACTTGGTGCCAACTTCTACTCCAGATATCCCTGCAGCTGTAAGGCTGTCTTCAAACAAACCATGCTGCCATGGCAAACTCCTGGTATTGTGGGAAGACTAATGAAAGAAAACATAATGTGTCGGCTTATTACTCGAAAGCAAGATCACTGTCTTCAATATGAATGATGATTCAGCTATATTCCATGGAACATTAAAACAAAGGTAGTAGCAGTCGAATCCAGTTCAGTAAAATGCTAAAGCAATCTAGCAGTATATCAGTAGGTTCAGCTACAGAGCGAAGATAGCAGCTGAGGACTAGAACCACTGCTACACTGTGACTATGGGTGAGTATTCCAATTTTTCTCCAAGAATGGCAAGAGTACCCACAAATCCATCAATAATGCAACCTAAACATTGATATGGTTAACAAAATGGGAGAGCCCAGAAATGCTAAAGCCTTCAACTTATCAGAATTCCATTAAAAAAATTAACGAAGCAGCAATGCACCAAAAATATTAGATTGAAAGCAATCGCAGCACCTTAACTTGGGGAAATATCAATGAGGTCCCAAATAAGAAACCCTAATATCTAAATCAACATAAGGAGCTAGGCAAAGAAAATAGAGTGATCCCCAATAATGTTCAATAAGCACAGGCTTTGAACTTGCCTTGGCAATGGAATGCAGGGATGGACGGGTATTAAGACCGAGGGGGCCTCGACGAGAAGAGAGAGGCATTCTTCTAGCGGAAGGTCTTCCACTGCGCGGCGGCCTAAGGCGGGCTCTGCCTCTCGGTATTATTTCGATTCGCCATATCATCCAGAAGCTGGGCTTGAAAAAAAGTAAAACAGATATTTATTCCTTAACTGAAGACGGGAATGTAACAGTCCTGGAGGATTGAAGATTGAACTGAGAAGAAAAGACAAAGAAATTAGACAAAATTTGGGAGAAAAGAGAATTCAGAGAACAGTTTCATTCATCATTTTTTTTAAGGTATAACATGAAAAAATATTTTTAATATTTAATTAAATAATTCTTTTAGTCTTTAATTTTTTTAAAATAATTTAACATTTAATGTTATATTTTAGATTAATATAATTTATATACAGATGAAAATATTAGTTAATTAACAAAAAATACTTTAAAATAACATATATATATATATAACAATACACGCTGTGATAACAATGTCATATAAATAAATATGTTGATTCTACATAATGACACGTTAATTAAAAGATAATTTTATAAAATTATATAAAACATAAAAATTCTTCTAATGTGTCATTCAAGTTGTTTATTGTTAGTTAACTAATAAATTTTCTTCGTAAATATGTTTTTTGATTTAAAATAAAAAGTTAAAAATTTAAATTGTTTAAAATATAAAAATAAAATAATTATTCAATTAAATGTTAAAAATATTTTTAATGGTTGTACAGGCAGCAGGCTATTATCCTTGCATTTAATTAAGCATCGGGAAATGAAAATTGGGCAGCTATACATTTCAGACCATCTATTGTTACTATTTTAACTTATCTACTAAGCCATCGTAATTCATTCGGTCTTTCATCACTCCTTGGATGACACCCAAATTTCTTATTCAACAGAGCCTGCTCCTTAATCTCTTTAAACAAAACGTTATCGTTTTGTACAAAGCAATTTCCCAATTCCTGCATTCTTCCGGTCCCAATCCTTAATTTCTATCTTTTCAACCCTGCAAACCCTAGCTCTCCATCCATGGCCATGGCAGGGAAAGAGTAAAATTTACCCCAAAAAGAGTAGTGCACGAAGATGAGAAGACTCAGACTCAAGAAAAAGTAATTAATTACAAAAACATATCCAAAAACTTTTGAGAATCACAATCTATTCATTCCGATTTTAGTGGTTTCACGTTCCTCAAATACCTACTACGTATTATATTTGAGTATTTTCATTTCACATTTATTAAAGATAATTATTTCACATAATTATATTAAAATTGTTTCTTTCTTTAAAAGTACAATTTCTTTGTTTAATAGTAATAAATTTTTTATTAAAGTATAATATTTGAAGTTGGGCTATTTTCTCGGGTGATAAAAATTGGGATTTAAACCCTCAACTAATCCACATGATATTTAAATATGATAAAATTCAAGTATGATATTTGAAACACATTAATTTTAACATGTTTTTGTTGGAAACCCGACGAACCCAACATATCCACTACGGAGGACTTAAAACTCACCACTACTACTACACCAACTTTCTGAGTCAATTAGCTTTTTTATCTTCTAATTTTTTAGTGCACAACAATTTAGGCGGCAATGCCGACCATACACTATTTAGGCGATATAATCGACTATATATTATTCAGGTGGCAGAGCCGACCATATATCACTTATACGACATAGCCGACCATATAGTAACCAATTCAAGTGCACTAAAAAAATACATAAACTTAGGCTTAACCGAAAAACTTTAAATTACAAAGAAAAATAACACTTTTAATTAATACACAAAAATATTACAAACATACATCACTACAATATTTCTCTCTACCCTTACCTCCCACGTACACTTGCCTCGCAATCTTCACTCTCTCGCGTCACTCTCCACTAACACACTTGCACCCGCGCACTGTTCTTTTCACACATACTCACTGGCTATCTCTCACTTGCACACACCTCACCGACTATCTCAACTTACACTCACTTTTTTTTCTTTCGCACTTAAACACACTTGCTCTCTCACGTCACTCACTCTTTTATAGGTATTTTAAGTCACAAACAAAATGGATATTTTACATTGTTTTATTATTATAATAATATATTAGTTAATTTTTTCCTATATAATAATTTTATATTCTCTAGCAATTGTTTCTCTAGAATCTTAGAGAAAGTGAATGAGAAGTCAGTGACTTCTTAACACTTCCCCTCAACGACTTCTCTCTTCAGATGATTTGTAGATTATTTCGAGTGCTTCTCTTATCTTCTTAGACTTTGTATTGAGACTCTTTGTGAATTGTTCAACTTACTCATTTTTGTCTTTGATGGCATCATCTTGATCTCTCGTTCAAGTACCTTCTTGATGAAGTTTTTGTTGTTTTTAATGTCGACTAAGGCACACTAGTTATCCTCCAATCTTGTCTCGAACAACAATTCTTTATTTAAACTCCTTTGGCCTTGATGGAGTTGAGGATATAGAGAGTGCATACTCTTTCTCTTTGCTTTTGTAACTTGCTCTTTTTTGTTCTCTTTTTTTTTTGAAGGCTTCTTCCTTATACGCTTCTTCCTTATACGCTAGCTTCAATCTTTGCCTTTTTTGATTTGATTTATTTCTTCCACCATGATCTTTGTTCCTCTTTTTCGTGGAGCTCTTACTTTTCTTAAATTTAGTAAAGGATTCGTCAATAGCAATGGTGCAATCTCCCTTCTTCATTTTACCATGCTTACGCCACAACCATAACAACATAGTATCTTCCAAATAAAGTAAGAATGATTGATCTTCCTAGCATCTTTCATGATGTTTGTGGCATGGATATATTGTTCCAAGCTCCACATGAAGTTATTTACATCTTTGGCTTTCCTAGCCCATTTATAAGACTTGAGTTTAGGAACCTTTACCCTCGAAGAAATTAGAATTGGGATGGATGAGGTAGCTCCCCATCATGAGCTAGTGCCTTCCTAAGAAGCACCATCTTCTCCCTCATATTTTCAAATTTCTCATGTACCACGTTAAGCTCTTCCTTTAGAGCTTTGTTCTCTTCTTTGAGGATAAAAAATTCACTAGAATGAATATTTGAGGAAGTCTTACATTGATGTGAACACTTACCAGTCACCTCATTTAGGGCTCCCAATATTTTATTGTGAAGCTTGTCAACTTCCATTTGGCTTGTATGAAGCTCCTAAGATGTAGGTTGATGTACAACCATCTCACATAGAGTATTATCTTTCAAGGGTGAGCTTTCTCTTTCTTCACTTGGATCTGATGCTTGCTCTTCTCTTTCTTTATTATCTTTTGAAAGTTCTTCTAGGTCATGAGGTTTTGGAAGCTCGATCTTTTGAGGTGACCACCAAGAAGAAGCTTCATCAAACACCAAATTCTTTGAAGTCTAGCACTTGCAATTGGTTGGATCACAACATCTCCAACATCTCTCATCAGTGGAGCACTTAGAGTCGACGATCCAATCCTCCTCGTAATCAATTTTTGACTCCATGGATGTTGCAAGAGCTGGTTTCTCCATGTCTTATTCCAACTCTTCATCATTGTAGTCTATATTTGGATCTGTAGTTGCAACGAGAGTTGGTGCCTCCATGTCTTCTTCGAACTCTTCTTCATCATTGTAATTTGTCTTTGAGTATGTGGTTGCTACAAGAGATGATTCCTCCATTTCTTCTATTAAATATTCTTCAACAAAAAATCTAGCTTTTGTATCTCATTCTTCTTCGCTGATGGAAGCATCCAACACGACCTTACTCTCTTCTTCTTTTGTGGTGGCCATGTTTCCTTGGAAAGTCTTTTTTCTGGGTAATCTGCAATCTCGAGTAAAGTGGCCTTTTTGCCACAATTGAAGCATTCACGACTTTCTTTTATGGGCAATTTGCAATCTCAAGCAAAGTGACCCTTCCTTCCACAGTTGAAGCATTCACCATTTTGTCTTCTATTGATCTCCTCATTTTGCCATCGATAGTCTTATTTTCCACGTCGAGCTCCCCCTAAAGTGATACTCATTTCTCTTGAATGAAACTCATATTTTTGTGTCCATATTTCCTTCGCCACACCTTGTCTTCATGACGAACCTTTCTTCTTGTTGGCGAAGAGTGCCTCATCTTCGTCTTTTATGATCACTTCACTCATCTGTTTGGCTAATGCCTCCTGATTAGCCAACAGGTTCTCTAGTTCCACTAAGGATGGTTGAGTAGGCCATCCCCTCACGACGGTAATAAATGCACTGTACTTGGGTCTTAGGCCATGGATGATAATTCTCTACATCATTGCTCGCTCACCTTCTCCTCTGGTGCAAGTTGAGATATCTCACGGCAAATAGATTTCACCTTAGTGAAATACTAACTAATATATAAGTTTTCTTGTGAAATAACCGCGAGCTCATTTTCCAAGAGTTGGAGGCGTGCTTCATTCTTATTAGAAAATAACTTCGCCAAAGTTTCCCAGTCTGCCTTTGGTGTCTTGTCATCACGAATATGCTCCAATAGGTCCTCCTCGATTGTGGTCTTCAATATATATAGTCTTCCCAGCCTTGATATTCCATTTTCTCAAGGCTTCGGCATTCTCCCTCGGTGGAAGAGTTGTGTCGGTGCTTGCGACTATGTCCCACAAATCTTGACCTTGTAGGTAGGACTCTATGCATGTCTCCCAATAACCATAGTTGTGGTCATTGAGCTTCCTAATCCGTTGCTTGTGCTTCCAAAGTCTGTCATGCTGACTGACGCCCAACGTCCACTAAGCTTGGTTCCAAACCAATAGCTTTACAGTCCCTGCTTGTATTTTGGTAGAGTCCCCCCTTAGCACCTTGATGCAACGCCGACTAATCTAAGCGTCCACCGCTTACTGAAGCTTTCTCTATTGGTAACGGTCCCGGACCGCCCGCTTTGATGCCAATTGTTGAAAACCTGACGGACCCAACACACCCACTACGGATGACCTAAGACTGACCACTACTACTACACCAACTCCCTGAGTCGGTTAGCCTTTATATCTTCTAATTTCTTAGTGCACAATAACTTAGGCGGCAGTGCCGACCATACACCATTTAGGAGATATTACCGACCATATACTATTCAGGCGGTAGAGCCGATTATATATCACTTAGGCAGCATAGCCGACCATGTAGTAACCAATTCAAGTGCACTAAGAAAATACATAAACTTAGGCTTAACCGAGAAACTTCTAATTACAAAGAAAAATAACACTTTTAATTAATACACAAAAATATTACAAACATACCTCACTACAATATTTCTCTCGACCCTTACCTCCCACGTACACTTGCCTCACAATCTTCACTCTCTCGCGTCACTCTCCACTGACACACTTGCACCCGTGCACTCTTCTTTTCACACACACTCACCGACTATCTCTCACTTGCACACACCTCACTGACTATCTCAACTTACACACTTTTTTTTCTTTCGCACTTACACACACTTGCTCTCTCACGTCACTCACTCTTCACTTAATTTTCACACACACAAAAATGGCATGGCCTATATATATAGCATGCTATGTTGGTTAACCATGAGATTTTCCCTATATAATAATAATATTATATTCTATAGTAATGGGGCTCTCTAGAATCTTAGAGAAAGTGAAGGAGAAGTCGGTGACTTTTTAACATGTTTTAATAAATTCTAATTTATCCATAATTATATTTTTAAAATATACATCTATCATCTGTTCTTGGGCCATGAATTGGATCATTTAACCTTTAACGTTAACGGATGAATTGGACTATAAATATCCAAAAATAATATTAACAATTTAAGATGGAGTGAATGGATGGGTGAATTGGACTATGAATATCAAAGCTATCGAACATATGATGGATGCCTTGGCTTGAATTCATTTTTCTTATTCTTTTGATCAAATGCTGACAATTGATTTCGATAGACAATGTATTGCTACTTTGTAAAGAATAAATTTTTGAGATATTAACGGTTGTTAATATAGAAGAGGCCTACTTTGCTTCTTCTTCTTATTCTCTCTCCTTTTTTTATTTAAAATTTAATGCATTTTGTTTGGCTAGAGTTTTAGCCTAACGAACCGCGTGACTTTAGTTGATATTCTCGAAATAAATTGTTAGATCAGTCTGATTTCTTTTTTCGAAAAATCGAACTCTTTGCACGCCCAGAGTTGGAGACCATAATGTTTGCTTAGAGTGAAAATAAGGAATCACTTCGTCAGAATTTTGAGTCTCTGACTATGTCTAAACGGCTTGAGAGGAGTGTTAGCCAGAAGTTGAGGAAAAAGAACCGTAGAATGAAAAGGGAATGAACATAGGGGTTTCTTTGAAACATCTTCCTCTACATGGTAGAGGTGGTGGTTGCAAAATCGGTGCTGACACTGGTGAGGAGTTTGGTGATCCAAGTTGTAAGAGAAGGTCAAGTACCAGTGAAGAAGGAAAGGCGTACAAATCAGTTTGTAGTATTGAGGACAATAATTTTGATTGTTTTTCATTTGTCATGAAAAGAAGTTCTGGAAGAAAAGCAATAGAAAGGATTTAGATCTCGAGGAATTGATACGAAACAACATGATGCATATCTTTCTTCTATATGACATTCTTGAGATGTGCTTGGTGAAGCTACCATTGACCAGCCTTGTGAATGTCTGCCTCGTTTGCAAGAAATGGAGACACTAGACTACAACTCTCAGGTTTTTGCAGATGAGACAAGAAGGTTCATGTCAAAGGCCATCAGGGACAGAGTCAGGATTTGAGGTCGGGGGCAAACTATAAATGTTTGAAAGTGGGTAGGCAAATTTATAAATAAATTATTTTTAAAAAAAAAATTAAATAGAGAGACAAAGGTGATTTTTTTTTCTTTTTCCGGGGTCATTGAAGGCTAGGGGTGAGCGTTCGATCAAGTCGAGCCAAAAAATTTCGAGTTATTCGAGTTGACGCGTCATATTTTACAACTCAAACTTTATTTGAATTTTTTTCGATTCGAGTCGAGTTTTCGAGTTTCTATAAAAATTTAATTGTAATTATTTATCATGTTATAGTATAGTTTGATTCTAATTTAAACGACTTTCTCCAATTATATAAGATATGCATATATATATATTGTTTCATATGTGGCAATATTTCTTCATATTTTTATATATCGGTATGTATATATCATACAAAACTGAGGGGGTCGCCTCAAACTTAAAAATAAATCCACTTATTACTAAAAATTTCGAGTTATTTGATTTATTCGAATTTTTATTTTACAACTCAAACTTTATTTGAAATTTTTTCGAGTCGAGTCTATGAAATTTCGAGTCGAGTAAAGACGAATCGAGTTATTCAATTTTTTCGAGTCGAGTCGAATTTTGCTCACCTCTATGGAAGGCCATGGTTGTTTCTCTTTGGTGCTGTTAAATATGGCTATTGCTCTGGGGAGATATATGCACTGGATGTGTCTCAAGATCAATGGCATAGGATTGATGTTGATATCCTCAGAGGAAGGTTCATGTTCTCGGTTTCCGGTATGCAGGATGATGTTTAATTTGTTGGAGGTTATTCAAGCCTAAGCAACTTTGGGAGGAGCTCATTCAAGAGTCAAGACACACAAAGGTGTATTGGTTTTTAGCCGTTTCACCAAATCTTGGCGCAAAACTTCATCTACTAGGTATGCTAGATCAATGCTTATTTTAGGGGTATCCGAGGTCTGTTCAGATTTTTCGATCATTCAAAGCCATTAGAATCAACATGATAGGTGGTTTCCTAGATCATGAGTTGGTGGAGTGTCAGATGTTTATGAGGATCCACACAGGCTTTCACTCAGACGTCAGTACAAAAATGTTTTTGATGTAAATGAGCCTTCATTATTACCAAACAGAAAATCATACAAGTTTATCAGACAAACAAGTGAACAAGCAAATACAAAGAGTTGTAAAAGATTCGTGTTGATCACTGTTAGAGGTATTGGAATTTCGGTGAAATCTATGATTCTGTGTATGGACTGAAATCAGAAGCTGTGTGTAGATTTATTAGGTCTAATATACTTATTCTATCTAATAAGTATCTTGTATTAGAATTTAAAAATTCTATGGCTCGTATTTTTATTATTCTCTTATTTATTATATGTGTTTATTATTTAGGTAGAATGTTGTCACCCATTCTAACTAAAAAATTGAAAGAAATTTCAGAAGCGGCAAAAATGAGAGAAAAAAATATAGAAATAGAAACTATTTTCAAAAGGGGTATAACAAAAAACAAGAGGTATTTACCGAAGAAAATTTTTCTTCTTTCTTTTTTTGAAAAAAAAAAGTGGAGAGCAAAATCAATGAAACAGAAAAGTTAGAGTGACCGAAAAGAAAAAAATAAAAATAAAAGGTAAACTTTACTTTTCCTTTTAAAGAGGTATACTATAAAAATAAACCACTCTATAAAACTTTTTACTAGATAGGAATAAAAAAAGATCGAAATTTGAAATATTAAAAAAAATAAATATATAAATGTATAAATTATAAATTTTATAAATTGCACAAAAATTATAAAAATAAAATAAAATAGTAAATTAATAAAAATAAATAAATACAATAATAAATAAAAAAAGATGCGAACTATCGTTTGTGTTTGAGTTTTTTTGTAATGTGATGTTCTATGTTTGCTCTTAGAATGACATGTTAGCAGGTTATGACATAGAAAGAAGCTTCTAGATTGGAATCCAAGCCTCCACATTTCCTCCTCACGTTCACGAGTAGTATCCAAAACTTGTTTCTTGTAATGGTCGCTTGTTTTTATTTCCGTCTCTTGGTGTGAAGGGGATGGGCAAATTGGTCGGAGAAACAAGGCAGTGAGAAAAATGTGGAAGCTAGATATGATGTATCTTACATGGACTGAGGTCTCGGTATAAAATAGAAATACTCTATTTTTTTCGTACTAAAAAATTAAATTTAAAATTTGAACTTTAGAGTTTAAGGTTAGGATTTATAGAATTTGGAGTAAGGTTTAGAATTTAGGGTTAGGGTTTAAGATTTAAATTGTTAGTATTTTTTAATGTTGAAACATAAAAAAAGTACAAAAAAGCAGATCTTTATCCCTTGGTATAGACTAGAACCTTGATTTCGTTGCCGACATGAACTTAATATTTGAGGTTGAAATGTTTAAAATATTTATTATTGAAATTTTATAAACCGAAATTAAAACTGAACTAAATGAAGCGAAATCGACTGAAGGATTGTACTACAAATATTAATGAGATGAATTGGATCAATATCCATATCCATACTTTTTTGTATTGTATATAATGTATAAAAAAATCAAACAAAATAAAAAAAATGAAAATAAAAAATATATAAAAATAAAAAGATAAAAGATAATATATATAATAATAACAATATATATAAAATAGATATAATATAGAAATAAATTGAATATAATATTCAATATATAAATAAATTAAACCAAACATACTAAGAGGAATGTATAAACCAATGCTTCTAAAAATTCGATCGTGGTTTACAATTATAGCTTCCGTACCTGTTTATTTGGAATCATCTCCCGACTAAAATAAAGAAAGAACAAGAACCAAAGAAAAGGAAAAGGCAGCGATTTTAATCAAGATTTTTCCAGCAGCCTATGTCAAATCACAAATAGAAAATAGAAGCGAAAAATAAGAAAGCAATCTTGCATCAGACTACTTGTCTTCTTGTAGTTGGATCTCCAAGTTTTTGGAATGCTCCAAATTCTACTTGAGCATCCAAATCCGGATCAATACCGGCTATATTATTTATATATATTATTTATAATTTATATATATTTAATAGATTCTGCATGAAATTATGTTTATGAAAAGATCTTTCTTTGTTTTTCAAACTCTGACGTGTCAACAAATCCATACAATCGTGTCAACAAATCCATACAATTAAGGCGCTCTTAGATCCGTGCGACTCAATATTAGATTCGATTTGAGTTGAGTTGAATTAGGTTGGTTTTTTTTTTTTACCTTTACCGGATTCGTGTCATAATTTTGACTCCAAGGATTCACACAAATTTGGTGGTATACCGGAAGAAGTCTCACCAACTCTTTGATTACGGACAGTAAAAAATGCAACTGGATCTAGTATGTATGAGTTGGCGATCAGAATTTATATGGATAGAATTTATAGTGGGATCTCGAAAAACAAGCAATTTCTGCTGGGCCTTTATCCTTTTTTTTGGTTCATTAGGGTTTTTATTAGTTGGAACTTATTTTAGGGTGAAACACGCTTAGTGTGAAGTTAAAATGAGGCAGATTTACACAAATTTTTACTAAATTAGTAAGGATTTGTGTAAAATTGTGTAGTTACATAAACTTTTAAAATCTACACAAATTATTACAAAAATAGTAAGATTCGATCGACGTTCATTGTTGAAGATTACCCCGTTAAGGGGTTTCGTGGAAGAGGTGGAGAAATTATTTCGACAATAATTTGTCTCAAGATAGAAATTTGTCAGAGTTGTGATCTAAATTCTTTTAGGATTTTGTTTAAAGTAAGAATCTTACTGTTTAGTATATATTGTTTACATTAATTAAATGTAAGAAACCTATGTTTGGTAGAATTATTATGCAAGTTTCCTATGTGAACAAACAACCTATCCCCATAAATAGAGAATAAAAATCATCTACCCATTTTCGGTGCCTCTATTTATGTCCTCACATTAAAAATTAGCTTTAGGGCAAAGGTTAGGGTTTAAGAAATTTAGGATAAGGTGTACTTTTTAGGGTGTAGGATTTAAAATTTAAAATTTAGAGTTAGAGCTTAGAATTTAGTTTTTTAATGTTGGAACATAGAAAGTGGTACCAAAAAGAAGCAAAAGATTTTTATCCATAAATAGATACTAGAGATTAGGCTTTAGACACAAAACATTAGATCAAGTTGTAATCTCCTTTTCGACATAGTAATTTTTTTCTCTTCCGCCCTTAATTTTTCTTTTTGAGCTTTTCACGCAAAATTCAATAATTATTTTATTTTCTGCATTTACGATTGTTTGTTATTTTTTCATTATTGTTCGGATAATTTTACCATAAAAATATATATTATGAATAAAAAACAACATTAACAAAAAAAATATCATCTAAACTGAATCACTATATACAAAAGTATATTATGAACCAAGATATAACATTAACAAATAAATTATTCTCTAAATAAAATCACAAAAATAATTCATATAAATACTATCTTGAGATGAAAAATGTCATAAAGTAATAAACATATAAAAAGTATGGCATTTTTATCTAAACAAATTTATTTTAATTAGTTATTTAGAATTTTGACCCTACAGTTATTTAGAAAAATGATTCCCAAATCATCAACGTAGGTCGACCTCGCGCTCTATGAAACGCGAGTCATGAACTCGCTCTCTGTATATAGCGAGTTTCGTCCGACGTGAAAGGACTTTTCAAATAACCCAATTTAATAATAAGGAAAAACACCTCGCGTTTTCTAAAAAGCGAGTTCCCTGAGAAATTCAATTTATCGCGGGTTTACTGCAGCGACCTCACGTTTTGCGAATAGCGAGGTCCGTCGATAGTTTGGATATTGTTCCCTAATAAATAAAAGATCATAATACCCTTAAATACCCTCTAATCTAGATATAATTTTTTTGACGTAATTTTTTTAATATGTAATTTAATAGATTATAATTATTCGAATATATAATATAATATACGTAATTATTTGATGCAATTATTTGAAAAAGGTTTTAAGGATATAGAAAATCTTAATTATTTGTGAAGATCCTAATTATTCTAATTTGACATATTTTCCCTTAAATAAGAATTTTTAGTACAAATCTTTGATTTCAAACCCTTATTTTCCTTAAATTAAAATCCTAATTATTGTACAATATTTAAATCAAATAGTTATAATGTAAAAGAATTTTATATTTATTAGGATAATGATATTGTCCAAAAAAAGAGCATATTTAAGAAGAAAAAAAGATGTATTTAAATTCTATTAATATATAAGTTGTATTACTAATTAATGATCCTAACTAAAAATTTATTAAAATTTTAAATTCTATTGGTATATAATAAATAAATATAACGAAATATAAAAAATTGAATAGTCTAGTAATCTAAAAATCCTAATCGAATAGCGCAAGGTCGCTGTAGTAAACCCCGCGATAAATTGAATTTCTCAAGGAACTCGCTTTTTGAGAAAACGCGAGGTGTTTTCCTTATTTTTAAATTGGGTTCTCTGAAAAGTCCTTCGACATCGGACGAAACTCGCTATATGCAGAGAACGAGTTCATGACTCGTGTTTTGTAGAGCACGAGGTCGACTTACGTGGACGATTTGGGGACTATTTTTTCAAATAACTTGGGGTCAAAATTTTAAATAACTATTTAAAATAAGTTTTTTTAGATAAAAATGCCGAAAAGTATATACTTTGGTGGTGCAAACTGAAAACAAGTATAACCAGTTGTAAGTATGAGTGAGTAAGACTTAAGGGTGGGAATTGGATGGGAAATATCTGAAAACTGTGGAACCGATGGAGATGAGAAATAATCGAAATCTTCACCCATAGGGACAGGGACGGGAGAAGTTTTATTATTGAAGTTCAAATGTGGATGGGGTATTCGAATCTTGGGGATAACCGAACTATAACCGTATAATGCAGACAAAATGGAGAATACAAAACCATCCCCGCCATACCCGATTCCTACCCCTAATAAGACTCGACTTGATTTGAAAATTTTGAATTTTTTGACTCGATTTGAATTTTTAAACTTGATTCATCTTGACTCAATTCGAAAAAATTTCAAATAAAGTTTGAGTTATAAAATAGAACTTGAATAACTCAAAAATTTTAAATGAGCATCCTATTTTTACAATATAATCTCTTAACTTTATATTTTATTCATTTCAGACACTTATCTGCAACATAACTCGATCAAATATTCGCCCCTAATCATAAGCATCGGTTTCCACTTCTCTAATCCCTGTATTCTAATTCGTGAGGCAGACTTTTTCAATGAACAGTTGGGATATCAATGTGGTTGATATCTTTGTGACCCACCCCCAAACTTCATTGGGGAGGGAGAAATGTGAGTCAGTTTGATGGTTGATTGTGGTTTCATCGATATGAAATTTCGATCAGATAATTATAGGCAGAATTAAGATTCTAATTCGAAGGTATAAAGTATAATTCTTTTAAAAGGAGGACAACTTATAACTTTCCCGTAAAATTTTTAAATTCATTATATAAACTAAAAGCAAAAATTCCTAATATAAAAGTACCTTCGTCCCTGGTTCCCGGACTCCCCTAGCTCACCTTAGCTTGTCAGCAGAAACCTTGTCGATCCAAATGAGCATGAACATATTTATTCTTCTGAGCACATTTTAGTGTCACTGAATTTTTAAGGTAAAAACATTTCCTTTTATACCCATAATAAAGCAGGGATAGATCGAGCAAAGCTTACGAAAACTAATAGAAACCATCTATTTTTTTGGTGTACTTATTTATGTCCCACATTAAAATTTTAGGTTTAGGGTTAATTTAGAGTTTATAGTTAAAGTTTAAAGTTATGATTTAGGGTTAGACTTTAGGGAATTTAAGTAGTGTGTATTTTTTAGGGTTTCGTGTTTAAGGATTTAGAAATTAGGGTTAGGATTTATAGAATTTAGGCTAAAAGGTCACTTTTGCCCCTGTAGTAGTCTCAATTTATCAATTTTGCCCCTATAGTATTTTTGCATCAATTTAGCCCCTGGAGTACCCTTTGACTGACGGAAGCCAATGTTGACCGTTACGGTGCTGACGTGGCAGTTTATGATGCTGACGTGGTAGAGAGGCAAAATTGACTTTTCAAGCAAGTTCGAGGGCAAAATTGATGTTCTTGTTGAGTACGAGGGCAAAATTGATTTTTAGGCAAAAAATATGAGTAAAATACTATAATATTAAAATAACATAAAAAATAATAAAAATGTTTTTTTATTAATATACGACTAAAAATGAAATAAAATAATTAAAAATATCTAAAAATAAGTAAAAATTATAAAATTAAAATATCATAGGCTAATAAATTATAAATTATTCAGTAATTAAAAATTGAAATATTTATAAAGTATTAACAAATATATAAAATCCTTCATCAAAAAACTTTGGACGATTTTGATTTTTTTTTCTCTTCAAAAAAGGTAAAGAAGAAAGAATCTTAAAATAAAGTTAATGTGATTCTTTCAACAGAATAAAAATCTTTTACCCTTTTTGGTGCCCCTACCTCTCAATACTAAAAAAAATAAACTCTACACGCTAAGTCTACTTTCTAAATCACAAACCTTAAATCCTAAAATTTAAACCCTTTACTTGAATAAATACACATACCTTATATGATTCATACTCACTTTATATTTATAAAATTTTCAATTAGGGTTTAGGATTTAAGGTTTGCAATTTAAAGTTTGAAATTTTTAGGGTTTAAAATTTAGAAATTAGAATTGGAGGGTAGAATTTATTTTTAAATTTTGATTTTTGAATAATTTATAGTTTAATAGCTTATGATATTTTAATTTTATAATTTTACTTATTTTAATTTTTTAACTATATATTAATAAAATATTTAAAAATATTTTATTTTTTACATCATTTTAGTATTTTAATATTTTCTTAAATTCGCATTTTTTACCTAAAAATCAATTTTGCCCTCGTACTCAATCAGAAAATCAATTTTACTCTCAAACTAGGTCAAAAAATTAATTTTGCCCCTCTTCCACGTCATCTTCACACATGGACTACCACGTCATCACACGTGGACTGCCATATCAGCATCGTTGACCTCTACGTCAGCACTGTAACGGTCAACGTTGACTTCCGTCAATCAAGGACAAACGGTGATGCAATTCGACTACTTCAGGGGCTAAATTGATGTGAAAATATCATAGAGGCAAAATCAATAAATTGAGGCTACTATAGGGGTAAAAGTGACCCTTTAGCCTAAAAGTTATTTTTTTAGTATTAAAACATAGAAATAGACACCGAAAAAAGTAAAAAAAAATATCTTACCAAAACACAACCAACGGCAAAAAAAAAAAGAGAGATTAAAACCGTAATAGGCAAGAAACCGGACTAATTTAGAAAAATAAACAACAAAGTGAAAGTAGTTCTACAGCAGTCTACGCATGACTAGGAAATTAGAGTCATGGTTTTTGCACCATGTCTGCAATGTAGATGTTAGATAAACACAAGGCAGGCATTGTCCTTTTCTAATTTGTCCAACTCATTTTTACGTATTTTAGATGTTAAAATATAATCAATCTTGACAATAACATGACAGCTTTTACCCCTAGAACGAAAGGAAGATAGACAAGTATTTTTGCGTTTGCATTGATCATAATATATGTGTTTTTTTCTTTTCAAAATTATGTGATTTTTTTCATCACTTGATGAATAAAATTCACCTGTCTTTTTTAATTCCTTTATTAACGTCTCAACATTAAAAAATTAAACTTTACGCTCTTATTCTAATTCTTCAATTCTAAACATTAAACCCTAAAAACTAAACTCTAACCCTTAAACTACTTTTTAATTGTCGGGATATAGATATAAACATCAAAAAGGACAAATTTTTTTTTATTTACAATTTGATATCTACTTTAGCCTCTGTATTTAATGAAATATTTTAGTTTTTATTCTTTTCGATCAGGTTAGCCTTTAACTTTCAATTGCATTATCTTTTTTTGGTAATATACATGCCCATCTTACGTTTCATGTTTTGGGTGCGAGATAGTCTAAAAAGAATTAAAAAAAGAAAATAAAAAACAATCTTAAAAATCCAAAATTTTCTAAAAAAAAATTCAAAATTATATTATATTTTTATTTTTTAGGACCTTTTATATCTCTTAATATTTTAAAATATTTTGATAAGAGGCAAGAACTTTATTTAGTTAATATTTAAATTAGAAAGGACTTAAAGTGTCATTATAACAAAAAAATCGGGAGGAACTCCCCAAGTGTAGTTCGTCCTTGATTCTTGTGATGAGTCGATGAAATTCTTGGATAGTTGAGGACTCTCTAGACACTCAACCATCATTGAACTCTCGTGACAATAACCTAAGCTCTTGTAATAATAACCTAATTTTAACTACTATTAAATTAATTTACTTGATAATTTGGTCATTATAATTGTTATAAATTAATAATTATCGATATAAGTTTTTATTCAAAATTTAACTAATTACTCAATATCAACAAAATGAACTAGTATAAAAAAACAAAACTCTCTCAATTCTCTTTCTTTAACATTAATAAAATCTGAACCCGAAAAATTAAATAATTGATAATGTCAATTTTATATCATTCTTTTTTGTTTAGGGTAATTATTCTATGCACAAGTGCTTGTGAAAATTTTATTTCTACAAGTGTATTGTTTTAGAGTTTAAGAATTTCATTTAGAGTCTAGTGTTTATAGGTTTAAGTGTACGAGTTTTAAATTTGAGGGGGTGAGGTTATAATTTAGGTTTTTGGGTTAAAATTTAAGGTTTTTAGGTTAAAACTTAAATCTCTAACCATATTACCCTAAACCTAGACCCTCAACTCTAACCCTAAACTCTAAATTCAACTCTAACCCTAAACTCTAAATTTTAAACTCATATACTTAAACCCTAAAACTAAAACGCTTATGAAAACTTTTTGTTTTTATCGTTGGTCTATGAGATGTTTTCTTTTGTTTATACTTTATTTTTTAACAATTGTTTATACTTTATTCTCTCTTATGATAAAAAAATAAAAATCTTCTTCTTTTTTGGTGTTTTTTTATGCCCAAATATTAAAAAACACTAAAAAAATTAAATTTTGAGATATAACCCTAAATTCTAAATCTTAAACCTTATACCCTATACCTTAAAAAATACACCTTACTCCAAATTCTCTAAACCCTAACTATAAACTTTAATCTTAAATTTTAAACTCTAAACCTAATTTTAGTGTAGAATATAGATAGAGTCACGTAAAGGGGCAGGATATTTTTATCTAAAAGAATTGTGAACTGGTTATCCAACATGACATGGACTAATCCATTGACTTGGAAAATAATGTATATTGTAATTATTGCCATCCCACTACATATAATTGAGAGAAAGAGGAATGCTGGAAAAGGACTGCAGGCACATGGCATGTGAAACCTATACTGATCTTGTCAACTTAACCAAGATTTTTTAAAACTGTATTTTCTAAGCAAACACTTCAAAATCCACATGGAAATATGTATCAAACAAACATCACTCGGAAAATGAAAAAAAAACCACACCAAGACCCATTCGAGGTATTAATATTCCCCCAAAGCCAAATTCCACACAACAAATTAGGCAAAAAAACACACCAAAAAAAGAGCTTAATTACACCTCAAAACCCTAAATGAAAATGAAAAAGGGAAAGGTGGTCCATCTGATGCCGGTTGTAAGTAGTCCACCACAGGCTGTGCAGTTTAGAAAGCAAAATACATATAATTATGCCAATCTCACATGTATTCTCAAAAGCAACTGACATCCCACACATGCTCCTGCCCCATTTGCATTTTGCATTTATGCTTTGAACTTCACTTGCACATGCATTTTGTCACGGGCCGTCAGCCAAGGCCCGAGTCATTGGCACCACGGGGTGCACACCAGAGTTCCCAAGAGGTTCAAATAGAGATCTTGGGCCCAAAGAGACCACCAGACTTAGCCCGATCCGTAGGAGATTCTAGAAGGCATATCCATCCACTTTGACCTATGTAAACTTGCCTTGTATACATAAGATTTGTTACCATAGATAGATGGGAATATTCCCAGAATTGTACCATTGTGGTTGGTGGGCTTTGATCTTAACCGTCGATGTAAATTTGTATAGACCGTCGGATTAGGGGGAACTCAACTATAAATAGAGGCCTTCCCCTCCTCATTTCAGGTATCCAAGTTTCCAAGGAATAAAGGCATTTACTCTAAATCCTCTGAGTGTTCTTGTGTTCTTTCTTTGTTCTTGAGCGTTCTTTCGAAGTTCTTCTTCGCCCATCTCTTTTGATCCGATTCCGCGTAGAACGCTTTGCGTTTGTCGGTGCTTGGGAAGTTTGATATTCCGAGAGGGTTGAAAAGGCTTACTTAGGCGTTTGTCTTGAGTCACATCGCCTAAGGCCGCACGGTGGGCTGGTTGGAACTCTAGCCACGTGACAGTTGGTATCGGAGCCTTGTTCGAGCGACATGAGCTAGTTTGAGGCACAAAGCATCAAGTTGAGATGGCACCAAAGAAGGGAGAGAATGCTGCTGCGAGCCAAAAGGGTGTGGAGACCCAGGCGGACAAAGGAAGTCGAGCAAACTCGAGGGACAAGTTGTCGGCACTCGAGGAGAGGGTCACTAGGCTTGAGGGATCTATGAAGGATTCTGCGGAGCGACTCGACGTGGTGGATACACGGCTCGAGGAGATGGATGACCAGGGTGATCAGTCAGAGGGAAAGATAGATGCTCTCGAAGCCATGCTGAAGGCATTGAGGGTGGAAATGATGGATCTGAAGGCGGAAGTGATGGTTTATCAGGCTGCCATGCGGAACGATGTGTTAACCACGACGACACCTAGACCAATGAAGGACAATCCGAAGCCAAGAGAGTTCAAGGGGAACCGGTCGGCGAAAGATGTTGAGAACTTCATTTGGTGCATGGAGCGGTACTTCCGGGCAATGAGTATCACAGACGATGCCGAGAAGGTAAATACTGCTGTTGTTTACTTGACTGACGTTGCTTTGTTATGGTGGCGACGTAGGTGCCGTGATGAGAATAGTGGAGGCACGGGCGTTGGAACATGGGAGGAGTTCCAAGCGGAGTTCAAGCAGCAGTTTTGCCTGAGTAACACGGAGAAAGAAGCCAGGACCAAGTTTAGGAGGCTTTGACACGATGGATCCATTGCGGATTACATCCAGGAGTTTAGTGAGCTACAACTCCTTATCCCCGGCTTGTGTGAGAAGGATGCGCTTTTCACGTTTATGGATGGATTGAAGCCATGGGCCAGGACCGAGTTAGAGCGGAGGGATGTGCATGAACTTTCCAAAGCCCTAGCCATTGAGGAGTCCTTGACCGACTACAGTGCTTACAAGTCCATGGAGTCCAAGTCTTTCAAGCCCCATGGCAAGGGTATTGGTGGGAGAGACGAGGATGTGTCTGGAGATAGCAGCGATGATGGCAAGGAGAGGCCATCGACCAAGCCAAACCGGTATGCGAAACCAGATGATCGAAAGGATCGAGGATCCATAAGGTGCTACCATTGTAATGGTCCACATGTAGTGAAAGACTGTTCCAAGAAGAGGAGCCGCCTCGATGCCATTGTCCAGGAGGACGACGAGTCAGATGGAGAACCCGGTAGAGTTGGTGCAATCGCTAGCATCAAAGGAGGGAAGCTGAGGGTGGAAAAAGTACATCAAAAGTGTTACCGATGTAAGGGGCCGCATTTAACGCGAGAATGCCTTGATCGAGTCAAGAAGTCCAAGGAGGAAGAGCCCGACAGTGATGAGGCTGCGAAGCTTGGCTCGATGATATTAGATTCTGTCAAGGCGAGGAAGGGCCATAAGCAGAATGGGTTGATGTTTGTCGACATCAACGTGGCGGGACGATCGAGGTGTGCTTTGGTGGACACCGGGGCAAGCGATCTGTTCATGTCCAGGAAAGCTGCCGAGAAGCTTGGTCTTAAAGTTGTGGATTCAACCGGTAAGATCAAGGCGGTGAATTCAAGGAAAGTTCCAGTTGTGGGGACAGTGCGAAAAATCGAGTTGCAGATTGGGGATTGGAAGGCCAAAGAGAATTTCGAGGTAATCGAGTTAGATGACTTTGATTTTATTTTGGGACTAAACTTCCTTGACCGTATTGAAGCTCTCATCATTCCGTTTGCCAACGTCGTGTGCATCTTAGATCCGAGACAACAGTGCGTTGTGCGTGTGTGCCGAGACAATGGGCGAGGAACCAAGAAGCTGACAACCATTCAGCTTGTCAAAGATGCTCCAAGCCAATGAGGCATTGAGTTGGAGGTGACCGTTGGGGACACTACCTTGGATGGGCGAAAGTTGCCCGAGGCAGTTGGCATGAAGGCCGTCGAGGAGCCATCCATGAGCGAGGTGGCTGAGGCATCGAACTTTAATGGGAGAGAAGTGTCGATGGGATTTGCATTGCCGAAGAGCAGTGGGGCATCAAACTTCAGGGACGAAGGATTGATGTGTAGAGTAAATACCGGGAAAAGGAGTGAGGTACGTCTTGAACACAGTGATAGTGTTTTACAGTTTGATTTGCCAGATTTGTTGGGTGTAGGGCGCAGAAAACCTAACCCATCAGATGGAGTTGCCAAGATTTGGTGCGGGACGAAGCAACCATTCAGAGTTCCGAGGGTTCGTTCGGTGTTCAATGTGAAGACATCCAAGTTTGTGCACAAGGATCGGGAGAGTCCAGATCGGGGCAAGTCAGAACTGGTAGGAAAGAGTTCCTACGATCAAGATGTACCTGGGACGGGAAATTTTGCATGGCGGTGCGAGCCAAGGCGAACAGTCCTTATGGGGGGACATCCGAGTCAGAGTCCGGTGCTTTTTATGGGGAGAGCGGTCCTTATGGGGGGACAATCAAGCTAGATTCTGAGTTTGGAGCAAGCCAAGGTACGCGAAAGGAAGCTCCAGGATCGATCTCAACTTTGTTCGAGAGGCGCGACGAGGGCGTCGCCAAGTTTGGTGGGGGAGATTGTCACGGGCCGTCAGCCAATGCCCGAGTCATTGGCACCACGGGGTGCACACCAGGGTTCCCAAGAGGTTCAGATAGAGATCTTGGGCCCAAAGAGACCACCAGACTTAGCTCGATCCATGGGAGATTCTAGAAGGCATATCCATCCACTTTGACCTATGTAAACTTGCCTTGTATACATAGGATTTGTTACCATAGATAGATGGGAATATTCCCAGAATTGTACCATTGTGGTTGGTGGGCTTTGATCTTAGTCGTCGATGTAAATTTGTATAGACCGTCGGATTAGGGGGAACTCAACTATAAATAGAGGCCTTCCCCTCCTCATTTCAGGTATCCACGTTTCCAAGGAATAAAGGCATTTACTCTAAATCCTCTGAGTGTTCTTGTGTTCTTTCTTTGTTCTTAAGCGTTCTTTCGAAGTTCTTCTTCGCCCATCTCTTTTGATCCGATTCCGCGTAGAACGCTTTGCGTTTGTCAGTGCTTGGGAAGTTTGATCTTCCGAGAGGGTTGAAAAGGCTTACTTAGGCGTTTGTCTTGAGTCACATCGCCTAAAGCCGCACGGTGGGCTGGTTGGAACTCTAGCCACGTGACAATTTGCACATGCTCTCTTCCCCACAACCTATCTTTATCTCTAATCATCCTTTTTCTTTTCTTTTTCTTGAGTCACAAGTCATAATAGATAATCACACAAAAGGAGAGAAAGAGGAAAATGGGTTTGATTAGTTAGAAATTGGGTTTTAGGTACTTTTTTAGTTATGTGTATGCGTATGGGGACGACTAGTTTATGTCATCCCCCATTAAATGCATTATTGTTGCTTGGATATGTATGTTTAAATGTCAATTCGTGGTTGTTTATAGATCGCCGGCGGGGAGTGAGTGGACTACCGATGGCTTCTGGATGGCTAACAAGGTGCAAGGGAGGTGCCTGTGGCATGTGATGAGGTGGCCGTCGGCTTGCATGAAGGAGTGGATGACGGTCGGTCCGACATATCTAAACCCCTTTCTAACCATGTCCTTGCTTATGCTTTCCGACTTCGATGTCTTAACTGGGATCTTGTGATCGAATTTGTATTGTGTTGACAGCGGTTTGTGATTCACGAATCCCCAATATATATTTGTCGAACGAACCGAATTCCCTCTTGACCTGCATTCGTATGACATAAACACAAAACCATGTGAGTTGTTGTACTAATCGGTGATGAATGTAATGATATGGGCCATGGCTACTACTTTTACTTTGGGAAAGAAGAGAGTATTTTTCACATTTTCTTTTGTTATACTTTTTTTATGGGCCCAGCACATGATCGAGCTTCAAGCTTCAACATGAGCTGAGAACAACTTCATCTAAATTTGTATATTTTTCAACTGCCGAAGTGAATTTACCTCGAGAATTCGGTTGGAGTTTTCCACGACCCCTCGAACTCTGCTTATGTCGATGCCATATTGAGTGCTGATTGTGGTCATTTGTTTCTCAGTCAAGTTGGCTACGGTTCCAGCATCGAACCCGGAAAATGCGTCCCTGTTAAACATTTAAAACAATTATGTTAGGCTTAAAACTATGACCACAACGATGACGACGATCGCGGCAGCGAAAAGAATAGTGACCTGAAATGTTGACGTTTCTTCAAGATTGAAGTCCAATCGGAGCCGACTTGAGCACCACTTATAACCAACAACTCGAACAGCATGTTGTCATCATAAATTGGAACTCCCCATTCTTCGTCATGGTAGGCCACATAGATAGGATCTAAGCATTGAAGAATTTCCATGAAATTTCCGAAGTTTGCAACTTGCAAGTGAAGAATTACAAGAACAAGTACCTGAGTTGGGTGTGATAAAACTGCATCTTTTCCTTTCCTCGGCAGACTTGGTGTTGTCGAGAGGAACAGCCTGAGATTCGAATTTCGCCGACTTCGATCTTCCGTAGTGTGCAATCCTCATCTTTCTTTGTGCTTGTTGAAGAGCCACCTGTTCCCTCCTGACCGCAGCAATACTCCCAGGAGCCTCGACCAGCAAAGAAGACGAATAGCTCAACGACGGCGGGTCGACACAAGAAGATAATCTATTCCCTATACTCTCTTTGAAACTCTTCGATTTATTCCTCTCCAAGGTTCTGTTACTACTTCTAGGAACGACAACCTTGTCCGAACTCGTGTTCAATCCATTCGGATCACTCCCTCGCTTAACCGGGGCAGGGAACTTCGAGCTTGGGGACAAAGGCGGCGTCAACACCGCCTTAGCCCTGCTACCATTGGCAGGCGGAGTCAATGTTAACGGTTGAGGTGGTGGAGGAGAGATGGATGGTATTTTCTTGAACGAATTATGACGGTCGAGGCTAGGAACACGGTTACAAGTAGGCTGAAGAACCGGACGACCATTGATCCTAGCCACGGAAGGCGGTGTTATCTCACCAGTAGCAGTACCAGTACCACCTGTGGTCACCTTAGCCTTAGAGGAACACATATTTCTTTCCTTTCTTTTTGTTCTTTTCTGTAGGGGTGCAATGCAACAGCAAGGAGAGATGATGGGAGAGAAATGAAACACAAGGGAATGAAGGGGAAGAGCGGATTGATGGAGAGAAATGGGGAAGGGTGGTGTTATATAAAAGGGAGGAAGGTGGAGACGAAGGAGGGGGAAGGGAACGTGGGGAGGTTGGGGTCTGCCATACAACCTTTTGTGAAGGACATTACTTTTTGGTAACTACACCACGAGGGGTGACCTTGACACCCCCGTTTCTTTTTGTTCTTAGCCACTTGGCATTGGTTTAAACTATAATTAATTAATAATTGACGCAAATCATGAATTGATACAACTTAAAATAAGGGGGGGGGGGAGAATCATGGAAAGATATATGGAGAATGTGATACATTAGGCAAGGGAGGAGATTTGTTGGGTGGTGGTGACCTCGTGTTCTGTTCTTGTTTTGTTGGTGCTGATCGGCTGGCTGGGTTTACTTAACCTTTGGAAACTTCCCTTTTTTATTATATATGAATATAATATAATCTAATATAATAATATAAGACATAGCCAACGAAACTTTGGTTTAATAGTTCAATTCATATCATGTGTAAATAAAAGATCAAATTTTATCATTAATCCATGTACTATATATACCTCATGCTTAAATAATAGGACTGAATTTATAATTTATACATAATAGATCAAATTTTATTATTAACAAATCATTATTTTCATTATTTTATTTAGAAAACACTAATAGAATAGAAATTTTATCTCTTTTTGGAATCTTATTTATGTCTCCATACTAAAAAGTTAGATTTAGGGTTATTGTTTTGTTTAGAAAACACTTTAAATAGAATAACAATTTTATGTCCCTTTTCGGTTTCCCTATTTATATTCTTACACTAAAAAATCAGGTTTAAAGTTTAAGTTTAATGATTAGCGTTAGGTTTTAGGATTATAGTTTGGAAAATTATGGGTATGGTGTATTTTTAGTGTTTAGGGTTTATGGTTTAGAATTTAAAATTCAGGGTTAGAGCTTTAAATTTAATTTTTTAGTGTTGAAATATAGAAAGTGATATCGACAAAGACAAAAGATTTTTGTCTCTTTAAATACAACTAAAATAATAAAAAATCCTCTAACTTAAGAGATTATTTCTTGAGATATTATTAAAACTATAAAGATAGAAAATACAGCCTTAAACGAGCGATCATGTTACTCTTCCATCCGAGACGGCATTGATGGATCCTGTCCAGATACATGATACGCGATGAGATGAGGAGATATGATGGTAATTGTGTGTGGTTGTGAACCCCGGGGAGGGAATTCAGGTGGAGTGGTGGAAAAGGAAGGTTACCATGGGAGGAAAAGACTATTCATTGTGGGTATTCTTTTTAGCTGGAGCTGATGTTGCAGAGTAAAGGAATCCCTGTCTCTCCTCTCACGGAGTGAGAACCTATTGAAGGAATTTTCCACGGACTTTTCAGAGGAATAATATGGTTGGAATTCTTCATTTGTTAAGAACCCCATCAAAGTATGGGATTACAAATCCATACCTCACATTACCACCATCTCTGTTTAAATTATTAAAACGTTTTCTTTATGTGTGTATGCATACACATTTGTTAGCCTACTTGTTGTAATGTACCAACACTTTATAAATAATAAATGTATATCCGAATTATGCCTAAATTAACTAAATTATGGGTTGTTTCAGTCTCTTTAAACATGCATTGTTTGCTAATATTTCTGGGTTCTTCTTGGGATTGGTGCTGTTGAATGTGAAGCCATGGACTCGTTGATGGGTGATGTGTAGCGGTATATGTTGTTGTAGAAGGTATCTGGATTTTTTTTAAATGTTTTTATGTTTCTGTGATGCCGGATGTATCATGTAGTTTAAGATCGGTTGCTGGCTTCGTTTGTTTCGATTTCTTTTGTTGGATCTAGTGTTTTGATGAGTCTTCCTCGCTTGATTGTTTCTGTTCGTGTGTTTCTACCGGGGGTGTGTAAAAAAATTCGATCTGTTTATGCGTTAATCCGATCCGAAATTTTGAATATCCAATTAATTTTTTTTCAAATAATTTAGGATTGGATATCCAAAAATTTCGGATGGGATACGAATAATTATTTTAGATTCAGATCGGATATTCGATTATCCGAAATCCGAAAATTCAATAAAAATTATAAATATGAATATCGTTATATTCAATATTTTTACTTGTTATACATGAAACATTGAAATTTTTAAGATACATACAAATCTTGTTATATTCAATAATTTGTTAATTGTTATATTCGAAAACCCAAAATTTTTATGGATAAGACCGTCAAATTAAAAAAAATACTTAAATCAAGTTATAAATTCGAATATTTGGATATCTAATTTTTAGAATTCGAAACGAATCGCTAAGTTATCAATTTAAAAATTTTAAATATTTAAAATTTTAGATCAAATTAAATCGGATATCTAAAATGCACATCACTAGTTTCTAATGTATGCTTTATATTTCTGATTTGTTTTGTTTTTGTTCTATCTCATTTTCCCTTTTTTATGTTTCGTTTTGGAATCACTCTATTTGTTTTCTCTGTTATGTTTGTGTTTCGAATGGAGCTGGCTTTTTATTAAAAAAGTACAACTTTTTATCCTAAAGTTTAAAGTTTGGACTTATTTTATAATTAGCTTAACTACAAAATAAATGTTAAATTATGTTTATTTTTTTATAATAGGTACCAAAAGTATTTTTCAACTGAAATAGGTGTTTAAAGTTTTATTTTTGACTGAAATATGTGTCTAAAGTATTTTTTGGCTAAAATAAGTGCTAAAGTTGCATTTTTTGCTTGTTTTAAAGTCAACTGAGGTACTTATTTTGGCACCTATTTCAAGCAAAAATAAAACTTTAGACACCTATTTTAGTCAAAAAATACTATAAGCACCTATTGCAAAAAAGAGACATAATTTAGACATTTATTTTGTAGTTAAGCCTTTATAGTTTTGTAAAATAGTGTCTATAATTTAAACTTATGATTAAAATTTAGGTTTACAGTTAAAGTTTTAAATTTTAATTTTTAAAAGGTAAAATATATACAGTTTGGTTTTTGAAAACATTTTTTATTTTTGTTTTTCATTTTTTACAAAAATTAGAAAACACATTTGGTTAATAGGAGTAAAAATTTATTTTCAAAAATGAGAATATTAAAAAAATGTTTGGTATCTAATTTTTAAAAATAAAAATAAACAAATAGTTACTCATTAAATAATTAAATTAAAATATAATTATTATAAAATATTATTATAATAAAAAATAAAATATGATTAAATAAATTAAAGTTTTAAATATTGTCATTAAAAGAATTCAAACTCAGGCTAAATAGAGCTAAAATTTAAAAATTATTGTTTTCATCTTTTCCACTTTTCTAAAATATTTTGACTTAATGGTGTAAGAAGCCTTTGAACTTTTAAAAAAGAATCAATTAAGCCCTTGAACTTTTTTTATACCCAATTAAGCCCTTGAACTATAAAATTTAATCAATTAACCCCTTAAACTAATAAATTGAATCAATTAAGTCCTTTGACCAATTTTGACTATTAAATCTGAACAACTTTTTTTAATCCATTGTTGCAATGCGCCGTGTCACAGTGTTTCCACTTTACAGTTTTCAAATTTTTTATTTTATTTAAAAAATTCTTTAAATATTCTAAAAATTCTAAAAAAAAACTTTTAAAATTTATAAAAATTACTTTTTGAATTTTTTTGTAAATGCAACATGATAGAACTGTAGTGTATCATGTTTCAGTAATATATGAAGAAAAAAACTGTCAAGACTTAATGGTCAAAATTGGTCAAAGGGCTTAATTGATTCAATTTATTGGTTTAAGGACTTAATTGATTAAATTTATTGGTTTAGGGCTTAATTAATTAAATTTTGTAGTTCAAGGGATTAATTAGGTGCAAAAAAGTTCATGGGCTTAATTGATTTTTTTCCAAAAGTTTAAGGGCCTTTTACACTCTTAAGCCAAATATTTTCAATAAGATAATGAAAACGAGCAAGCACATTTGGCTGGTTGATCAAGCTACTCATTTTGGTTTCCTTATTTTCTTTAGGTTATGGGTTCTAGACCCACTAGGAATACCCATTTCCTTCCCCTAGAGTTCCCACTTTCCCTCCTCCCCTCTAGGCAGGATTAGAATTAGATAGAATTTGTCAAAAATAAATAAATAAAGATAGTGAAAACATCTCTTTTATGTTTTCAAAATTTCACTCATTTTTATTTTTATATTTTTAAAAATTATTTTCAAGTTTTACAACCAAACACGTTTTCTTCTGCGTTTTATATTTTTTAAAGAAAATGAAAATGACTTATATATTTTCTAGAACCAAAAGCAGATTTGCGTCACATGTGTATCAAAGAATTATTTATCTCTTAATACAAAACAATATATTCATTAATATATTTAGGGATAACTATACTCAAAAGTAATTAAATTATTGGCCGGTGGCTAGCAATCAGTTTTAATATTGGTTGTCGATTACTGGGGTTTATTATTTTTATATTTTTTTATTTTTTATATTTTAATAAGAATCTCTGTCTTTATGACACGTGTTTTTTTTTCTGCCTTTGTGGCATGCTTTTCTTTATTTTTGTGGTTCGTTTCATCTGTCGTTTTGGCATGATTTCAGCATACCTTAGCGGTCGTTTGGTGCTCGTACAGAGATATTCACAACGCTAGTTTCTGATTTTGATTCTGTTGGTGGTCGTAGAAAGATAGATCCCCACTTGGTTGATGGTTTTTTGCTGATGTAATCAGACTTGGGTACCGGAGCAATCTGTCTGATAGTTTGGTTCGCTCGCTACTCATTTTTCACCCGGTAAAAGCATTTCGTTTGGATAGAGACAAGGAGATTCAGGAAGACTTTTGGATTTTGTCGATATGCTAATATATATAGAAGTATTTACTTTTCTTTGCACCTTTGGGTTTGTTTGAGATTTTGGTGGACTAGACCTCGTTATTCTCCTTTATAGATGCGTTGTGTTTGAAATATTTTCCATAGTTATTAATAAAATTCAGTTGTCATTGTAAAAAAAAGTAATTAAATTATTATTTTTATTCTATTTTGACTAATAAAATAAAGTTTTATCAATTAAACCACTTAAATTATCAAATTGGTTTCAATCAAGTCACACCGGTCATTAACAATGTTAACGGAATTGTTAATGTTGTTAACGTTATATTTAAATGAGTTTGTATAATAACATAATTGATTCTCACTATTTACATATTTCATCAATCTATTTATAATCAAAATAATAGAATATTTAGCCCTCTTTACTTCTACATTTTATCAATTTAGGTTTAATTTTAATTCAAAATAATTCAATATATCTAATTCTCCAATAAGATGATGACACTGACACATATTATCAGGTAGTATCTGCTCATACATATTCTTAACTCTTGGACAATGCACACACCTTGCAGACAAAACGATTGAACTTGAATCTCTTAAAATGAATATCATCCGCTTTTACACTAAGACCGCTTGTCAGGTTCAACTAATGATAATATATATTTTTTGAATAGAAATAAAGTTAATATTAGGTTAAAAGCGGATAACATTTCGTATATAACATTGGGGTCCTAAACCCTTCAAATGGTATGACAGTTGGGGTGAAGATAAGCTTCTTCAAGGGAATATTGTGAAGATTTATGATTTGGCTTCCGGGGGCCGTATCGGGAAGGTCCTGAAGGAGTGCAAAGAAGTTTCCAAAGATTGGTTATCCAAGCAGCGTTGCAGTCATAAGGATTCCTCTAAGTATCTGGAATCAAAATGCAATGAGATTGAGGTTGTTATCCAAAACGGGGATCCCTCTCCTCACCTTCAATCTGAATTAAAAATATTTCAATCCAAGTTGTGGAACTGTTTAAGAAGGGAGGAGAGAGATTGGATTTAGAAATCCCGTCTCCGATGGTTTGAAGTTGGGGATCGAAATACAAGATATTTTTCAGTCTATAGCCTCTACCAGAAGGAACAAAAATAACATTAATTCCTTGATGGATGGAGAAAGATAATTGTAGGAGCCGAGCGAGATTAAGCAATTTGTTGAAAATCATTTCAAAAGTAGTTATAATTATTCCAAGACCCTTCCAGTAGCCAGTTTTGACTGCCAACTCAAAGCCTTAAGTGATGAGGATGCTCGTTTGTTAGAGAAACCTTTTTCGGAGGAAGAAATTTGGGCTGCTCTTTCTAGGCTTGATAGTTCAAGAGCTCCTGGCCCAGACGAATTTAATCTGGGGTTTTTAAGATCTTTTTGGTCATCCCCTAAAGCTGAAATCATCAGTTTCTTCGCGAATTTCTACAAGGGGCAGATTAAGGAGTGTTCTTTCAATCATTCCTTCATTGTTTTAATTCTAAAATCTGTCCCCTTCGACTATGAATGATTTTCGACCCATCATCCTAGTGGGTTGTTTGTACAAGCTCTTGGCAAAGGTCTTAGCTTTGAGGCTTTGTAGGGTTTCGGCGGACATTATTAGTGAGACCCAATTTGCTTTCCGCTCCTGTAAACAAATCCTTGATTGTTCTTTAATTTACAATGAAATAATTGATCACTACAGAAGAAGGGGTCTTTCTTTGATCATATTCAAGGTGGATTTCCGTAAAGCATACGATACTGTGGATTGGTAGTTCTTGCTATTCATTTTGAAAAAAATGGGTTTCGGTAAGCAGTGGTGTTCTTCGATAGATTTCTGCATCTCCACTGTGTCATTTTCGGTTCTTGTCAATGGCTCTCCTACAAACTCATTCCGGATCAAGCGTGGTCTCAGGCAAGGTTGTCCCCTATCTTTGTTATTATTTAATATCATCGCTGAAGCTCTTAGTGCGATGTTGCACTCAGCTGTGGCCAAAGGGTTTTTTCAAGGCTCTCGGATAGGGGAAAGTATCTCAGTTATTTCCCATCTTCAATTTGCTGATGATTTAATTTTGCTCTGTAGTCATAGCAAAATGGAGTTCAGAAATTTGGTCTGAATTCTTCGTGGATTTGAAGTTGCTTCAGGGTTAAAACTTAATCTTCAGAAGTCAAAACTCCTTGGAGTGAATGTCGAGAGGTCTCTTGTTGAACAATGGGTAGCTATTATCAAGTGTAAGTGTGAACAGTTTCCTTGTACTTATCTTGGATTGCCGCTGGGCCATTCGAAGAACTCTTTACAAATTTGGGAACCCGTATTCAGAACAAAGCTAGCAGGGTGGAAAGTCAAATTGCTCTCTTTTGCTGGTCGTGTTTGTTTAGTGAAATCTGTTCTTGCTAATGTTCCTATATATTTCATTTCCATCTTTCCTATGCCTAAAAAAATTCACTCGATCCTATCAAGCCTTATAGCCAAATTCATTTGGGGTTTTTTGGATAATCAAACTATCCATTGGGTTAGTTGGGATGCGATTTGCTTACCTAAGGAGATCGGGAGATTAGGGTTGCTGGACTTTAAACTTAAGAATCAAGCTTTGCTTTGTAAAATGGATTTGGAGATATGGAACGAAGCCTAATAGTTTGTGGCACAAAGTGGTTGCTTCCAAATATGAAAAGGGATCCTCATCGCTGCTGCCGATTAATTTAAAAGCTTCAAATCACTCATGGATCTAGAGAAGCATAACTGCACAGTTGGTCAATTCGGATTTCAGCAAAACATTTCCTTTATGGTAGGTGATGGTAGATTTATTCAATTTTGGACAGATTGGTGGGTTGGTCAGTGCTCTCTTAAAATTGCTTTTCCAAGAATTTATGCAATTGCGGCCAAAAAATCTGGTATGATATCTGAGTTTGGTGAGGAGAGAAATGGTTGCTGGTCTTGGAATATCGACTTAAGAAGAAACTTGTTTGATTGGGAGATTCAATTCTGGCCCAAGTTCTGTGCAACTATCGATAACTTCCATTCCAACTATAGTGTTCCAGACAACATTCGGTGGCCTGCTTCTTCGAATGGTCTTTACAGCTCTAAGTCATACTCTCTAATTTCTCTTCATAACGGAAGGGTGAAAGATTTAGTATGGAAGTTGGTGTGGATCAACTTAGCTCCATCTAATGTGGAAATGTTTATTTGGAAAGCTGTACTCAATCTCTTGGCCACTAAAGATGAATTACTTAAGCATGGAGTTACCGGTAAAAATTCCCAGGTGTGTCCTCTTTGTTTTTCCTTATCAAAATCAGTTAATCATTTACTTTGTCACTGCGCTATTGCTTGGGAAGTTTGGCAGAAGTGGTGTGCGTTGTGGAATATTTGTCTGGTTGCCCCTAGCAACTTTAAAGCCTTCCTTATTTAGTGGAATTCTATTTCGATTATCCAGCTGCCATTGCATATTTGGAGACTTAGCTTTTTTTGCTTCGCATGGACAATTTGGTTATGTAGAAACGAGGTGGTGTTCAAAAATTCAAAATTTAGTGGCTGTCAAATCTTCGATCTCTGCATTCTAAGACTTAGTTGGTGGTGTTGCGCAAAGTGGCAAACTGATGGCTTGTCAGTCAATGTCTTGATTTCCTCTCCTGATCTGTTTAGATTTTTCGGGTCGAAGGAGCGTGTTTCTAATCATGCTATTTGGATTCCTCCCCCGAATGTTTTTGCTAAATTCAAAACTGATGGGGCTGTTATCGGGAGCTTTGGTGCTGCTGGAATTGGTGGCGTCTTGCGTAATCATCATGGGAAATGCCTGATTTTTTTTTTCTAAATTCCTAAGTTCTTTGGATCCGACGTCAGCGGAATTGTTGGCCATATTAGAAGCTTGTCGATTGTTTAGCTCTT
This sequence comes from Hibiscus mutabilis, assembly GCA_019671005.1. Taxonomy (NCBI): domain Eukaryota; kingdom Viridiplantae; phylum Streptophyta; class Magnoliopsida; order Malvales; family Malvaceae; genus Hibiscus; species Hibiscus mutabilis. The sequence goes on along the minus strand of CM033721.1, from coordinate 19,296,740 downwards.
CACCTTGGGCCAAGTCTTTAAAATTAATTCTGGAGTGTGATTCTAGGCTAGTCGTGGATTGGATATCAACGCCCCATTTAACTCCTGAGGTCTTTAAACCCATCGTTCTTATGTGTGTAAAGCTGTGTGCAGGTTTCTTTTGGTGTATTCAGCACACCCCAGAGAGTGTAATGGTTTCGCCGATAAGCTAGCTAAGGGTGACATCTCTAGAGTGAAAGAATGGGTTGTTTTTTAGCTAGATTGAGCTTATTAGTTGTTATGCCAAGGTCAGGTTAAGTGATTTGTAGGTCTCTTTGTATTTGTGACTATCTAGAGACTCTTGTTGTGGTGTGTTTAGTTGATCAATGTAATATTACCGTGCACTCTTTTTCCTCTATTTAAGATTATGACAGTTTTTTAATGAGGCCGATATTATTACTATTTAATAAAATAATCCTTTAAAAAAACAAATAGGTTTGATGCATGATTATATATTTTTAAACTAAATTTAATATTTTTTATGCTATTACGTATTATTTTTAAATTAAGTGTTTTCTAAACTTAAATTAATAATTTTATATTATATATAAATATATGAGAGCCACTAATTGACTTCGTAACTAAGAACTAAGAATGCTTATATTATCTCATCTTGTACGGGTTCGCATCTCTATGAAAATGTAATACATTTCTATTTAATAAAAAATATACAAATAAAGTTTAAAATAGAAATTAAATTGTGTTATATATTTTCTTTTAAGGTAACCAAAGTTAATTTGATTTGTTTACTTAGAAAGGGTCACATTCACGTCCTATGCCTATTGGCCTCTGATTATACTTAGTTTTTTTTCTTTGAACAATTCTTACATAGGGGAGGAAGAAGGGAACGTGTCAACTGAGAACTTTAATCACTTGTTCTAAAGGTTATCGACGATTATACTTAGTTAAATCTTTCAAATCATTAAAAACTACATTTATCAATTATTATAGCTCAGAAAAATATTAAAAAAAAATCATTGCTCATTAAAGGCTTATATCAAATTTTCATGAAAAAAAACAATTTATTTATGAAAAATATATCTTATAAATGTGATTCTTGCGGTTATAGTAAATATATCAAATATTATTTAGTTTCTCCTAAAATTTAAAAATTTTATTTGGCCAAATTATATTATTAGTCTTTAATTTTTATAAGTTGTAGATATAATCTATGTATTTTAATTTAGTCTATTTACTTTTCGAATTTTAAAATTTTAGTCATGATGAATATAATACAAGAATGATGTCACTAAATTAAGAGGCCTAATAAAATGATTAAATTTGATAACATGAATTAAATATGTTAATAATTAATGCAAATCATGAATTGATACAACTTAGAATGAGGGGGAGAGAATCATGGAAAGATAGATGGAGAATGTGATGCAGTAGGCAAGGGAGGAGATTTGTTGGGTGGTGGCGGCCTCTTGTGTTCTGTTCTTGTTTTGTTGGTGCTGGCTGGATCACGAGTTGGTGGAGTGTAAGATGTTTATAAGAATCCTCACAGGCTTTCACTCAAACGTCTGTACAAATATGCTTTTGATGTAAATGAGCCTTCATCATTAACAAATAGAAAATCATACACGTTTATCGGACAAACAAGCGAACAAGCAAATACGAAGGGTTGTAAAAGATTCGTGTTGATTGCTGTTGGAGGTATTGGTTCTTGGGATGAACCCCTGAATTCTAGTGAAGTCTATGATTCTGTGTCAAATATATGGACTGAAATCAGAAGCTGCGTGTAGATTTTGGTGTCATTTGTGCTGGGCTTGTTTGTAATGGGATGCTTATGTTTGCTCAGAGAATGACAAGTTAGCAGGTTATGACATAGAAAAAGGCTTCTGGATTGGAATCCAAACCTCCATATTTTCTCCCTGCGTTCATGAGTACTATCCAAAACGTGTTTCTTGTAATGGTCGTTTGTTTCTGCTTTTCATCTCTTGGTATGAAGGGGATAGGCAAATTGATCAGAGAAACAAGGCGGTGAGAAAATTGTGGGAGCTAGATATGATAAATCTTACATGGACTAAAACCTTGTTTTCGTTGCCAACATGAACTTGGTATTCGAGGTTGAAATGTTTAAAATATTTGGCTAGGTGTTGGATTTCTTCACTGTATGTATTAGATGCTTCTTCTTGCATGACTAAGGCAATGGCAGTGCTACATCTATAATATCTTCTGCAACACGCTGTAATTCAATCAGAAAATCATATAACATCAGAGATTTGCGAAAAGAGTTCAGTTTTGTTAGCATAACAAATTTAAGAAGAATGAATGGAATTGAGTTCCATGGACATAGCGTATTTGAGAAGTTTAAGAGTCTAATTTGCCACGATAAATAACGAGAAAGATAGGATTGTCATTGGTTATAGGGGTTGTGTTGTGCATGATATTGGTCGTGGGGATATATAGGGGTGTTTAAAAATACCCGACCCGGATGACCCGGCCCATTGACCTACCGACCCGACTAAAAACTCGGGTAATTTTATGAAATTTTTTCACCTCCCTAGTCGAGCCCGAGTCACAAAATTCAAAATTTTCTGTTACCCAGTTACCCGAGTACCCGGATATATTTGAAATTAATATTTTTATATTCAATAAATGCATATTTTTATATTAAACTAATAAAAAATCTTAAATTTCTTTATATTTTTATATTTAATAAATACATATTTTTATATTCGGGTATCCAATTACTCAATTTTGCGGGTACCCGACCATTACGGGCCGGCTAAACTACTACTCGAAAACCCGGGTACCCGAATTTGGACACCCCTTAGTGATATAGCTGTGAGCAAAGTTGGCACTAATTTTGATCTTGTTGATGTGAAGACTAAGTTACCTTGTACATCTAAGCTTGGGCAAGGCTTAAATTCGGTCGACGTTCATTGTTGAAGATTACCTCATTAAGGGGTTTCGTGGAAGAAGTGGAGAAACTATTTCGACAAGAATTTGTCTCAAGGTGGAGATTTATTAGATTTGTGATCCAAATTCTTTTAAGATTTGGTTTAAAGTAAGAATCGAATCTTACTTTTTTATCGAAAAACTTAATTCATTCGAAACCAAAGAAACATACAACCAAAATCGCCTAAGGGATAGCCATAAAGGGCCACATAAAATTCCAACAACACTAGGGGATAATCATACATAAGAAAAAATTGAAAGAAATAAAGGCCATAAGAGGCCAAAACCAAGCACAAGCCAAAACAAGAACCGAGCAGCGAAAAACCAACAACAACTAAAGCCGTGAAGAAGAAACTATTCCATAGCATAAGGGAAAACTTGGGACCAAACTGAGACCCTTTTGAGAGCTCCTTTCGGAGGCAGGCTTCCTCTGACGAGGATTTTGTCATCAACGGATCAATCTGAGTTATCCTTGCAACTATGTTTTGAGCTAACTCCAAAAGAAAAGCTTCAATGACAGAAGCCTCGAAAACAATTGGTGAATATGCAACATCAACGAATAACCATTCATAGAGCCAAAGATCACCAATCTTGCTGCACAATGAAGTACTAGATAGGATGATCAAAGGGGAGGGAAAATCAAGTACGACTGACGAGTACATAATTGATCTATTTTATATGCCCTTAATCCTTGTCTTTTGCATGTTTCGAATCTCATTTAGGTTGTATTTAGGTTAGATTGTACATAATTGCGTATAGATAGAGATTTACACCGCCTGTGCAAAAATTGTCACATATATATTCGTGCTTTTCACAAGAAGGTGGTGTGTTTATGGTAGATGTGCAAGATGCTGGTGGACACTGGAAGAATGCTGGAGCAGGAGAGGAGCAAATCGTATGGCTAGAGCTGAAGAGGCATAAAGAGTTGGAGATGAATCTATCTTTGCCTACGTGAACTTTCTCACAGATACACAACATTTAATAACGCGGGAAACAATTGGCTTTCTTTAATAAATCCGCACAACTTGAGGGTACTGAAACCCTCGTTTCACCGCCTATAAAGAAGACTTGGACGTTACTCAAGAAGGATGGATCGCTAGAAAGCACGATTCAGACAACAGTCTTAGTCCAAGCTTGCAGTGATCCACCAGGGCGAAGCTAGACGATTCTCCTCATCGAACGAAGCCATCGAGAGAGGCTGACAAAGAGGAGGCCTGCAACACAGTTGGACGGCACGAACGGAGTTTTGTCAAGGACGCCCGACTTATTTCTTTTCTTGCTTTATAAACTGTCATACTTTATACTTTTAATTATGGTTATTTTAGGCTTAGACATGAGCTAAACTTTTTAGTTGAGATTATTGCGTCCTATGATTTTTATGTTTTGATTATTATATTTTAATGCTTTAGTTGTTTTTACCTTCATCTATTTTGTTCATGTTCTTAATGCATAGTTAATTTAAGAGCTATTTGAAATAGGCCTGTTAACTATTGACCAGTGGCTTAATATTCGAGAGAGTTAAGTTATACAAACATGAACAATGAGACTAACCTGTCAACATAGTCTTAATCCAGCTTAGACATAAGTTTAAGGTTTTAACAACTACAAAGGAGTTCTTAAACAAATAATAGAGTTTTTAGGGTTAACACAGACATGTATCACCTTAATTACAATATTATTAACTTCTAGGCATCGAGAGAGTCAAAAGTTCATTAGAAAATCTTGTCAAGTAGATGAAGAACCTAAGGGTTTACGCAGACATGTATTGCCTGTTGCTATAGCATTGAAATAGATAATCAAGCATATATCCTTAGCAATAATCTCAATCCCCATAAGTAATTGTTAAGTTATTGCAGTTGTTTGTCTTTACCAAATCTATCTTTAGATTAGTTAATTTAGTTTCACTTAAACCAACATTCATCAGTACTTGCAAACACATTCTTGAGTACGATAAATTCGTGTTTAGTGATCCAATCCTCGTGGGTTCGACACTTTACTCTCACTTTATTACTTGATACGACGAGTATACTTGCTCTAAAGTGCATCACTATTCAACAAGCATCAAGTTTTTGGTGTCGTTGTCGGGGATTGACAATTGATAATTTTGTTGTAATTGTGCTTAGAAATTTTTATTTTTATTGCATTTAATTTTTGTTTTGTTTTTATTCTTAGGTTTGTTTCATTGCATGACCAGAAGGTCCGCCAAAGAACCTATTCTTCCATATAATCTGGAGATCGAAAGAATCTTTCGGAGACTTATACGGGAGAATAAGACGATGGTGAATGACGAAGAGATTCTACCAAGGAACAACCTTGAGAATGCGCGTAATCGAAAAGAAGTACCTCCAGTCGATGGACATGATAGAGTTAGAACGGGAAATAATGGCCAAGAGGATCCACCATCTACCAGGCCTAGAAGACACATTAGAGATATCATTGAGCCCATTATCAACAACCTTAATCCACCGATTGTGGTACCTGATCTAGGGCCGACCCACTTTGAGCTAAAGCCCGTTATGTTCAACATGCTCAATAATATTGGACAATTTGGAGGATCTGCAATAGAAGATGCTCGTGAGCACATCCAAGCTTTCTTAGAAGTTTGTGATTGTTTTAGGCAACCAGATATACCTACCGATGCCTTGCAACTCAAGCTATTCCCTTTCTCGCTACATGATTGAGTTAGAGCATGGTTAAGGACTTGTTGCGCACAATCTATAACATCTTGGGATGACTTGTGCAACAAGTTTTTACACCGATATGATCCACAAAACGTGCACACTCAGAAGCGAAGCGACATCATCTTTTTTCAATAATACGATAATGAATCCATATATGAAGCATGTGACAGATACAAAGATATGCTTCGAAAGTGCTCAATCCTTGGATTCATAGATTGGCTACAAGTCATGACGTTCTATAATGGCGCCAATGCACAAACAAGGATGAAGATTGACTCGTCAGTTAATGGTACTTTGCTCAATAGAGAACCTGACGAGGCTTTTCGGACCTTTGACAGAATAGCCAATGCCGACTATTAGTTCCCAAGAGAGAGATTGAGGCATAGACCTAGAACTGCTGGAACACTCCAATTAGACGAGTCTCAGACTGTAGCAGCTCAACTCTTTACCACCACTAACATACTCAAGAACATACAAGGAACCTCTAATGTCCGAGAAGCCAAGGTGGTTCAATACACTTACGAGTATTGTGATGGGAACATCTGTCGAGCGAATGCCATAAACAAGAATTTGGATGTTACGTAGGGAATACAAACTATAACACCAATCCATATTCCAACACCTACAACCCAGGGTGGTGGCAACATCCAAATTTTGGTTGAGGGGTAACAAAGGAAATTCAAGAGCACAACCAGCTACATCAACCGACCCTCATGGATTCCAAAAGACACAGAGGCAGAACCAGGGAGCTTCTAACTCCATCTCTAATTCTTTTGATAATTCTTATCAAATGTTTATGGAAACTGCCCGTGTCATTATGTAGGATCAAGCAGCCCACTGAAGATTCACAGTGACATGCTTACAACACAGGCTGCCATGTTGCAAAACCAACAGTCAATCATGCAAAACAACACCACCTCGATTAGGTCCTTGGTGATTCAAGTTGGGCAGATTGCCTAGATGTTGAAGACGAGACAACTTAGTGGATTACCTAGTGATACTGAAGTCACTAAGGCTTTTAATGCAGAGCAATACAATGCCATCACTCTTCGTAGTGGTACGCAATTGAGGACAGAAGCCAAGTTTAGGGGGAGCTCTCTTCTAGATCCTACTCCAAGCAAGCCATCCATCAATGCTCCTACACCAAATGAACCAACTCCTATGCCTGATATAGTGTGTGACCTTGCTACTAATAGTAAGGATGATAAAGCCAAGGATGCGCTTGCATCTAGTAAGCCACAAGATGAGCCTAGACCATCACATCTATTCCTACAAAGATTGAAAGCTCAGAAACACGATGCCCAGTACTAGAAATTTATGGAAATGCTTAAACATGTGCACATCAATGTCCCATTTTTGGAGGCCATTGATCAGATGTGGATCTATGCAAAGTTTCTGAAGGAGATTGTGACAAAGAAGAGAAAGGTGAATGATGTAGAAACTATCGCCACCATGGACGAGTTTGTGGTAGTGCTTAGTGATTTGCCACCCAAGATGAAGGACCCTAGCAGCTTCACCATTCCATGCTCGATAGGCCACAACTATTCTACCCGTGCCTTATGTGATCTCGGTAAAAGTGTGAACTTTACGTCAAAATATGTGTTCAAAAAATTAAGGAAAGAAAAAGTAAGGCCTACATTGGTGATCCTTCAATTGGACGATCGATCTCAAATTCGCCTCGAGGGAAGAATTGAAGATGTGCTTGTTAAGGTAGATAAGTTTGTTTTCCCGATAGACTTTATTATCCTTGATTGTGAAGCCGATGAGAATGCTCCCATTATCTTGGGGAGACCATTCCTAGCCACTGGACGAATCATGATTAACTATGAGAATAGCAATTTTACCATGAAAATGAATGATCAAAAGATCACATTCAACGTCTTCAGCACACTCAAGTACATGGATGACTATGTTGAATGTTAGTTTTTAGAAACTGAAGAAGCCCTTATTGAAGAAGGTTTACCTAAGAATTGTTGTAGCAACATGCTTACCGCTGAGAAACAAGCTGATTTTGATAAGGTCATAAGGAAACTGAGGAAGAATGTACTACTGAGATTGAACAAACAACGTTGAGCTCACACGACCAATTAGAACATTCAAGACTTTGGATTACGTTGAGTTTAAATCTCTTAAATCCTCACTTGAATATCCACCGGTACTTAAACTTAAACCTCCCCCCTCAACTAAAGTATGCATACTTACCGGAGAATGACACCCTGTTTGTTGTCATATCTACTGGTTTAAACCTAACCAAGAAGCTAAACTATTGAATGTGTTGTCGAAACATAAAAGAGCAATTGGTTGGACTATTGCTAACATAAAAAGGATTAGCCCTACTTTGTGCATGCATAAGATTTTGCTTGCAGATGACTAGAGCAGTTCGATAGAACCATAACAGAGACTAAATCCTATCATGAAAACTATGGTTATGAAAGAAATTATTAATTGGCTTGAAGCTGAAATCATCTATCCTATCTCTGATAGCTCGTGGGTGAGCCCTGTTCAGTGTGTACCTAAGAAAGGAGGGATAATCGTGATAAAAATGATGCTGATGAACTCCTATCCACCATAAATATAACTGGTTAGCAAATCTGTATTGATTATAGGAAGCTAAACAAGGCCACAAAAAAAGATCACTTCCCAATACCATTTATTGATCAAATTCTTGACAAACTTGCAGGGAAACCCTACTATTGCTTCCTAGATGGTTACTCTGGTTATAATCATATCTATCACCCTAGAAGATCAGGAAAAAACGATATTCACTTGTCCATATAGCATTTATACTTTCCGCATGATGCCTTTTGGCCTCTGTAATGCACAAACAATCTTCCAGTGATGCATGATGGCTATCTTCTCAGACATGGTGGATGATTTCTTGGAAATTTTTATGGATGATTTCTCGATTTATGGCGACTCCTTCAACCATTGTCTGGGTAATCTCAAGAAGGTGCGACAACGGTGTGAAGAAACTGACCTTGTTTTAAAGTGGGAGAAGTGCCATTTCATGGTAACATAAGACATTATCCTAGGCTATTGTATTTCTAATAAGAGCATTGAAGTAGATCGGGCCAAGATTGAAGTGATCGAAAAACTCCCCCATCCAGCTAATGTTAAGGCTATTCGGATTTTCTTAGGACATGCTAGGTTCTATAGAAGATCCATCAAGGACTTCTCCAAAATCTCAAAACCCTTGTGTTTGCTGCTGGAGTAAAATAGGACGTTTGAGTTTGATGAACATTGTTGTGCTGCATTTGAAATCCTATAGAAGGAGTTTATCTTTGCACTGGTGGTAGTGCCCCCTGATTGGTCTCAACCGTTCGAGATGATGTGTGATACAAGCGACTACGTCGTTGGTGTTGTTCTTGGTCAACGCCGAAACAAGGTTTTTCATGTTATTTATTATGCTAGTCGTACACTTAATAAGACACAAGTAAACTACACCACTACTGAAAAAGAATTGCTTGATGTAGTTTTCGCATTTGATAAATTTAGGTCATATTTAATATGTACTAAGGTTATTGTGCATACTGATTATTTTGCAATAAAATACCACGTATCTAAGAAAGATGCTAAACCTAGACTTATTAGACGGACATTGCTTCTGTAAGAATTTGATATTGAGGTAGTCTATAGGAAAAGAACTAAAAACCAAGTTGCCGACCATCTTTCCAGACTAGAAAATGCATGTGATATTGATATTGCATGTGACATTAAGGAAGAATTTCTTGATGAGAAACTTTTGAAAGCCATAGCTTTACCATGGTATGCTGACATCGTTAACTTTCTTGTTAGAGGTATTTCCTCTTATGATCTTAGCAGCAAGGGATGGAAGAAATTCTGACATGATGCACGCTATTACTATTGGGATGTGCAATATCTTTCAAACAGTGTATTGATCAAATATTCTAACGATGTGTTCCGAAAGAAGAACAAGAAGATATCCTACATATCTGCCACTCTACTATGTGTGGAGGACATTTTAGAGGACAAATGACAACTATAAAGGTCTTACAGTCTGGTTTTACTGGCCGACCTTATTTTGAAATGCCTATGACTACTACAAGGAATACGATAGATGTTAGAGGACAAAAAACATATCTCGACATAATGAGCTTTATATGCAAGTCATCTTAGAAATTGAGCTTTTTGACATTTGGGTTATAGATTTCATGAGACCTTTTCCATCCTCTAAGGGACAATTGTACATCTTGCTCATGGTAGACTATGCGTCCAAATGGGTGGAAGCAATCACCACAACCAAGAACGATACCAACATTGTCTTGAGATTCTTGCACAAAAATATTTTCACCCGTTTTGGTTTTCCTCGAGCCATTATCATCGATGAAGGTAAGCACTTTGATAACAATATGATCACCAAGGTATTGCGTCGATATGAAGTCACCCACAAAATTGCCACGTCATGCCATCCACAAACCAACAGGCAAGATGAAGTTTCCAATCAAGAAATAAAGCAAATCCTTGAAAAAGTGGTCAAACCAAATCGACGAGACTAGTCTTTAAAGCTGGATGAAGCTCTTTGGGATTATCAGACTGCCTTTAATACACCACTGGGAATGTCACCTTACCAACTTGTTTATGGAAAATCTTGTCACCTTCCGGTAGAGTTAGAGCACAAAACATTTTGGGTCATCAAGAAAATCAACATGGACTTCCAACTAGTTGGGGAAAGAAGATTGTTGGAATTGAATAGGTTAGATGAGCATCGACTGAATGCCTATGAGAATGCTGAGATATACAAAGAAAAGAAAAAATGGCATGATGCTAAACTCATGCCTCAACAATTTGTTGAATGCCAAATTGTGTTACTCTACAATTCTCTCTTAAGGCTTTTCTGGGCAAGCTAAAATCGCGATGGTCTAGCCCATTCCAAGTAGTTAAGGTTTACCCACATGGTGTTGTTGACATAAAGGACTTAAAACACGACCCCATCTTCAAGGTCAACATTCAATGTTTGAAGGATTACAAAGGAGCACCAGTTCAACGTGACAAAACTACAGTCACACTGCTGGATGTCTAAAAACATCCACTTCTATCATTTACTTTTATGTTATTGCAATTTCCACATTTATTTATTGTACTTTATTCTTGCATTTTAGGTTTTATCTAGTTTTTTTATATGTGGCAGTTATTGGAAGGAAGAGGCGAAAATGGGCCGAACATTTTCCTGCGACAATGGAATACAAGCCGGTTACATTGGCCAGAAATTCTGATTGGTTTAATTAATGGATGGAAATTTTGTTCCTACCCTCACCATAACCTTAACTGCTCCACATGTCGTAACCCTGTCCACTCACCACCTACTTTCACCTTTCTCGCTTCACAACTCAGTCAACATTAAATGATGATTTCCCTCAATCACTCTCAAAACCTTTTGCTTCTCTGACCATCCATATACTTCTTTCTTAAGTCTTTCCTTTATTAAACTAAGGCCGAAAATTTTCCAAAGTAACCAGTTGCTATCTCAGTGATAAATATTACTTCTCTCCTCTAGAAATTTGTCTTCCCCTCAAAATGGCACGCTGATAACAAAGCTTGATCCCTCCATCATCTCCTTCACTCCACCACACATCATCCGACTCCCTTTCAGGTTTCGAATCTAACTCATCTACCGAGAAGTCGACACTCATTCTGGGCAAACTTCACTCTAAAGAGTTTCTAACGAGATATAAATCTCTTTGGAATCAACTATTAATCTCAGAAGAAAGGTTAGCATGATTAGACGTCTATGAAGTCTGTTTTGATAAGAGGAGCAAACTGTTGCCTTTACCCACGGCTGGGAAACCTTCTCCAGACAACTGGGATATATCAATGAAGATTGGGTCAATGAGTTCTACACTCACTTTGGCCAACATGGAGACAGTTGGGTATTTGTGTAAGGGGTAAAGGTAGACTTTACATCCCAACTGATTACAAGACATTATCAACTGAAGATAGTGGTTGGCCTCCACACCAAGTTCGTCACCAGCACTACTGTGACCACCGACACGAAGCTCTTACTGGACTTTTCTGTCGAAGGCACAACCTGGGAGAAAATGTTGTCCAATGGAAGGAAAATGCAATGGTTGAACCTCACCCAATGCCAAATTCTGGGAGAGGTTTATAAACACTAGACTGCTTCAGATGAAGAACATGACCACCTTCTCCTGCCGGTGATTGCTGCTCCTCCACTACATCCTCCACGGTAGCTCGATAGAACCCTATGAAATCATTTATACGGCCATTTTGGGGAGAGTGACCTCTTAATGAAAGACAATAGAGCTTATGTTCCTTCACCTGATAACTACATTCTGCCAGGAACCAGCTGTGCCACAATAGAAAAGGGATAAAATCCTCCACATGGTGTTGTTAAGGTTTACCCACATGGTGTTGTTGACATAAATGACTTAAAAGACGACTCCATCTTTAAGGTCAACATTCAATGTTTGAAGGCTTACAAAGGAGCACCAGTTCAACGTGACAAAACTACAGTCACACTGCTGGATCTCTAAAAACATCCAGTTCTATCATTTACTTTTATGTTATTTCAATTTCCACATTTATTTATTGTACTTTATTCCTGCATTTTAGGTTTTATCTAGTTTTTCTTATATGTGGCAGTTATTGGAAGGAAGAGGCGAAAATGGGCCGAACATTTTCCTCCGACAATGGAATACAAGCCGGTTACATTGTCCAGAAATTCTAATTGGTTTAATTAATGGATGGAAATTTTGTTCCTACCTTCACCATAACCTTAACTGCTCCACATGTCGTAACCATGTCCACTCGCCACCTACTTTCACCTTTCTCGCTTCACAACTCAGTCAACATTAAATGATGATTTCCCTCAATCACTCTCAAAACCTTTTGCTTCCCTGACCATCCATATACTTATTTCTTAAGTCTTTCCTTTATTAAACTAAGGCCGAAAATTTTCCAAAGTAACCAGTTGCTATCTCAGTGATAAATATTACTTCTCTCCTCTAGAAATTTGTCTTCCCCTCACAATGGCACACTGACAACAAAGCTTGAGCCCTCCATCATCTCCTTCACTCCACCACACATCATCCGACTCCCTTTCAGGTTTCGAAACTAACTCCTCTACCGAGAAGTCGACACTCCTTCTAGGCAGACTTCACTCTAAAGAGTTTCTAACGAGATATAAATCTCTTTAGAATCAACTATTAATCTCGGAAGAAGGGTTAGCAGGATTAGACGTCTATGAAGTCTTTTTTGATAAGAGGAGCAGCCTGTTGTCCTTACCCACGGCTGTGAAACCTTCTCCAGACAACTGGGATATATCAATGAAGATTGGGTCAATGAGTTCTACACTCACTTTAGCCAACATGGAGACGGTTGGGTATTTGTGTAAGGGGTAAAGGTAGACTTTACATCCCAACTGATTACAAGCCATTATCAGCTGAAGATAGTGGTTGGCCTCCACACAAAGTTCGTCACCAGCACTACTGCGACCACCGACACGAAGCTCTTACTGGACTTTTCTGTCGAAGGCACAACCTGGGAGAAAATGTTGTCCAATGCAAGGAAAATGCAATGGTTGAACCTCACCCCCAATGCCAAATTATGGGAGAGGTTTATAAACACTAGGATGCTTCAGATGAAGAACATAACCACCTTCTCCTGCCGATGATTGCTGCTCCTCCACTACATCCTCCACGGTAGCCCGATAGAACCCTATAAAATCATTTATACGGTCATTCTGGTGAGAGTGACCTCTTAATGAAAGACAATAGAGCTTATGTTCCTTCACCTGATAACTACATTCTGCCAGGAACCAGATGTGCCACAATAGAAAGGGATAAAATCCTCCACATGGTATTGTTAAGTTTTAACCACATGGTGTTGTTGACATAAAGGACTTAAAAGATGACCCCATCGTCAAGGTCAACATTTAATGTTTGAAGGCTTACAAAGGAGCACCAGTTCAACGTGACAAAACTACAGTCACACTGCTGGATGTCTAAAAACATCTAGTTCTATCATTTACTTTTATGTTATTTCAAATTCCACATTTATTTATTGTACTTTATTCTTGCATTTTAGGTTTTATCTAGCTTTTTTTATGTGGTAGTTATTGGAAGGAAGAGGCGAAAATGGGCCGAACATTTTCCTGCGACAATGGAATACAAGCTGTTACATTGGCCAGAAATTCTGATTGGTTTAATTAATGGATGGAAATTTTGTTCCTACCCTCACCATAACCTTAACTGCTCCACATGTCGTAACCCTGTCCACTCGCCACCTACTTTCACCTTTCTCGCTTCTCAACTCAGTCAACATTAAATGATGATTTCCCTTAATCACTCTCAAAACCTTTTGCTTCCCTGACCATCCATATACTTCTTTCTTAAGTCTTTCCTTTATTAAACTAAGGCTGAAAATTTTCCAAAGTAACCAGTTGCTATCTCAGTGATAATTATTACTTCTTTCATCTAGAAATTTGTCTTCCCCTCATAATGGCACGCTGACAACAAAGCTCGAGCCCTCCATCATCTCCTTCACTCCACCACACATCATCCGACTCCCTTTCAGGTTTCGAATCTAACTCCTCTACCGAAAAGTCGACACTCCTTCTGGGCAGACTTCACTCTAAAGAGTTTCTAACGAGATATAAATCTCTTTGGAATCAACTATTAATCTTGGAAGAAGGGTTAGCAGGATTAGACGTCTATAAAGTCTTTTTTGATAAGAGGAGCAGACTTTTGTCCTTACCCACGGCTGGGAAACCTTCTCTAGACAACTGGGTTATATCAATGAAGATTGGGTCAATGAGTTCTACACTCACTTCGGCCAACATGGAGACGGTTGGGTATTTGTGTACGGGGTAAAGGTAGACTTTACATCCCAACTGATTACAAGCCATTATCAGCTGAAGATAGTGGTTGGCCTCCACACCAAGTTCGTCACCAGCACTACTGTGACCACCGACACGAAGCTCTTACTGGACTTTTCTGTCGAAGGCACAACCTGGGAGAAAATGTTGTCCAAAGCAAGGAAAATGCAATGGTTGAACCTCACCCCCAATGCCAAATTCTGGGAGAGGTTTATAAACACTAGGCTGCTTCAGATGAAGAACATGACCATCTTCTCCTGCCGATGATTGCTGCTCCTCCACTACATCCTCCACGGTAGCTCGATAGAACCCTATGAAATCATTTATACGGCCATTCTGGTGGGAGTGACCTCTTAATGAAAGACAATAGAGCTTATGTTCCTTCACCTGATCACTACATTCTGCCAGGAACCAGGTGTGCCACAATAGAAAGGGATAAAATCCTCCACATGGTGTTGTTAAGGTTTACCCACATGGTGTTGTTGACATAAAGAACTTAAAAGACGACCCTATCTTCAAGGTCAACATTCAATGTTTGAAGGCTTACAAAGGAGCACCAGTTCAACGTGACAAAACTACAGTCACACTGCTGGATGTCTAAAAACATCCAGTTCTATCATTTACTTTTATGTTATTGCAATTTCCACATTTATTTATTGTACTTTATTCTTGCATTTTAGGTTTTATCTAGTTTTTTTTATATGTGGCAGTTATTGGAAGGAAGATGCGAAAATGGGCTGAACATTTTCCTGCGACAATGGAATACAAGCCGGTTACATTGGCCAGAAATTCTGATTGGTTTAATTAATGGATGGAAAATTTGTTCCTACCCTCACCATAACCTTAACTGCTCCACATGTCGTAACCCTGTCCACTCGCCACCTACTTTCACCTTTCTCGCTTCACAACTCAGTCAACATTAAATGATGATTTCCCTCAATCACTCTCAAAACCTTTTGTTTCCCTAACCATCCATATACTTCTTTCTTAAGTATTTCCTTTATTAAACTAAGGCCGAAAATTTTCCAAAGTAACCACTTGATATCTCAGTGATAAATATTACTTCTCTCATCTAGAAATTTGTCTTCCCCTCACAATGGCACGCTGACAAAAAAGCTTGAGCCCTCCATCATCTCCTTCACTCCACCACACATCATCCGACTCCCTTTCAGGTTTCGAATCTAACTCCTCCACCGAAAAGTTGACACTCATTCTGGGCAGACTTCACTCTAAAGAGTTTCTAACGAGATATAAATATCTTTGGAATCAACTATTAATCTCGGAAGAAGGGTTAGCAGGATTAGACGTCTATGGAGTCTTTTTTGATAAGCGGAGCAGACTGTTGTCCTTACCCACGGCTGGGAAACCTTCTCCAGACAACTGGGATATATCAATGAAGATTGGGTCAATGAGTTCTACACTCATTTCGGCCAACATGGAGACGGTTGGGTATTTTTGTAAGGGGTAAATGTAGACTTTACATCCCAACTGATTACAAGCCATTATCAGCTGAAGATAGTGGTTGGCCTCCACACCAAGTTCGTCACCAGCACTTCTGCGACCACCGACATGAAGCTCTTATTGGACTTTTCTGTCGAAGGCACAACCTGGGAGAAAATGTTGTCCAATGCAAGGAAAATGCAATGGTTGAACCTCACCCCTAATGCCAAATTCTGGGAGAGGTTTATAAACACTAGGCTGCTTCAGATGAAGAACATGACCACCTTCTCCTGCCGATGATTGTTGCTCCTCCACTACATCCTCCACGGTAGCCCGATAGAACCCTATTAAATTATTTATACGGCCATTTTGGTGAGAGTGACCTCTTAATGAAAGACAATAGAGCTTATGTTCCTTCACCTGATAACTACATTCTGCCAGGAACCAGGTGTGCCACAATAGAAAGGGATAAAATCCTTCAGGCACCATTTCGTTGGCTAAACTCGGAGGTTTGTGAGTTGAAAAACCCTACAATTGCTCTTATTGCTACCATTAAATACCAGAGACAGCGGTCAGATACTGACGCTGGCCCCTCCTCTTGTCCTGCCAAGATACAGACGTCTGCTTGGGACAAAGGCAAGGGCATTGTCATCCGGGAACCATCACCAGTAACTCCTTGGGTTAGTTTTGTTTTTGCATTTAGTTTAGTTTTTAATTTTCATTTTCATTTTCATTTTTAGTTCATATTATTTTTCCTTGACTTGTTTTGTTATTTTCTTTTCTTTTTTTGCTTTGGGGACAATGCTCTTCTCAAGTTTGGGGGAGTACATACCCATATATATTAGGTTAAATTTAGGTAAAATTTAAAAGTTTAAAAAATTTTAGAACTATAATTATCCTAATATGTCTGGTAGGTTTCTTTTGTTATGATTCCCTTGATTTTAAAACTGATGCTGCGTTGATTATGACTTCTTATGATGAAACTATGTTGATACTTTGCAAGGTGTTAAAAGCTTTATTGTTTTTGAACTTAATGGTAAATCTGTTGTAGTCCTTTAAAACCACAAGTTGCATGCAATCAAACACTTAAGAAATTTTAAGGATGTTCTAGGTCGACTTTTCGATGCTTAGGCATGAATCAAAAGAAAAAGAATGAACTTAAATGCTCAATGTAGCAAAACAAAGGCTAAAGACTCCTTGAGAAAAAATCAAGAAAATGAATTAAGACTTGATAATTTAAACAAAACTGTTGAGGGACACTCTTCTATGCATCTTGCTATCTTAGTACACTAGGTGAGTTGTGTTTGCTCCATTTAACTTTCCCTGGTAGGAATGATAGTATTGGCAAAGAGTGAATAAAAGTATTCACGGGATGTCACTACTGTAGGGCTCGGGGATGGGCTGTTTGCACCACTTCATCTTCAAGTACCGAAGGGTTACTGTGATAAGCTGAAGCCCAAGGGATACAGTTTTCAAACATAAAAGAATAAGGAGTAAAAATGTGTTAAAAAGGAAAAACAATATGCCAAGGTAGAAAAAGAAGGAAAACCTTAAGCTTCTCTAAGACTATTAAGTGATGAATGCATGTAACCAAGCACACACTACACTTATAGTAGATTTAATTTTTGAATGAAACTGTAAGCTCTAATGCACTTGCTTAACATCAACATAGCCGAGGAATGAATTACTGCTGCAACATAACTTGAAATCACTATAATCATAGCTTCGTGGAACCTTAGGACCTAAGGGTTGTTTACTGTTTTATTTTATGCTTAATTTTTCTTGCTTTCATTTTGCATTGCTTGAGGACAACCGACAATTCAAGTTTGGGTGTATTTGATGAGTACATAATTGATATATTTTATATGCCTTTAATCCTTGTATTTTGCATGTTTTCAAGCTCATTTAGGTTGCATTTAGGATAGATTGTACTTAATTACATATAGATAGGGAGTTACACCTCCTATACATAAATTATCATATGTATTGGTGCTTTTCATGGGAATGTGGTGTGTTTGTGGTAGATGTGCACGATGCTAGTGGACGCTGGAGGAATACTGGTGGCAAGTGTCATATTTTGTCAAATAATTTAAGCCTTAATCTCAAATTAAATAAATAAAGATGTAGTATAGAGAAGAAGGTGTCAGTCCACATGGACTAATGAGTTTCTGATATACGATTGCTCTGATTCTGACTATTGCAAGGTAATTAAGTGAATGAGGGGCTTGATCGAGAAAACTAGAGAATAAGTGTAAAATGACTGCGAGAATAAATGAAGTAAAAATAAATTGATTAAATTAATTAGCCTCAAGCTTTTGCTCCGTTTCAATTCAAAACGATCATTGAAAAAGAATTTTCACTCCGGATACATGCCGGTTACAGTCTACAAGGCCTAACCCTTGTAACTTGTTTTTCTCGCCGGTAAACTAATAGTCTAAAATCAATTTTTAGATTTCGGTTTTCTGGTTAGACTAACCACGACTATCGCCGTTAGAATAAAATAATTTTTAAAATTTGGAAAAACCCGACTTGGACTATGTTGTCTCGATGAGAATCTAATCCGATCTCAATTTCTCTTAGCGAATCCGTCGCTAAGTTTGTTCATAGGAAGTTAAAACCACGACTATCGTCGATCCTTCCTCCCAACTGTAAATCTCAACAACAATCAAGTCAACGCTAGCTTTTTGAAGTGAAAGTGAAAAGATTTTAATAGAAAGGCCGATTTCCGGTCTAAGTTTTCAAAAAATTGAGAATGTGAAACGAAGTTGTTAAGTGCTTTTAATTCTCACACGGTGAATTGAAGCTTTGCTTTTAGCCTTTGGCTAATCGAAGAATTTAGCTAAGCATGATTATGAAAGAAATCATACTTAGCATTTAATAGAAAACAAATAAAATCTAAAAGAACAAAAATAAAAAGAGAAGAAAATTTTATAAATCTTCCAAAGTAAAAACAAACTAAGAATTGGGGGGTAATTTTTCTAGCTTACCCTAAGGGGGTATTTATAGCTTTCTATAAACCCTAAAATAACCCTAAAATGGTAAATCCTAAAAATATTTAAATTAAATACAAAAGATAATCCAAAGTTTAAATTTTAAATTCGTGTGATAAGCTATCGAAATGCGGGGGATAAGCTATCACCACTGCTGAAGTCATCTTCTAGAATTGCTGACGTGGCGTCCAGTCAGCCTTTCATGCCCACTAGACCAGCCTTGACTCTAGATAAAATTTGCAGAATTTTGCCTCTTTTCAGTGTGTTTTCCAAAATTAAAGACCTGCACGAAAAACACATAATAAAGTCCAAATCAGCATCATATTTTAAACATTAGAGGCATAATTAAAGATGAAATAGTGACCATTTTAGCTACTTATCAAATTCCCCCTCACTTATTCGATGCTTGTCCTCAAGTATCTCTCAACTAAAATATCAAAGCTCAAGTCCTTATCCTTTATTTCACAACGTATCTAAGATATCCGTATGATCCAAGATTAAGACAAACACCGAGATTAAGGAACAATAAAAAAATAGGCAAGACTAGGAACAATTTTTAGCAAAATTAGACATTCCAATAACCTGTCAACATCAATGAAACAAAACCTATTACCCTCACAAGGATTCACTCATTTCACTCAAAGTATTTTGGGTTAAATGATCACTCAAGCCAAAACTAATCAAAGCATTACCTTAAGCTTGTAACTAAATCTAATCTCCACTACTAAAAATTGAACATGATGAAAAAATCAAAGGGTCTTTAATCAAGGTTGTAATGGGGCTTAGGTTAGGGTAGGGAAAAAGGCCGTATATGTAGGCTAAAGTCAAGACAAGAGATGCACAAAGAAATATATGAGCTCAAACTGCGAATTAAGCAAATAAAGAAATGCAAAGAGTCGTATCAAAAATCAAGCAGTCGAATTTTTTTCTGAATATGTTTTTTTCTCTACAGTTTATTCTTGTTGTCTTTTTTTTACTACAGTTTTTTTGCTGTAGTTTTTTTACTGCAATTTTTTTGTTGTTGTTGCAGTTTTTTTCTGCAGTAGATTTTTTTTCAAACTTCCTATTGCTTCTTTTTTTCAAAATTTTTCGTGGAACAAATTGATTTAAGTCTTGACATGGGTATCAAAAGAGGGTAAAATAAAAAAAAAATTGGTTTAGTAAAGGGGTAAAAACAAAGAAAAATGTTAAAGGCACAAAATTGACTCACTAGTGGAAATAAATGGGAAGGCAATTTGGGTAGAGAAATAAGTAATCCTAAGTGCCCCTATCACTTTAAAACATCATATTCAAGCATGTAATCTCGAAAAGCATTACATCACAAGTTCTAGAATGCTAAGAATTAGTTCGGCACACTCAATGAAACAAAGAGCAAGAATGAAAATATATGCTCATTAGGTTCAAAACTCACATGAGGTGTTATGTGCACTAAGTTAAGCAACATGTCGACCAACAATTCATGGAATGTCATAAAAGAATTTATTTGAATTTACTAGTCAATCCATTATCTTTCATGCATCCTAAACTCCAATACAAGCAAGATCTCAAGTCATAGGGAAATCAGAGAGACAAGGTGAAATATAGGACGCGCAACAAGAAACTCCAACGAAGTACAATCAAGAGAGCTCAATATCAACCAATCGAATAAGCAGAAAAAGAATTTGACACAAATTCTACTTTCCCTCACTTAAATCATATTGTTCCAATATGTAAATGAAAAATACAAGAAAGGGAAAAGAGATACTCCCCGTGTTTAGTTATGGCTGCGATTGAGTGACGTCCTCTTCCATTGTTGGCTGTTCGGGACTTGGTTCATGGGTATCTTCTATAGTAGATTCGCACGGAAGAGAGGCTGTCACCTGGTGGCGGTTGCTGCGCAGAACGGAAGGTGCGATGTTGCATTCGTGCTATTATTAATTTGGGGAAGGTGGGAAGGTTTCGAAGATGAGGATGAAAAATAGGGGAAGAAAGGACTGTGCGGCTGGTGAGAAAAAAATAAAAGGAAAAAAAAAAGTCTAGGTTTAATTTGGCATGTGATGAACTATTAATAAAATAATAATAAAAGAAAGAAGAGTTTATCTGGAAAAGAAAAAGTATAGCTTATGAATCAAACGTGGGGGAAAAATTGCAAAGAATAGGAGTTTGTGTTTGGGAAAAAGTGTTGGTCAAAGGCGTGGAGGCCACAGGGGGTTGAAAATTGAAAAAGGGATAAAAGATTGCGGCAGATGAAGGGTTTGGCTAACGTTGGGTTCAGCTAATGTGCACCTATAGATTGGTAAGGGTTTTGCTAATATGAGCCGCAAAGTCCACTTAGGTTTTCCTTCAACTCTTAACCGTCTACTGTTCATGCAAACTGTTCATGCAAACTGTTCATGCAAATATCGTCCCTTTGTCGATACAGTTAGGTACTTGGAAAACAAAAACAAAAACAAAAACAAAAACAAAAACAAAAATAAAAATAAGACAAAGACAAAAATTAACAAAATAGAATAAAATTAAAACGAATAAAAATTTAGCAAACAAAAAATAAAATGGGTTGCCTCCCACTTATCGCTTTATTTATCGTCGTTTAGCTCGACGACCTGATTCAGACTACAGGTTCTGAGAGATATGCCCCCTTCACTTCATACGCTTTCTCCATCGAAGAAATTTTTTATGAGAAATTCTACGATCATAAATTTCCTTCATTTTATCCTTGTAGCTTCGAACATTCTCATAGATTTTTCTTTGGATCTTTTTTAGTTTGTCTACATGTTCCAACGATGATTTCAACTTCAATTTTGGTATCTGCAAAATCAAAGGTAAGAGTTTAGAATTAGACGAAGTAAGACTTGAATCAGAATCAATTAAATTTTTTTCTCAAATTTCCTAATTTTTTCTTCAAAGTCCTCCAATTCCCTGCACAGATCATCAACTAAGTTAGACTCGAAAAACTCTTCAACGACAGGTTCAATAACATCAATAAAATTAATACTAGCGAAATTATCAAGATATCGCATTTCTTTATAACCGTCAAACTTAATAACCTCACAGTCGAACTCCATTGTAAGAATTCCGCTTCTTACATCGATTTTTGTATTCGTCGTACTAAGGAACGGACGGCCAAGAAGGATTTTTGAAGAAGTGTTCGATTGGTCGTTTTCCATGTCGATGACATAGAAATCTGCCAAAAAAATAAGTTCATTTATCTTTATTAAGACGTTCTCAAGGAGTCCTTAAAGGTATATCACGGACCAGTCAGCCAGCTGTATCGTCACTTTAGTTTCCTTCAATGGCTCAGCAGAAAGTGAGTTGTAAATAGAAATAGGCATAATGTTTATGGAAGCGCCTAAATCACACATTGCACGTTTAATACCAATCTTATCGATTTTGCAGGGAATGGAAAACATACCTTGGTCCTTCAATTTTGGTGGAAGTTTTCGTTGGAAAACTGCTAGACGTGTTCCCCCAAATTCACCTTCTCAATTTCGGTAAGCCTTCACTTGTTTGTGCAAAGGTCCTTCAAGAATCTGGCATACCGTGGAACTTTTTTAATCACATCGAGGAGAGGTAAGTTTACCTCCACTTTACGAAACATAACGAGAATTTCTTGTTCTTCGGCTTGCTTATCGTGTTTAACTAATCTCGACGAAAAGAGAGGTGGTGTGGCATAGGGAGATGGCTCAGGAAGAGTTTGTGACTCGGCTTTCTTCTTCTTTTGGGTTTCTGTGTCAACATCTACTTTTTTTCTGGAACTCCGATTCATCTTTTTTCTGAGGTTCTGCAGCAACATCTTTAGGGACTGTCATTGTGACAACAGTGCCACTTCGAAGGGTGATTGCACTAATATTTTCTCGTGGGTTCGCCTCGGTTTGCAACAGCAGCTTCCCTCTAGATTCTAAACAACTCATCGCTAAAGACAATTGACTCATTTGTTTGTCAATTTCTTGAAAGTGCGCTTCGGTCTTTAGTTAAAATTTTTCTTTGGATAGCGCCTATCTTTCAACAATCGACTCCAACGATGGTTTTCGCGGTTGATATTGTTGTGGTGCAGGTGGTTGATAAGCTTGATTTGGTCTCTAGTTTTGCGCATAATTGAAGTTCGGATGATCCTTCCATCTCGGGTTGTATGTGTTAGCATTGGGATTATATGGTCTTTGGGGTGGTCTGGGAAAATTACCCATGGCATTTACTTGCGCAACATCCTCCTCTTGTATCATCGGACAACAATCTGTTGGATGTTCTAGACTCGTGCATATCCCGTAAAGTCTAACTGCATTTCTTTTGTCTGCGACAAGGGATTTAATTATGTTAGCTAGTTTGTCAAGTTTATTCTCTAGAGAAACTATACTTACCTCGTGAACTCGTCGAGAGGGTTCACTTGAAGGGCAAAATTGCTGCGAGTTAACGGCCATCGTAGAGATTAGAGTTTTTGTCGCTGTTGGGGTCATGTTCACAAGTGCTCCTCTACTCGCTGCATCGATCATCTTCATTTCCATTGGAGATAGGCCTTCATAAAAATATTGAAGAAGTGTTTGTTCCGATAGCCTGTGTTGTGCGCAATTTGCGCACAACTTCTTGAATCGCTCCTAGTAGTCATATAACGACTCGGTATCTTTGTCGGATACTCAAGATACTCCGCCTTAGTTCGCTCGCCTTGGCCGCAAGAAAGAAACTATCAAGAAAAAGTCGAGCCATGTCAGTCCAAGTTGTAACCGAGTTGGAAGGTAAGTCAAATAGCCAATCTTTGGCAATATCAGCTAAAGAAAAAGGAAAATCATGAAGTTTTATTTGGTCTTCAGACACTCCTTGTGGTTTTGTACTTAAACAAACCATATGGAATTCTTTGAGGTGTTTGTGAGGATTTTCACTGGGCAAACCATGATAAGTTGGTAGAAGATGTATTAAGCCCGTCTTGAGTGCGAATGGTGTTGTGCCATTCAGGAGTGTTATGCATAAAGGTTGTTGATCATCAGGTGCCGCGACAAGTTGGTGAATGGTTTGGTCGTCGTTCGCCATTGAAGTTTGCTCGTTGCTTATGTAGTCAAAATTTGTTTCAGCTTTAGAAGATAATTCTAGATCTCGTTCAAATTTCTGTTGTCGTAGTCTTTGTTTCTTTTCCCGAAGTGTCTGTGCGTGTAATCTTTGGGCTAGTGCTTTGATCTCTGGGTTAAAATATGCTAATTCGCCCGAATTCTTCCTGGTCATAAATAAAAAACAACTATGTTAGTAACTTTGCCGAAGTCCCTAGTAACAACGCCAATTTGACAAGCGTCGTATTTTGTCAAATAATTTAAGCCTTAATCTCAAATTAAATAAATAAAGACGTAGTATAGAGAAGAAGGTGTCGGTCCATAGGGACTAAAGAGTTTCTGATATACGGTTGTTCTGATTCTGACTGTTGCAAGGTAATTTAGTGAATGTGGGGGCTTTTGATCGAGAAAACTAGAGAATAAGTGTAAAATGACTACGAGAATAAATGAATTAAAAATAAATTGATTAAATTAATTAGCTTCAAGATTTTTCTCCCCTTCAATTCAAAATGATCATTAAAAAGAATTTTCACTCCGGATACATGCCGATTACAGTCTACAAGGCCCAACCCTTGTAACTTGTTTTTCTTTCTGGTAAACCGATAATCTAAAATCAATTTTTAGATTCCAGTTTTCTGGTTAGACTAACCACGACTATCGTTGTTAGAATAAAACAGTTTTTAAAATTTGGAAAAACCCGACTCGGACTATGTTGTCTCGATGAGAATCGAATCCGATCTCAATTTCTCTTAGCGAATCCGTCGCTAAGTGTGTTCATAGGAAGTTGAAACCACGACTATTGTCGATCCTTCCTCCCAACTGTAAATCTCAACAACAACCAAGTCAACGCTAGATTTTTGAAGTGAAAGCGAAAAGATTTTAATAGAAAGGCCGATTGCCGATCTAAGTTTTCAGAAAATTGAGAATGTAAAACGAAGTTGTTAAGTGCTTTTAATTCTCACAAGATGAATAGAATCTTTGCTTTTAGCCTTTGGCTAATCGAAGAATTTAGCTAAGCATGATTATGGAAGAAATCATACTTAGCATTTAATAGAAAATAAATAAAAACTAAAAGAACAAAAATAAAAAGATAGTAGAATTTTATAAAACTTCCAAAGTAAAAACAAACTAAGAATTGAGGGATGATTTTTCTAGCTTACCTTAAGGGGGTATTTATAGCATTCTAAAACCCTAAAGTAACCCTAAAATAATAAAAGATAAATCCTAAAAATATTTAAATTAAATACAAAAGATAATCCAAAGTTTAAATTTTAATTTCGTCTAATAAGCTATCAAAATGCGGCTGATAAGCTATCACCACTGCTGACGTCATCTTCTAGAATTGCTGACGTGGTGTCCAGTTAGCCTTTCATGCCCAGATTCATGCCCACTAGCCCAGCCTTGATTCTAGATAAAATTTGCAAAATTTTTCCTTGTTTCAGTGTGTTTTCTAGAATTAAAGACCTGCACGAAAAACACATAATAAAGTCCAAATCAACATCATATTCTAACCATTAGAGGCATAATTAAAGATGAAATAGTGACCATTTTAGCTACTTATTAGCTGGAGTAGGAGATGAGCAGATCGCATGGATGGAGCTGACGAGGCATAAAGAGTTGGAGATGAATCTATCTTTGCCTACATGAACTTTCTCCCATATATAAAACATTTAATGAAGAGAAAACAATTGGCTTTCTTTAACAAAGCTAAGCAACTTTAGGGGTACTAAAACTCTAGTTTGACCGTCTATATAAAGAAGACTTGGACGTTACTCGAGAGAGACGGATCGACAGAGAGCACGATTCAAACAATAGTCCTAGTTCGAGCTTTTGGAGAACCACCGGGTCGAAGCTATATGATTCTCTTTATCAAACAAAGCCATCAAAAAAGGCTGACGAAGAGAACGCCTGCAGTACAGTTGGATGACACAGAGGGAGTTTTGTCGAGGACGCTCAGCTTCGTTCTTTTCTTGCTTGATAAATTGTCGTACTTTATACTTTTAATTATGGTTATTTTAAGCTCATACATGAGCTAAACTTCTTAGTTGGGATTATTGCATCCTATGATTTTTATGTTTTGATTATTATATTTTAATGCTTTAGATGTTTTTACCTTCATCTATTTTGTTCATGTTCTTAATGCATAGTTAATTGTAAGAGCTATTCGAGAAAGGCCTGTTAACTATTGATATGTGGCTTAATATTTGAGAGAGTTAAGTTATACAAACATGAACAGTGAGCTAAGCTGTCAACTTAGTCTTAATATGGCTTAGACATAAGTTTAGGGTTTCAACGATTAAAAGAGAGTTCTTAAATAAATAATAGAGTTTTTAAGGTTAACACAGACATGTATCACCTTAATTACAATATTATTAACTTCTAGGCATCAAGAGAGTCAGAAGTTCATTAGAAAATTCTGTCGAGTAGATGAAGAACCTAAGGGTTTACGCAGACATGTATTGCCCGTCACTATAGCATTGAAATAGATAATCAAGCATATATTCTTAGCAATAATCCCAACCTCCATAATTAATTGTTAAGTCGCTGCAGCTGTTTGTCTTTATCAAAGCTATCTTTAGATTAGTTAATTTAGTTTCACTTAAATCAACATTCATCAGTACTTTTAAACACATCCTGAGTACGATAACTTTGTATTTATTGATCCAATCCTCGTGAGTTTGACACTCTGCTCTCACTTTATTAAGTAATACGACAAGTATACTTGCTCTAAAGTACATCACTATTCGACAAGCATCAACGACCATCCAAAGGGTCCTTCCTCTATCTTGGATGGAAGCAAGCTTGGTGATCATGGAGATTGCGGATGCTTCCCCAAGGAACCATCCGCCATAGCAATCATTCGGCTAAAACCATACCATGTCTTGTTGGAAGCCAAAACCACCGCAAGTAAGACACCAAGAGTACCAAACTTCAAATAAAAAATTCCACTACTCAGAGCCACATAAACCAGTTGTCCCCTGGTACGAAAGATAATACTAAAATTCCAATATCTCATAAAAGCACTGCCGGCTATTTGCATAACCCTTTCTTTCGAATTGTAGAATGAATGGTTGGCAAAATCCAACTCAGAATGGGACAAAAACCCTAGAGATCTGGGCGTTGAAACATGAGAAAGACCGAACCCAAATTGCTTAAAAAGCACGTCAAGACAAAGAAAGCTTTTTTCTAGAAAAAGACAAAAATACCCCAATTCCATACCATTCCCCAAATAGTCCTCCGTCGATTATTTCATTTCATCCATGGTGGAGGCTTTCAAGGTAAGGGGGCTTGTAGCAGGAAACGTCGGGAGACCACCACAAGGAAATCCAATCCATATGATATCGTTGACAACTAACATCCATTCCTTGGCCAAACGCCACCACCAGACTCCACTTTCCATAACTCATCCGGTGTAAGCATGACTTGTAGCGCGCCTCGTCCTCCACCCCTCGGTCAGAGGCATAGAGGGAACCACTGTAGGGATCTTCCACTCGCACCATTGAAACTCTTCTGAAAGCAAAATAAAAAAGCTCAGAAACCTCTCCCCGCAGCCAGCCTGTGATTGCTAATCATCGACATCCAGACCAAAAGCTCGAGTAAAGACCGACGATGTTCCTCAATAGGGAGAGTCCACAGCTCCGAGACCACGATCAAGCAAGACCTCACTGGATTTTGAGAACTGAAGAGGGGAAGGAGGGAGGACGGGAAACCTAGGGTTGGGGGAAACAAGAGTGAGAGACATTTTAACAGTCAGAGAGTAGTAGACACCCGCATACGTTCGAGAACGTTGTTTCTCAATTATTCAATAAACATTCGAGTAAAGTTTTTAGTGGTTGAGTGAATATTTCGCATAAGAATATATTATTTATTATACATTAATTAAAGGTAAAAAACTTATGTTTGATAGAATTATTTTTTATACAAGTTTTTTTTTTACGTAAACAAGCAACATATCACTATAAATAAATATTAGGGATTAAGTTTTAGACACAACACTAGATCAAGTTGTAATCTCTTTTTCGATATAGTAAAAAAAAAATTCTCTTCCACTCTTGATTTTTTCTTTTTGAGTTTTCCACGTAAATATTTATTTTATTAATTTCTACGTTTGCGATTGTTTGTTATTTCGTCATCATTGTTCCGATAATTCTATCATACAAATATATATTACGAATAAAAAACAACATTAACAAAAAAACATCATCTAAATTGAATCACTATATACAAAAATATGTTATGAACCAAGATATAATATTAACAAATAAATTATTCTCTAAATAAAATCACTAGAATAATTCATATGAATACTGACTTGAGATGAAAAATATCATAAAGTAGTAAACATATAAAAAGTATATCCTTTGTTGGTGCAAGCAAGTCTAACCAGTTGTAAGTATGAGTGAGTAAAACTCGATTTAATTTTAAAATAATTGAATTTTTTGACTCGATTTGAATTTTTAAATTCGCTTAAAAAAGTTTCAAATAAAGTCGAATTATAAAATAGAACTGAAATATCTCAAAAATTTAAATGAACATTCTTTTTTACAATATAATCTCTCACCTTTGTATTTTATTCATTTCAGTCACTTGTCTGCAACTTAACTTGATCGGGTACTTATCCCTAATCATAAGCATTAGTATCCACTTCTCTAAGCCACCGTATTCTAATTCGTGAGGTAGACTTTTTCGGTGAATAGTGGGATATTCTGGTAAAAATAGTAAACAGGATAATCATTTACATGATTATGGCATATCAATGTGGTTGATAAAGATATTTTGTCGAAAATGATAATCAGTCTACGGTTGGTATCTTTATGACCCACCCCCAAACTTCATTTTAAGGAAAGATAGGTGAGCCAGTTTGATGGTTGATTGTGGTTTTTATCGATATCAAATTTTGATACGAGCAAAGAGAACTAAGATTCTAACTCAAAAAGATAACATATAATTTATTTAAAGTAAGAAGACAATTTACAATTATCCCCTAAAATTCTAAATTCATTATATAAACTAAAAGCGAAAGCTCCTAATATAAAAGTACATTTTGGTTTCGGAAAATAGAAAATTTCTTTTTTTTTCGGTGCTTATTCTTTTACCCACATTAAAAAATTAGGTCTAAAGTTTAATGTTATAATTTAGGGTTAGTGTTTAGGGTTTATAGTTTAGGAAATGGTGTATTTTTAGGGTTTATGATTTATGGTTTAAGATTTAAAATTTAGAGTTATAACTTAAAATTTAATTTTTAATGTTAGAGCATAAAAATGATGAAAAAGCATAAAAAAATCTTATCTAGTTCCGGAACTCCCCTAGCTTGTCAGCAGAAACCTTGTCGATCCAAAAGAGCATGAACATTTTAAATTTTTTGAGCACATTTTTTTAAGCTGTTCCATTAGTTTTTTTTTTTTCATATCCATTTATATACTTAGTTGCAATTTGTTTTCTTCTTTAATCTCATTCACTCTTACTTTCTCCATGTAGATCAACGTTGTCAATTTCAGAAAGGACATTCAAAATTTCAGAAAAAGTGAAATAACTTAAAATGTAAACATACTTGATAGCTCACGCAAAAGTGATATTCGGAATCCTACCAAGCAATTGGAGAATTTTCCTACAATCTGTTATGGAAGCAAGTTGTTTATATTTTAAGTTATTTCAACGTCTTGAATTTTTTTTTTAAGATTATTCGTTGATTTTATTATCCAAGAAGACAAAAATTGTTACAATGAGAACATAAACAAAAAAAATTGTACAAACTCTCAAACTATACAGAGAAGGTTGTTTATCAGTGTAAATATATCTATACATCTTTGTGTTATCTTAATTCTAACAATTTCTTTAATTAACCTCAACACTATGAGTAACTTCTCTACATTGCCTACGATTTCTCTCTTCCCATATATAATAGATTATGACATTCTATGAAATACAAAGCACAAAAGATCGTAAGGACTTTCTTTTTAGATGAGGTCCTTATCCTTTCAGGTGAGAAGCCCATAATACATCCTCCTCCCAACCTACAGTTGCACGCACGACACCACTCAACAAAAGCATCTCTTTCCACAACCTCGAAGCAAAACAACATTATGAAAATAAATGCTGGTGAGACTCTTCTCCACCTTCGCAAAGAACACAAGCAGCATTATTCAACACACCCCACTTCAGCAATCTATCCTTCGTTGAGAGTCGACCCAAGATCACAAGCCACGAGAATATTGCATGCTTAGGCACATGCTGGGAGAACCATACGAAATGCTGCCAAGCAATCTTAGCCTTCTTAACTCGCAACCCATTCCAGGCCATTCTTGCATTCACTGAATCCAAAGCAACCACTGATGCAAAATAAGGGCTTGCCTCACTTCGCAGCTTGAGAAACGTCTTGGAATTTTTGAACCAAAGTGTCATTGTATTTTTGGGTAAAATCTTCGGGTAAACTTTAATACACAAGCTGTGTAAAACTAATTTTACACAAGCCTGTGTTTTTACTTATAAAACACAAATTCTAAATTCCTAACCCTAAAACTTAAACCCTAAACCTTAAATGCTAAATTCTAAACACTAACCATAAATTCTAACCCTACAACTTAAAACCTTAAACTAAACCCCTAACCCCTAAATTTAAAAAGCACATATAAACGTTTGTTTACACGGACTGTGTATTAAGTTTTTTTCTCAAAATCTTCTACCTTTTTCGGTGTCTCTTTCTATGTTTTGTCACTAAAAAAATAAAATTTAAGTTTTAATCCTAAATTCTAAATCCTAAACCCTAAAAAATAAACTATGCTCATAATTTCCTTAACCCTAAGACTAAACTTTAACCATAAATTTTAAACTCAACTTTTTAGAGTGAGGCATAGAAATGAGCGCCAAAAAGATAGAAGATTTCTATTCTGTATTTTTAAGGTAAAAATAGTTCCTTTTATGTTCATAATAAAGCATAGATAGATGGGGCAAAGCTTACGAAAACTCAACCAACGGCAAGAAAAGATTGAAACACACAAAGACTTCAAACAGCAAACCGTAATAGGTAAAAAATCGGACTAATCTAGAAAAAAACAATGTGAAAGTAACTCTAGAGTTTCATAAGTTATTAGAAGATGTCTACACATGACTAGGAAATCAGAGTCATGGTTTTTGCACCATGTCTGCAATGTAGATGTTAGATCCTTTTCTAATTTGTTCAACTCATTTTACGTATTTTAGACATTTACAGATGTTAAAATATACTCAATCTTGACAATAACATGACAGTTTTTTTCCCTAGAACGAAAGGAAAATGGACAAGGATTTTTGCATTTGCATTGATCATAATGCTTGTGTTT
Organism: Hibiscus mutabilis; assembly: GCA_019671005.1. Classification (NCBI taxonomy): domain Eukaryota; kingdom Viridiplantae; phylum Streptophyta; class Magnoliopsida; order Malvales; family Malvaceae; genus Hibiscus; species Hibiscus mutabilis. Next base: position 19,265,522 of record CM033721.1, on the reverse strand, counting down.
TTATCTTTTCAAAATTATGTGATGTTTTTAAAAGGTAAAACTTTGATACACTGCCTGTGTAAAATTTATGTTTTTTAAAGGGTAAAATTTATTTTACACAAGCATGTATTTTTGGCTTACAAAATACAAATCTTAAATTCCTAACCCAAACACCCTAAATTCTAAATACTAACCTTAAATTCTAAACTCTAAACCCCTAACATTTAAACCCTAAACTACAATCTTAACCCCTAAAATTAATAGAAAACATTATGAGTAGAATATATTTTTAGAGTTTAAGATTTAGAATTTAGGGCTATAACTTAGAATTAAATTTTGTAGTATTGGAGCGTAAAAATGGGCACCGAAAAGGGACAAAGATTTTCTGTCTATTTTTTTCATCACTTGATGAACAAAATTCCCCTATCCTTTTTAATGCTTCTATCTATGTCTCAACACTAAAAAATTAAACCTTACACTCTAGTCCTAATTCTTGAACTCTACAAACTAAACACTAACCCTTAAACCATATTTTAATATTAGAACATAAAGGGGACACTAGGACAATTTTTTTTATTCCCGACTAGATATCTACTTTAGCCTTTGTATTTTAATGAAATATTTTACTTTTCTATTTTTTTTTTGATCAGGTTGGCCTTTAACTTTCAATTGCATTATCTCTTTAATCCCAGACGTTTTTAGTTAAAAAAGTCAATCAAATTTTGTTATGTGTGAAAAGAAAATAATTTTTTTTTCTGGAAATTTAAAAAGAAAATTAAATAAATCTTATAAATTCAAAATTCTCTAAAAAGAATTAAAAAATATATTATGTTCAAACTTTTGTTTTGATGGTTTTTTATAAGAATCAAAGACCTTATTTGGTTAATTTTTAATTTAAAAAAAAAACTTAAAAATACAATTATGTCAAAATATTTGGGAGGGACTCCCTAAATATAGTTTCATCCTGATTCTTATGATGAGTGGATCCTGAAAATTCTAGGAGGGTTGAGGACTTTTTGAACACTCAATCATCATTGAGCTCTCGTGATAATAACCTAATTTTAACTAGTATGAGTTTACGGTGAATGACAAATACTGATATATACTAATAATAATATATACTGATGTATATTATTTTTTTCTTTATTATTATTATTATTTATTGTTTTTATTTTAAATAAAATCTTTTTAAATGAATTTTGGGACCACGGCAAAGATTAAATTCTAATTTGAAACAAATTTATGTTGGAGTTTTCTTTTTTATTATTAATTTTATTTTATTTTGAAACAAAATCTTTTACCTCTACTTTTTTCCCCATCGATTTTTTTTATAAACCCTATCGTCATCGGCGACACTTATCTTGCAGATAATAATTTTTTTCACTAATTTCCGACAGATTAGCCTTTGACTAAACCCAACACCGCACACAACATTGTATACGCCGCGCGTGACTGTAGGTTTTAATTTTGTCCTCAATCTTGTCTATTTGGAGTTATTGTTCAAGATTTTTCATGTTTTATTTTTGGGTTTCTTGAGTGTGTTTCTATGCTCTTTCGATGTCATCTTTCATGGACAACAATTTTTTTAGTGATGCTTGTGAGCACTATGGAGCATGTGAGAGCTTGAATTTTAAAGTAGATGTGATAGGATGAAATAGCATGGTTATGTTGATCGATTAAAATTAGAAATTTGCGTATATGCTTATTGGTGATAACGAACGTTTAAGTTTAAAATTCGTAAGGACGAATTGTATTTAAAACTTTAATTGTTGTTTAATGACCGTTAATTAATAAGACAAAGTAGTATCTTGTATAATTGCTAACGTCGTAAATGCATCCATGACTAAATGACGCACCACACACTTTTTATGCTAATAGATTTATGTTGGAATTGATTTCTTGGTTCATTTAATTGTTTTTAGGAACTTGTTAGAACCTTTTGTTTTGCATTTTGTAGAGCATAATTTATAGTACAAAACATGTTCTGTTTTTTGTTGATTGTATTAGATTAAGATACAATAAGGGATGTAAATCGAGCTTAAAAACCAGCAGGTGATATAATTCTTTCCTTTATGGTTATTAGCGCCATTATATACATGTTTAAGCTTTATTTACAGCCTTTAATGGTATCTTACTCTAATACAATCAACAAAAAAATAGTCTTAATCCTATAAATTATATTTTGCGAGTGTAAAATTAAGGTTCTAACAAGTTTGATTTATTCTTACCATGTTGCAAGACTCCAACCGAATTAAATGCACTAAGAAAATCAATCCAACATCTTATTAATCAAGACCATTAAGCAACAACACTAAAAAAAATGATCAACAATGATAGTATGATTTAGGGAAGAAGGTGAATAGATGGAGGGGAAATCTATGTGAATAATTTTATATAATATGAATTAATAAAAGGAAAAAACTTTGATACACATGCCGTGTAAACTTTAGTTTACATGTGCCTTTTAGTTTTAGGGGTTAAAGTTTTAGTTTAGGTTGTAGGATTTAGAATTCAAGGTTAGTGTTTATAATTTGGGGTTTAGATTTTAGAGTGTGGGGTTTAGTTTTTTAGGGTTAGGATTAAGAATTTAGGATTTGAGATTTTATAGTGTAAATACACATGCTTGTGTATCAAAGTTTTACCCTTAATAAAAATAGTAAAAAAAGTAGTTAACGGGTCCCATATTTATTTAAACAAATATCTAAAATAAAAATAAATATTTAGTGGTGTATTTTGGTTAGAAGACACTTAACGCGTCCCACATATTTTAGATAAAGATTTTTATCTAAAATAAAATAATAAAAAATAAAAATTTAGTAGTGTATTACGATGTGTGACATTCATCGTAGAATTTTTTTAACTATAATTAAATTAATTTACTTGAAAATTTAATCATATAATTGTCATAAATTAATAATCATCAATATAAGTTTTTATTCCAAGTTTAACTAATTTCTCAATATCAACAAAATGATGTAGTATAAAAAACAAAACTCTATCTCAATACTATTTCTTTAACTAATTTCTCAATATCAACAAAATGATGTAGTATTAAAAAAAACAAAACTCTATCTCAATACTATTTCCAAATTTGACAATACACAAACGGTGAAAACAAAAAAAAATTCACAAGCATTTGGTTTTAGGGTATACGATTAAATTTTAGGGTTTAAAGGTTAAGTGTTTAGGTTTAAGGGTTTAAAATTTAGTTGATGTGATTAGAAGTTAGGGTATAGATGTTAGAACAATATAGTTAGGGATTTAAATTTTAACATATAATCCCTAAATTATAACCACATATCATCAATTCTAAACCACTAAACTTAAACTTCTAACATTTGAACCCTAAAAACTAACCTTAAACATTAAAATTAAGGCGCTTGTAGAAACATTTTATTTTCACCGCTTGTGTATTGAATAATTACCCAAAAATTAAATAATTAATAATAGGTAATTATTCTATACACTGGCGGTGGAAACTAAAAGTTTCTACAAGTGTCTTACTTTTAGGGTTTATGGATCCAATTTAGGTGTATGAGTTTAAAATTTAGGGATGACGGTTAGAATTTAGAGTTTATAGGTTAAAATCTAAATTCTCACAATATTACTCTAAAAACTAAAGTCTAACATCTAAACCATAAACCCTAAATTCTAACCACCATCCTTAACCCCTAAACCATACACCATAAACTAGGTCCCTACACCCTAAACTAGATCTTTAAACTTTACAACTAAGGCACTTGTAGAAACTTTTAACTTCCACGGCCAGTATATCGAATACAAAACCATTACTAATATCAATTTCTTTCGTCATTCCAGTTTATAAATGGTGATGTATAACCTTTTTGTTTATACTTTATTCTCTCTTATGATAAAAAAATTCTAAAAGAATTGTGTGCTGGTTATCCAACATGACATGGACTAATCATTGACTTGGAAAATAATGTAGATTGTAACTATTGCCATTCCCACTACATATAATTGAGAGAAAGAGGAATGAGGCTGGAAAAGGACAGCAGGCACATGGCATGTGAAACCTATACTTGTCAACTTAACTAATTTTTTTTTAAACTGTATTTTCTAAGCAAACACTTCAAAATCCACATGGAAATATGTATCAAACAAACATCACTCGAAAAATGAAAAAAAAATCCACAACAAGACCCATTCGAGGTATTAATATTCCCCCAAAAGCCAAATTCCACTCAACAAATTAGGCAAAAACACACCCCAAAAAAAGAGCTTAATTACAACTCAAAACCCTAAATGAAAATGAAAAAGGGAAAGGTGGTCCATCTGATGCCGGTTGTAAGCAGTAGTCCACCACAGGTTGTGCTGTTTAGAAAGCAAAATACATATAATCATGCCAATCTCACATGTATTCCCAAAAGCAACTGACATCCCACACATGCTCCTGCCCCATTTGCATTTTTGCATTTAAGCTTTGAACTTCAAACTTGCACATGCATTTTTTTCACGTCCGTAGAACTTCGCTACCTAAAATGTGGGGCCTTAGACAACTTTCGGATGTTTGTGCGATTAAGCCTGAAAAACGATCAAGCAAAGCTGCTTAGATCCTCACGGAAACAAAAGAGAACAACGGATATAGATGTCTCACAAAAAGAAGCAGGTGTTGAGTGAATGACAGTTGTATTCCTCAAAAAATAAAGTGAGTAATGAGGTGGGGGCAAGCCTCTATTTATAGTTGATGCCCCTTAAATCCAACGGTGGAAATTAAACTACATCAATGGTCAGATCATTCTAAATCTCTAAGGATCCCTCAAATCAAGGATGCCATGAAATTATTAATTAAAATAAAGAAAATTAATATTACATGGTTGATTTTCCTCCAAGGCTTGGTCAAACTCGGATTGGGCCAAATCATGTCGGATTGGACAGACCCATGATGGTGCAAAGAGCCTCCTGGACAACCTAGTTCGAGCTGGTTGCACCCTGGTTTGCGGTCTGTGATATTCTCCCCCACTAGATCTAGCGACGCCCTCATCGCCCGGCTAGAATGATACTGGTCCACTTGGTCTCTAAACTGCCAAAGGGCCTCGATTGGTTCCTAACTCCCCTCACTATCGGGAAGTCTCTTCCACTAAACAAAGTACTCATGCCTCGTCTGGTAACTCGTTTGTCGGATGACTCGTTCTGCCTGGATCTCTCAAACTTCATTCTCGTAAGAGGCCTTCACTCCAACTGGCGCTCGGTGTGACTTGCCTCGATCTGGATCCTCCTCATCCTGATGGCATGGCTTAAGTAAACTGATATAGAACACTAGATGAGCACGGACGGATGACGACAACTCTAATCTGTAGGACATGGTGCCTATTCACTTCAAGACTTTGAACGAGCCCTCATATCTTCGCACAAGCCTTTTGTGCACGATTAGGTTGCGCAAGATCCCGGTTAACTTGGCTAGGACAAGATCACCAACTTGAAAGTTCACATCTCTACGCTTTCGATCCACCCACTTCTTAGTCTGCTTCCCCGCCTTGTGTAAACAAGCTCGGGCTAAGTCATGATGCTCTTGCCACTCCTTGGCAAACTTGTGTGCTGCTGGATTAGGCCTCTCATACTTGGCAACAACCGTGTTGGGTGTGAGTGGTTGCTGCCCGGTCACGACCTCGAATGGACTCTGGTTTGTGGCCTCACTCCGGTGTAAATTATAAGAAAATTGAGCCACATCCAACAACTTTGGCCAGTCGCATTTCGTAGCACTTACATGGTGCCTCAAATTGATCTCCACGAGTGCATTCACTCTTTCAGTTTGCCCATTTGTCTGCGAATGAACACTCGTCGAGAAGTTCAAGCTTGATCCCATAAGCTTGAACAACTAGGTCTAGAATCGGCCTGTGAATTGTGTGTCCCGGTCACTGATGATGGTTTTTGGCACTCCCTAATACTTTACCACGTGCTTGAGGAAAAATCAAGTTGCCTCCTCGACTGGACACACCTTGGACGCTGGAATGAATGTCCCATACTTCAAAAATCTATTAACAACCACTATGATACTTGACAAGCCGTCAGTGCTAGGCAAACCAACAATAAAGTCCATGGAAACACTCTCCCATGGTCGATCGAGAATGGGCAAAGGTTGCAACAGTCCCACTGACTTCTTCATCTCGATCTTGTCTTGTTGGCATACAAGGCAAGTCTTCACATAGGCTTCAATGTTTGTCCCCATATGCGGCCAATAGTAGTGCTCGATGATCAAGGCCATCGTCCGAGTAATCCCTAGATGTCCAACCCACTTCGAAACATGACACTCTTTCATGATTCTTTTGTGCAATTCTCTGAATTGAGGCACGTAGAGACGGTGTCCTCGAGAATACAATAAGTTCTTTTCGAGCCAAAACCTCATGGTTTTACCCTTCTTAGAATGATTAATCAACATCTTAACCGTTGGGTCATGGGACAGTCCCTCTTTGATGTGCTCTAGCAAATTCCCCACTTGTAGGCTAACAGTATCGATATTGTACCTTCAGCTTAAGGCATCGATAACTGAATTTACCTTTTATGGCTTGTAATCCAAGGAAAAATCAAACTTTGCTAGGAATTCTTGCCAACAAACTTGCTTAGGAGAAACATTCTTTTGGATCAAAAAGTAACTATTAGCAACATTATCTGTAAATACCACAAACCTTGACCTAAGAAAGTGGTATCGCCAAGTGCACAAAAAATGCACTACCGCGGTCATCTCCTTCTCATGGACCGTTGTTGCGTGATTTGAGTGCAACGCAAACGGTGCAAGTACACACATCGCAAGTAATAGTATAGTAAAGATATCGTCTCTATAGGGATTGGTGAAACTCTGATTTTTAACTCCTTGTATTGAAAAGAGAAGTAATTGGTGGTGATAGATGTTTGGGAATAACAAGTAGATAAATCGCAAGTAAATAAAAGAGATTATGATCAAATAAGAGAGTATGCCGAGTTATCGTGAGTAGTGGTGTAAATGCCGAATGAACTGTTGTGGCAATTGATTGTTGTGGCAACTTGATTACCGAGGCAATTGTTCAATTACCGTAGCAACTGGGTTTCTTCCTTCAAAGCTCGGTGAAGCATTGTTTAATGGCTTCTAGTTATCCCTAACCGAAGCACTAGTTTATTGTGCATACCTTGGTGATACATCCCTGCGTTAACCTTGGGTGAACAACAACTTATCTTACGCTTTAGCTGTTGAAATCTGAATCATATTCCTAAGATGGATTAACCTCCATTAACGATTTGTTGAATGAAGATCACGCCCATTCGTTTCTTGAATCTAACTCTCTCGATGCTAGATAAATGGATAACTCTCGAGATCCTCTCCCAATTCACTCAAAATCAAAATAAGCATGAAGAATGAACAAACTTTGAATTAAATTGCAATAAAAAACCTAAACAAATCCAATCATTTTCACAACCACAAAAACCCAATAACCCAAGCCAATTTAGTTTAGTTCATGGCTGGGTGCAAAAGAAATATAAAAGATAAAATCCCCAACATGAATCGCATAAAAGGAGTAAGAAAGAAGATGAAGTTTGCGATCAGCCCTATCTCTCTCTCGTCAAGCACCCCTGCGAGGCTGAGATTTGGTCTTCTATTTATAGGGGATTATTAGGTTAGATTTGTTGTTGATGAGGATGAGTTTAAGTTGGAATAAAAGAGATTAAATCCCTTTTATTTTTATCCTCAAACTCCTTACAAATCTAACTTTTTATCCCCTTCAAACTCTACGTGGATATCCAGATTTTTAGGTTTTATCCCTTGACTTTTATGCTTATCCCGAATTAGGTGGACTCATCCAGTCATCATCGGCAATCAGCTCGGCATGTCCTTCAGAAATCAGCTTTACTTGCCATGGCAGACCCTTCAACATTCTCCTTAATTGCCACGGTAATTCTTGCTTGCCACGGCAATCCAGTCTTACACAAAATAACATACACCAACAGTATCTTTTCCACAAAAACCAACCACAATGTAGTATCAAGCTTATCAATGAAGGAAACTCGGGAATTATGCATGAATGACTACAAATGCAACTAAAATGAGCCTAAGTCTAACAATAATTATGAGTAAAAGGATATAAAATATAGTACTTTTACACACTTAACACACCCCTAAACTCGAACTATTGCTTGTCCTCAAGCAATGCATAACACTAACAATTACTTGCCAAGACCCTTACCATTAAAAAATACTTTTTACCTAACTTCAATCCTCAGAGCTGTGGCATAAGTTGATTAGCTTTCGATACTTCAGACAGTTATAGAGAATTATTTCAAAAATCAAACTATAATGTTAGTGGCATTGTGTGTGTAGAGTTGTGTACAAGTCAACTAATGGGATTCTATGTGAACAATCGGTTTTATTAATTAATTTAAATGTTGGGACAATTTAGTTTGCTAGAGCCAGTTATAGGCACCTCTAGCAAAGTAGTTTCTCTTTTTAAAGTATAGTCGACTAGAGCTAGTGTTAGACACCTCTAGTAATTCTTTAATGTGTGACGACTAGAGTCGGATAGGCACCTCTAGGGAGAAGTTATCTTAAATTCCAATTTTAGTTTAAGGCTAGAGCCAGATAGTCACCTCTAGCACAAATTACCCAATTTTAATAACCTGGGTTCTCTAAGTCTCCTTTAAACAACAAGTCACAACCGTGTCAATTAATAATTAACATCATAGCAAAATTCCAAGTATTCTCCATGCTAGTCCTAGGATTGAAAGTTCTATCATGTAAGTGAGTGGAAAAAGTTCATCATCGGATATCACAACAGGTCTAAACAGTTTAATTCGGTAGAGGATATGGCAAGAAATATATGCAACTATATGAGATAACTAAATGAATGCAACTATCTATAAAATCAAAATAAAAAAAAAACAACAACCCCCCAAACTCGAGATAAGCATTGTCCCCAATGCATGTAATTAAAAAAATTAAAAATAGGATGGAATGCAAATAAGTTAGTCAGATAGGTCGTCACCTTGAATGACGAGTTTTCTTCGAGCCATGTTCTTGATTCTTTTGTCGGCTCGTGGTGGTTGGTAATGTGTGGCTGGTGGTGCATCTTGAACCTTTGGTTTCACAACCTTATCGTTTCGTTCATCCTCTTTTGTGGCCTCTTCGATGTTAGAAGCTTTGCACTTCGACTTTGATGGCTCGGCCGGTGGTGACTTTATTGGTACAGAAACTGTCTCGTCTGAATCTAAAAATCCATGAAGAGATTCAGTATGAGTAGGTTCAGTCATAGGTTGTTTAACTTTTTGCGGTGCTATTGAGGTAGTTCTCCAAGATAACTCGTGTAATGGCCACATCATGATCTTTCATGTATCGCATGAACATCTGTTGTCGGGCCTTTATTTGTTCCAACTGTTAGAGTAGTTCAGCAATTGTATCCATGTTTTGTGGGGCATGGGAACTTGTTTAAACCCCTTAAAATCAGCCCATTATCCTCTCCAAAAGATAGGTCTAGGAAAATCCATCTTTAACCCAAGTTCTCATTCTCTTGAACTCTTATCCTAAAATTCAAACAAAACAAAAAGATAATATTAAATAAAGATTAAACCTAAAATAAATAGATAAATATAAATAGGATAAAAACAAAGATAGATATAAAAGATGACTATCCTAAAATAACAATGAAAATAAAGATGAAGATAAAAACTAAAAAGAATAAAACTAATATCCGAATAAAAAAATAAAATTAAGTCCAAAAATAAAATTAAAAATAAACTAGAAAATAAAATAAAAACTTAAGAAAAGCATGTTTATGCATCTTCCAAAGTGACAACTTCTTTGTCACATTCAACACGGGTGCCGACGTAGTGCTTCAATCGTTGTCCGTTAACGTTAAACTCATGTTTGTCGATGTTGGACTTAATTATAACAGCACCATGGGAGAAAGTTTGTACCACCTTGAACGGCCTGGACCATCTCAACTTCATTTTTCCTGAAAAAAAGTTTTAACCGAGAATTGAAGAGGAGCACCAATTGCCCTGGCAAGAATTGTCGCAACAATAGCTTCCTGTCATGCCTACGCTTTATTTTTTTCTTTGTAGATTCGGGTATTGTCGTAAGTTAAGGCTTAGAATTCTTCTATCTCGTTTAGGTCCAGTAAACGCTTTTTCCCTGCATTCCCCCAGTCCACGTTCACAGTCTTGATATCCTAATATACCTTATGTTCTATCTCCACCGGTAGATGACAAGTCTTGTCGTAGACAAGTATGTAAGGAGACATGCCTAAGGGCGTTTTGAATGTTGTTCGATAATCCCAAAGTGCACCATCAATTCTCAGAGATCAATCCTTTCGAACGGGATTGAGAACCTTCTCAAGGATAATCTTCAGTTCACGATTAGAAACTTTGGCCTACCCGTTTGTCTGTGGGTGATATGCCGTGGCAATTTTGTGTGTCACTCCAAAGCACTCTAACATCTTGGCAATTAGCCTATTGTCAAAATGTGTGCCCCATCGCTGATAATTACCCTCGGTGTCCCGAATCGTGTGAATATGTTTGTTTGCAAAAATTTATGCACAGTCTTGGAATCGTTTCTGGGAACTATAGTTGCCTCAACCCATTTAGATACATATTCCACGACAAGTAGGATGTACAAATTGCAGAATGAAGATGAGAAGGGTCCCATGAAATCGATCCCCCCCACATCAAACAATTCTACCTCAAGGATATATTACAGTGACATATCATGTCGTCTCGAAATATTCCTCGTTCGTTGACAACAATCACACCGCTTGTAAAATTCTTGGGCATCATTATAAATAGTGGGCCAGTATAAGCCAGATTGTAAGACTTTGGCTGTAGTGCGAGTACCTCCAAAATGGCCTCCATAGGGTGAAGAATGGCATTACCGAAGCACATTTTGTTGTTCCTCCTCAAGAACACGTTGTCTTATAACCTGATCTGCACATTATTTAAACAAAAGAGGCTCGTCCCAATAATAATGCTTAGCATCATGTCAGAACCGCTTCTTTCCTTAGTGAGTAAGGTCATAAGGTAAGATACCACAAACTAGAAAGTTTACTAGATCGGCATACCATGGTGTTGCCGCGGCAACTAACATCTGCTCATCCGAGAATTCATCATAGATCTCCAATGTGTCATCATCTTCATTGCCTCCTTCCAACCTTGACAAGTAATCAATACCTTGATTTTATGATCCTTTCTTGTCCTTAATTTCACTGTCAAACTCTTGTAAAAGTAAAATCCAACGAATTAAACGAGGTTTGGCATCTTTTTTAGCAAGTAAAATCAGCAACTTGTAACTATATTGTTTTTATAATTAGATCATAAAGAGGTTAAGGAAATGAGGGTTAAGTAGCAAGAGATGATTGAGGATTCAGGTATCCTGTAATGTCAGGATAAGAGGTGAGTGTAGACTAAGTCTCGGGATAGGCTAATGACCCTCCCGAGCAATTCCTTCTTGTTAAGTTTACTTTAATTTGTTGATTAACTATGAGATTATGCAAGCTTGGGCAAAAAAGGTATGTGCTTAAGTAAAGGAAGTAACCTATGGTAAGTAAATTTGTGGCTAAGAGTATGTTATGAATTGATCTATGTAGTGTGTGAAATGTTTGAATAATTCGAATGGTACTCATGATTTGATAAGATTGCTTATGTAATGAAAAGTATATTGAACATCGAGGATATTTGTATAGTTCGAATGAAACCATGAAGAGATGTGAACATTGTAAATTGAATCATTGATCATTAAATATGCAGATAATCCTAAAGTCTTGAAATATTTTGAATACATTACAAGTTGAATTGATGAATCATGATGCAAGTTCATTGATTATGTTTTGGCAAAGAATGCCACTTGAGCTTATAAGAGAAGATTATATACATTGATGTAAAGTATTATTACCCAAATTGATAAAGGGGTATAGTTACAAAGAAATGATGATGTGTTAATAAATTAAGCTCAATTGAGTATGTGAATAATGAATTAGAAAGCCTTGGTCTCGAGTCAGTCTTAGGTATAGTTGGCATGCCATAGGATCCATGAGCTCTTGTTTTGGGTTGGACTACGGTCCCTTGTTGTTAGAGATTGAATGATCTGTTGGTACTAATTGTGTACCCTTGTCTTCGTACTTTGTGTACCCTTGTTTGCTTCAGAATGGATAGGATTCGAGTACCTAGGCTAGATTCGATTCCCAAGGCTATATTAAAAGTAAGAGAATGAAACTTAAATCTTAATTAATAAGCTATTTTAAACTTTTAAAAGATAAATATCCGATGTTTGGGAAATATTGTGTGATGCCTTGCAAGTTAAGAAATCTATGAATCTATGTGTTAAGCTAGTTGTTGTGTATGTTAAACGTAATCAAAGAATGATGGGTGTATGTTCTCAGGAATATATACATCTACCATGAGGCTGGTTAGAGAATAACCATGTCTTGAGAATGTTTTATTTCATTAAGTTGTGGATTATTAATGTTGTGGACTAGTTGAGTTGCACCCCTTGCTTGATATTGTTCGAATGGGTTGATTTATGTAAACAAGTAGTCAAATTTAATGATGTGTTATGGTAAAACTGAACAATGTAATTAAAACATTATGTTAAGCTATTTAACTAAGTGAATTGGGTTATGAAATGAATAAGAATCTTTTGTGTGATTCTCTTGAGTGAATAGATACTTTATGGGTGAATTGCTTAAACAAATGATGATAGTTGTGGACCGTTTGGTTAATAATAGTATAGGTTGGAATGTCAATACTTATAAGTATGTCTTGCTGCTTGGATTAGCATGAGTGGATCGATTGATGGGTTTATTAGTTTTCTTGAGACTTACAATGTATTCTAAAGATATAATAATAGTTGCGTATCGGATCCTATAATGGACCATCTCCCCTAAAATGTATAAATGTCGCGAATGGAGGATTATATGATGTAAAAATGCACGAGCTTGGTATTAATTTAAAAGTGAACTATGATATGGTGCCTAATGAGCATTGTAATTCTAGGGTAAAACTCGAGTACTTCTAATGGAGATATAAATATGTAAAGATTGAAAAAAACGAGTTAATAAATAGTGGTTGTGGTTTTTGGCTTAAGTTAATAAGTAAATTCCAAGAAGCTTATGAGTTGAATAACCTAATAACAATGATATTTAATCATATTTGGATTAATGATTAAGATCATGTATGGAATCTGGAAACTAGGATAATTAGTCTATTAAAGGTTGGTATAACATGTGAATTTAATGGAACTTAAAAATGAAGCTTGATTAAGCTTGGTGATTGTAAAACTGGATTTCAAACAAGTTGGAAAGGTCTAGGTCTTTAATGAAGTTATAATACATTGAGAACTAATCTTATTTTTTGGGGAATTAAAAATCTAAGGTGGACAAGTGTTTAATAAGTCATGTTATGGGCCTTGGGTTGAACAAATGTGAATTTATAGAAATTGTCCTTGTTTGTAAGCTACGTAAGGAATAGAGATTGATAAAATTGGCGTGTAATAAATAGTAATCGTAAAGAGATAAGTAGACCACATTAGTTGAAAAGTTAAGATACCATGGAAATGAAAGAGCTATTGAATTAGAGTAATAACAAGTAAGGTTTGTTCATAAACAAATCTAGAAGTTTTCTAAAAAGGCTAAATAGTTTATACTAATGATTGACTAATCTATTTAAAAGACATCGAGGAGATAGTTGAAAACATTTACAAAAGTCTTCGGTCTAAAGTAAGGGTACGAAGGTAGAATTTTACATTGTGGCTTTAGACCACTTATGAGCCTAAGGTCCGAATTTACTATCTCATTAAAGAAAAGTTTGATTCATAGAGATTATTACATAAAAGCTCCCCAGAGGACCAAGCTTACAAACTTTCGTGAACATTGGAACTTCTAATTAATACTTATGAGTTTAAGATAACTATATTGGTCTACCTCACTAAGCTTATGCTTATGTTATTCCCTCGTTTACATTTCAGGTAGCTGGCTTCCGTACGTTTCGGTCTCGAATATGACCTACGGGTGTTAGGAGTTATGTTCGAAAATCCTTTAGGGTCTCCTAGTTGGTGGCACGTACACGATGTGTATGCATTAAGCATTTAGAGCATCTCATGATTTATTGTTGTGTATATATATTTATAAAGTTTGTAATGGTCGTTTAATGGTTTTATGGTTGCTTGCTTGAGAAATTTATCATAGTAGTTATAACATGGAATTAGTATATTAGAATAATCGAATGGAATATTTAAAACAAACTAAACACATGATGATAAGTTTACGTCCATGCTTTTAATAATTGGTTGTCATGTATTAGAATTGAAAATAAATAATAAGTTGGTTGAGGCATAGAGTTGTTAGTAATTCATATATGATGACCGACTTGAGCATGATCCCTTTTGTTTTTGAGTAAATAGTTAACCATGTTCTGTTTGGTGATTAATCAAATCTTAAGGCCGTAATTGAGAAGTACTTTCTTAAAGGCATAATCTTAAATGGATGTTATGATTCTTGAAGTAGATGCTTGTAAGTCTAAATGATCTTGACCCTGATATGCTAGCCTCGTCTGGTTACTACATACCTAGTAAGAGCAACCTCTCTTGTCTAAATTATCTAGCAAGTTTCGGGCTCACCATGTTTTATAGCATGGCAAAGGTAAAACAAATAATAGCTCATAAGTAAGAACACGAATTGGTTCAACATTGAGTTAGTAAGACACTTAGTCTCATGATGGACCCACGAGCCTATTATGATTTGATATTTAAACATGTAAAAATAGTACAAGTGAGTTGTTAATCCATGATCTATAACTAAGCCAAGATCCTATAGATTTAAAATGATGTTTTTTTAATTATCTGGATTTCTGAAAAATCTTGGTTATGTATTTGTTCTTTGTTTCTTTAGTAACACGTCCTAATCCGGTCTATCTTCTAAGCCGGGTTATGGTGTTATAGGTATTCTGATCTTCTCATCCTTCTTATCCGATTTGGAATTATTATCGAGAATTGTCATGGCATCTGGTATTGTCGAGGCAATTGTAGGAGATTGTTTTGCTGATTGAGTGCTCCGTAGGCTGAGTAGGTTCAACATTTGGCTTTTGTTCGCTTCGAGTGGTAATTACCTTATACTGCTCATGGCATGTTCCATTTGCAACCTTAGTATCGCTGGGTAAACTCCCTAGTGGTCTCGTATTCAAGTTCTGGGCAAATTGCCCGACTTGTGTCTCTAATGATTTTAAAGTTGCCTCCTGGTTTTGTAGTCTCATCTCAGTCATGTTAATGAAAGCGCCAGTCCTTTTCATGAAACTACTATTCTCGGCCATATAAGATTTATTTTCTAACATAAAAGCATTAAGAGAGTTTTCCAAAGATCTAGTGGTGTCGATTGTTGCTGCGGCATCTGTTGCCGTGGCATGTTCTGTTGGAATCTGGTTGCTTGTGTATTTTGACTGTGCTGATTAATGACGTTGTTCTGGTTACTCTATGAGAAGTTAGGGTGCTTTCTCCAGCTGAATTGTATGTGTTGGAAATCACGTTGTTGTTCCAGTTGTAGTTTCTAACGTAAAAGCTAGACTCTGGGTTTTGCGGACACTCAGAAGAATCATGGTTATCATTACATAAATCACAAAACGAGTCTACTACCTTGATCTTCTGTGTGTTGCTGGGTCGCTGCATATTTTTAACCAAATTGGTTATTGTGGCCAACTGTGCTGAAATAATGTCTGACGAATCAAGTTCAATTGCTGAGGCATTTCGCCTGACTATTCCCCTTCTAGTGGTTGGGAACTAATAGTCATTCTTGGCAAGTCTATCCAAAATCTCCCAAGCTTCCTCTACTGATTTGTCTAGAGGCGTGCCATTCGTCGAGGCATCCAATATCAATCTCGTCGGTGCATTGACTGAATTGTAAAACATTGTTACTTGCGTCCAATCTCTAAATCTATGCATGAGACATTTACGTAAAAGCTCCTTATACCGTTACCAAGCTTCGTACATGGACTCATCATCTGCATGTCAAAAAGAAGTGATGTCATTACGCAGTTTATCAGTCATATTTGTAAAACTAAATCTAGAAAGGAAACTCCGACACAAATCGGTCCAAGATTCTAAAGATCTGGATGGGATACTATTCAACCATGTTTTTGCCATATCCCTTAGTGAATAGGGAAATAATTTCAGCCTTTGGACGTCCTCGGGGACTCCTTGTTGCTTGAATGAATCGTAGATTTCTAAGAACGATTTGAGATGTTGTCTGGCATCTTCAGTCGCTGATCCGCCAAACTGACCAACTGTATTGATCATATTGAACATCACAGGCTTCAACTCGAAGTGGGGGGCTTGAATCTCAGGTGCGACAACTCTTGGAGTGAGACCGTTAAGATCTTGTTCTAAGTAGTCACATATGGGTCTATTCCGTGCGATAATCGATTGATTCGGTAAGGCCACCACGACTCCTATTGTGGCATTCTGATTGTCGTTGGCGTTCAAATTGCCAACTGGATCATTAGGTGGATTTTCCATCTCTTCTCTCAACACTCTTCTTTGTCTACAAAAAACACGTTCGATTTTTGGTTCAAATAGATAATCTGGTGTTGTCGATCTCGCCCTGGTGATACACCAATGCAAAACCAAAGTTATTAACTTCTTGAAACCGAACACAAAAATAAAATAAATAAACAAAGGTCCAAGAAAATAAAAACAAAGTTGCTATTGCCAATCCCCGGCAACGGCGCTAAAAACTTGTTACATGATTTGAGTGCAACAAAAACGGTGCAAGTATACACGTCGCACGTAATAGTATAGTAAAGATATCGTCTCTACAGGGATTGGTGAAACTCTGATTTTTAACTCCTAGCACTGAAAAGAGAAGTAATTGGTGGTGATAGGTGTTTGGGAATAAAAAGTAGATAAATCGCAAGTAAATAAAAGAGATTGTGATCAAATAAGAGAGTATGCTGAGTTATCGTGATTAGTGGTGTGAATGCCGAATGAACTATCGTGGCAATTGATTGATGTGGCAACTTGATTACCGAGGCAATTCTTCAATTGTCGTAGCAACTGGGTTGCTTCCTTCAAAGCTCGGCGAAGCGTTCTTCAATGGCTTCTAGTTATCCCTAACATAAGCACTAGTTTATTGTGCATGCCTTGGTGATACATCCCTGTGTTAGCCTTGGGTGAAGAACAATCGATCTTACGCTTTAGCCGTTGAAATCTGAATCTTATTCCTAAGATGGATTAACCTCCATTAACGATATGTTGAATGAAGATCATGCTTATTTGTTTCTTGAATCTAACTCTCTCGATGCTAGATAAATGGATAACTCTCGAGATCCCCTCCCAATTCACTCGAAACCAAAATAAGAATCAATAATGAACAAACTTTGAATTAAATTGCAATAAAAAACTTAAACAAATCCAATCATTTTTACAACCAAAAAAACCCTATAACCCAAGCCAATTTAGTTTAGTTCATGGCTGGGTGCAAAAGAAATACAAAAGATAAAATCCCCACCATGAATCGTATAAAAGGAGTAAAGAAGAAGATGAAGTTTACGATTAGCCCTATCTCTCTCTCGTCAAGCACCCCTTGGAGGCAGCAATTTGGTATTCTATTTATAGGGGATTATTAGGTTAGATTTGTTGTTGATGAGGATGATTTTAAGTTGGAATAAAAGAGATATTAAATCCCTTTTATTTTTATCCTTAAACTCCTTACAAATCTGACTTTTTATCCCCTTCAAACTCTACGTGGATATCTAGATTTTTGGGTTTTATCCCTTGACTTTCGTGCTTATCCCAAATTAGGTGGACTCATCCGGTCATCGTTGGCAATCAGCTCGGCATATCCTTTAGAAATTAGCTTCACTTGCTATGGCCGACCCTTCAGCATTCTCCTTAATTTCCATGGCAATTCCTGTTTGCTACGACAATTCAGTCCTGCACAAAATAACACACATCAACAACATCTTTTCCACAAAAACCAACCAAAATATAGTATCAAGCTTATCGATGAAGGAAACTCAGGAATTATGCATGAATGACTACAAATGCAGCTAAAATGTGCCTAAGTCTAACAATAATTATGAGTAAAATTATAGAAAATATAGTACTTTTATACACTTAACAACCGTGTACTTCTTCTCGGTCTTATTAAGCTTCCAACTTTCAAAGAAAACCACATGTCCCTCTTGTATAAGGACCCCACTAATGGCAACATCGGTGTAGACTTCAAATGGCTTGGTGTAATCTGGCAACACCAATACTACTTCACTCACCATGGCTTTCTTCAATTCCTCAAAGGCATCTTAACAATCGGTGCCCCAAATACATGCCTTGTCCTTATTCAATAACTCGGTCAAGGGTGCGACTATCTTTGAGTAGCCCTTTGTAGACTGTATAAAAGATGTGTGTTTTTGAAATGCTAGCAAAAGGGGTAAAATGTATGTGAGTAGTAAAATAGTGCCAAGAGTCTTTTGCGTGCAAGTATACACGGTCTGCAAGTAATACAATAGTTAAGCTGAGTATCGATCCTACAGAGATTGACTTGGAATTTGATTGCTTGCTTGTTACTTGTATTGGAAGAAAAGATGTTTGTTTTGGAAGTTTGTGTTGGGTCACGCCGGTACACCCCATGGCACAGTGGAAAAATTATCCGGTGATTACCACCAGAGATCCATGTATAAGGAACGAATCGGGATGAATAAGGGTGATGAATTACCTGTTTAAAATCTGGAATTCTGAATTTGGATGAGATAGATAATCAATCACGATTCCACGATGTCGATTCCTAAGCCGCAACGATAACGCTCTGACCTCTACGTTGTTCACCCAGTTGAAACGAGCATATAAAAATTCTCTAAACCATTTAAAAGGGAACGAGCATATAAAAACTCTCTAAACTATTTAGAGGGTTTTTCCCAAAAAGCATTGATAACTGCTAGATCTCTCATGCCTTTATATAGCCTTTGAAATCCCAATTCAACTCATATTAGGATTTCAATATATATATTAAATATATATAATCTCAATTTAACTTTAATTAGTATTTTAATATATATATTAAATATATGTATAATCTCAATTCAACTTAATTAGGATTTCAATATATATATATATATATATTAAATATATAATCTCAATTTAACTTAATTAGGATATCAATATATATATATATATATATATTAAATATATATAATCTCATTTCAACTTTAATTAGGATTTCAATATATATATTAAATATATATAATCCCAATTTAATTTAATTAGGATTTCAATATATATTGATTTAAATTGAATTATATTATTTATATATTAAAAGAGTCATAATTACAATAATTATTTTTCTTTTAATATTTACCCAATAGTTAAATTATGTATATCAAATATATATTAATTTAACTAAATTCGTGTTCAACAAATTTGTACATATATAATTCGTTTAATATATGCTTATTTCAACTGTGGGTGTGACCTTGTAGGTTCATGTAACGCTAGTAGTAAATATTAGAACATTTCTAATATTACAAACAATGAGTGACATCTAGCAATATGTCATTGTCACCTAAGTTACAAGAAATCATGATTCGACAAAACCTTTTTCGTGATTAACTATTTTTTCTGTATTACATCCTTTTGTCCTTTATATCTAGATTGGACACAAGTCATGGAACAGTCACACTTGTATATTCCATCTAATATTTCTTGATATCTTGAGTAGACTATTATAAACGAATAACTATGATATCTCATATCAACTTATTCGAGCATGGTCATGCATTTCTAGTCTCACTCAATCAAGTGGCCTACAATATTACTCCTATTAAGTAGGAGGGACAAATCCTATCTTGATCAACCATATCCTACTATATAGATTGTGACATATCCAATATTAGTCTTTATAGTGTATTCAGTTACGACACACGTTTGACTGTAGCAAAATATGCCACTCACGATGTTGAAATAATGATGATCTCAAGTCTAAGGATCATACATGTAGTTATCACTATGAGCAATGTTGTGATTGTCACATAATAATCCAAGAAACGTACTCATAGCGGGTTAATCCAGTATGTCATTCTCTAACACATACTTATGTATTGATTTTGACATCTCCATGTCAATGACAACACTTTATCATCAATCAACTACATATTAGTCTTAATGCATTATTGTTCTTCATTCCTACAATAATACTCGACTAAGGACATTTAAGAATAACCATGTTATTCTAAGGACTTTATTATAATTCAGTTTATTTATGCACACAGAATTGTAACTGAAAATAATAATGGCAATGCCTTTTATGAATAAACAAGGTAAAAAACAAATGACATTTATAATCATCTTATGATTGGTCTTTGGGCATACTCCAACAGTTTGTTTTGGAAATACCTTAATAAGAAAAGAAATAAAAGTGAAGTAAAGACGTTGGCAATGAAGGTTTCTTAATTTGGATGAGTGTTGGCAAGGAATGCCTAGTGTCAATGTTTCATGCTATGCCAGCCTTAATGCCAACCTATCTTGGCATGGCTTGCCGAGCAGATTCAACATTAGCAATGCCTCTCTCGATGGTCATTGTCCTAAACCGATTATGTAAAAACCCCTATATCTCTATAGTGTATGCTTTTAAATAAACCGATTTGCTAAAAACTAATCTATACTCCGAAGGGGTAGATATCACTCCCGAAGTTAGTTCATCTACTTGAACGACTTCTCTCCAATCTTTTCTCCTTAGTAATCAAAAACTCAATCGTTACCAGCCCAAGTCTGTTAAGATATTGGGAAGCAATAAGCCAACTATGCTAGGTCTCGCTTGGCAAAGTATTTAGGAAAATTTTAAGTATGTCGAGAAGACAAACAATTACTGAAAACAAGATTTATTATCAAAACTTAAAACATAACAAAAACATTTAAACAAAACATCCCTCACCAACTATGAAATTAGTTCATGGTGAGGGAGTTATCCAAAAACTAATAACCGTTTTCAAATACATCTCCATTAAAAACAAAATAAAATAACTTAAACTAAAGAGAAATGGCGAGAGAGGTCTCTCGATGCAGCCTTCAAATCTAGGATCTCGACCAAGTGGTTGAACCGGCTTTCTCGGTCACTCCAAGCCTTCACTCCGATCACTCTAGCCTTCACTCTCTATCCGTCGATTCCTCTCAAATGCTTGTTTGTGCAGTCTTTAAATATGCGAGTAGGGGAGAGACGAGATGAGCTCTACATTTGAATTTCTAAGATCAAGGGATAAGAGATAGAATCATATCCTACACGATTGGTATGATAGCTTATCAGGCTAGGGCTGACATCATGTGATAGCTTATCAAGCTAGGGCTGATGTCATCATGTCGATGATGCCTTGGCATGAACTTTCTATCCAATCTTGGCACAACCATATCCCTAATTTTTCAGAGATTGATCTAAATACGATTTTTAGGAGCATGACTGTGTCCTATTTTTTCAGGGTTCAACAACCTCTTGGCATGGCATCAAGTTCACTTCTCTGCCAACAAGTGCTTGGCACTAACTGGTCTTTTTGTGCCAACATCACTTGGCATTATCCTTGGGAATCCTAACTATATTGCTTTCTTGCGCCTAATCCTATGCCAAACCTGTAAAATAGCCACAAAACAACCCTTCACATTGGCATAGACAAAATACTAAACTTCGTATGCAAATGCATGATTCTAACAACCTAATGCAACTAAATGTACCTAAAAATAAGCAAGAGTATTGCAAGATTAGCATAAAAAAT
Organism: Hibiscus mutabilis; assembly: GCA_019671005.1. Taxonomy (NCBI): domain Eukaryota; kingdom Viridiplantae; phylum Streptophyta; class Magnoliopsida; order Malvales; family Malvaceae; genus Hibiscus; species Hibiscus mutabilis. Next base: position 19,243,829 of record CM033721.1, on the reverse strand, counting down.
AGTACTTTTAGAGAGGTAACACACCCCCAAACCTAACTCATTGCTTGTCCTCAAGTAATGCAAAACAAAGAAAAATAAAAACTGAAAAAGCTACCTCGACAAAATTTTGGTTGGAATGCCAACAGATGTTGGCAAGCAGAATTTGGCTCTATTTCTGTCCTCGGTATCTTAGTGCAATAATGCCAAGTAGGTAATAATTCAAGTGCAACAATATAACTCTAGTCTAAGTTCATGAAGAGTGCATGATGTGTAGGCAATATTCATACAATATCATTTCACTCCCTTAGCCAATTTTACTACATAAACTTAGATTATTTTTTCTTTCTTTTTCTTTCTTGCCGAGGGTTCTATTGGCATTAATTTAAGCTTGCTTCGTGACACTGTTTAGCGTGAGTGATAAGAGGGAGCATACCACGAATCCCCACCTTAATCCAGACATCACTAGGCTTTCTCTTTAACTTATACCATAGGGTTTTGGACTTGAGAACTAAGAGGGAGCTACCACGAAGCCCTAAGTAACTTATTATCCCTTGGTAGAGGAGAGTTTATTTTTATTGCCTTGGCAGAACATTGCTACCTTATTTATTTTCTTTTTACCCTGACATCATTTTTCAACTTCTTCTTTTTATTTTTAGAATTTGAGCATAGCTTCAAATAGTCTAAGTTTGCCATGGAACTAGATACATATCACGTGTTAAGTGTAAATTCAATTCCCTAAACTAGAGATCAATTGCCAAGCAATCTTGGCAAACTACTCTGCTAGCATGGCATGACAACCAAAGATTAAAATGTCCTCATTGGACAGACATCTAGATCAAATTAAAATTTCCTAACAAATATTATCATTCTTCAAAATTAAATTGAGGCAAAATTTTCTCTTTTTTAGTGGTTCGGTATGTATCTAATCTATATGACCTACATTCATGGCAACAAAAATTAAACATGAAATGCAGACATAGCATAAATGTAAGGAAACGCACACCCTCAAACCCAAGATGTGCATTGTCCTCAATGTATGAAACAACACATATATACAAAATTAAAACAGAAAAAATAAAAATGCATGATCATGTGAATGCAATGTAATAGAATGCAAAGGAGTTTAAGTAGAAGATGACTCCTCCTCAGAGACTTCCTCTCGTGTGACTTCTACCCATGTACCGCGGGTCTTTCATTTGACAAAGCTTCCACGACCGGGAGCTTTTCATTTGATTCTTGTCATTGGTGGCTTTGTAGCAGTGGAGGCTCCAACTTCCTCCTTCTTCTTGGCAGGTTTAATTGACGGTGTAGTTGGCTTAACTTTTGGTATTTCGACTGGAATTTCCTCTGATTCAGATGAGGAATCAGTGTTGGAAGATTCAACTCACATTGAAGACATAAGAGTTGTGGCATTGGATTCGAAACAAGCTTGACTGGCTGGTTTAACTGGACTATCTAAACGGCTTGGACTGGCTGGCTTAACTAGACTAGCTGGAATGGTTGGCATGTCATCTTCATTGGCAGAGCGCTTGGAAGGGAAAATGGGGAACGGTGGCACCACTTTAGGGGATAGTTTTCCAAGCACCTCCCTGATAATAGCATCTCTTTCATTTGTATAGTGCCACATCTTAGCATTTTGGTCTTCGACTACCTCTAGCTTTTGGAGAATAATCTCCTGACGAGGGTAGACTTGAGACAACACTACCAAGGAACTGATTGGCATGGTCTCTAGCACACTATGTAGCTCAGCCTTTGGCTTTTGCATCGGCGTAGCAGCTTTGACTTTTCCCTTATCCTTTGGCTCAATAGCCATGAGGTTTTTCCAAATGGCAGTCGTGATTGTCATTCCCTTTATAATTTGGCCTCAATCTTCATCAAGTCTAGGCACATCATGGCATACACAAATGTTAGAAATAAGCAAAAGGAAAAACAAGCTGCCTTTACCTTTTGCAGTGCACTTATAGGTCTCATCAATGATGATTTTGCCAATGTTGATCTTACGTCCTTTGACAATGGAGTGCAATAAAATCAGTCTCTCTTTCGAGAAGGTCTCATTGTGAGATGTAGGCAACAAATTTTCCTTGATGAAGTGATTCTAGCCGCGCATCTCTGGCTTCAACGCCAACCGTTTCACCGCCTGGTGTCCCGTCGATGAAACTGTCCAAACTGTGTCCGGCTCACACAAGTCGACCAATAGTTTCTTACGTTTGGCAGCGGTCATGGACTCAGCATAGTCAAAATGCTCATCTCCTATGTCATTCATAGAAAATAATGAATTAACATACCCTTCATCAAACCGCACGCACTTACCTCGAATCATCAAGAATGTAGAATCTTTTGTCACAAGATGCGCATAAAATTCTTGCACAATGGTGGCATAGATCTCTTATTTCTGCTGGCAGAAAGAACTCCACTTATGCATGTCGACAATAGCCATGAACTCCGATGGAAATCTCATGGTGGTGTCGGTTTGGAAGTCGAAGTGCTTCTCATACATGAAGGATCTCGAGGCAAAGCTTGTCTCAAACTTCTTACAGATTTCTTCATTGAAGAAACATTTGAAAGGGCAAGAGAAGAAGCCATTAAAAAGATGAATAGAAGAAATCGAGTAAAGGGAAGAGGGAGAAAAGACAAACGGTTTCTTGGTGCAAAGAAAAGTGAATGGTTGAGGGAGTTATGGTTTTTGAAAAAATGGCTAGGGAAAGAATAGAAAAAGAAAGAGTGTTTAAATGGGTTTAATGATGATAGCCGATTCATTATGATGATAATGATGGAATTCAAAAGGTTTTGATTGGGGTAGGGTTTAAATTGATAAGGTGAAGTGATAAGGTTTAAAGTGATAGGACAAGGTGATAAGTGATAGGGTAAGAATTTAAAGTGATTGGGAGATTAGGTGAAGTTTAAATTTTAACCTAATCTTTAGGTGAAATCTTGGGTGGCTAAGGTTTATGGTTCAAGAAAATCATCTCTCATCCGATCAACTAGGGTTTTGTCTCTTCTCTTCATCATTGAATCTGTTGCATGCCAAGCTTCATTGGCACGGTGCGTGGTATTGCATTTGGCAAAAATCTTGGCGTCCAGTCTGAATTGTTCATGGCAGTGTTCCTGGAAATCAACTCTGCACACACTTAAAGGAATCTGTTTAACGCAGCAAGGGAATAAAAATGACCATTAACATGAATAAAAGTGTAGAAAAATTTTAAATCCTAAAAACAAATAAAAACAACTAACCTAATTTTTACAAGAAGTTTAAACCTGGCAGTTTTTTTCAAGTTATCTCTGCCAAGAGGATCACCTCCTTGGCATTGACTTGCTCACCTTCCATATAATGCTTTAGACGTTGGCCATTTACTTTGAAAGTCTCTATTGTCCTTAAGTTCTTAATGTCCACGCCTCCATGAGCATAGGGTTTTACAACTTCAAAAGGACATGTCCATCTTGATTTGAGTTTTTCCTAGAAACAATTTATGTCAAGAATTAAACAATAGAACATGATGGCCTATCTCTAATTGCCTCGGCATTATCCTACTATCATGCCATCATTTTGGCTTCTCTTTGTAGATCCTAGCATTCTCATAAGCTCGTGTCCTAAATTTCTCCAACTCATTGAGGTCGAGTAACCTCTTTTCTCCAGTAACTCTCCATACCATGTCAAGTTTTCTGATGGCCCAGTAGGCTTTATGTTTAATTTCAATTGGTAGATGGGATAGTTTACTAAAAACAAGTCGAAATGGTGAAGTACCCAAAGGAGTTTTAAAAGCAATCCTATAAGCCCACAAGGACTCATCTAGTCTCAGAGACCAGTCTTTCCTTGTTGGATTTATAGTTTTCTCTAGAATGTTCTTGATCTCCTTGTTTGAAATCTCAGCTTGCCCATTTGTCTGTGGGTGGTAAGTTGTGGGAATTCTCTGATGTATACCATATATGCATAAAGCTTTAGATATTAGATTAAATTTAAAATGGGTACCCCCATCATGAATTATTGCTCTAGAAGCACCAAATCGGGTAAAAATGTGTTTGTACAAAAATTTGGCAACGGCCTTGGCATCATTTGTTGGCAGGGCAATAGCCTCTACCCACTTAGATATATAGTCAACAGCCACAAGAATATATACATTACCGAATGACAGAGGGAAATGACCCATAAAGTCTATCCTTCATACATCAAATAAATCCACATGCATAATGTTCTGAAGTGGTAGTTGGTGTCGATTGGAAATGATTCCTATTCGTTGGCATCGGTCACATGCCTTGGCATACTCATGGTCACCCTTATATAGAGTCAGCCAAAAGAACCCGGATTGCAGTACCTTGGCAGCAGTCTTCATCCTGACAAAGTGGCCTCCATATGGTGCAGCATGGCACATGTGCAATATGTTGTGTTGTTCATCCTCGGGCACACACCAATGAATCACTTGATCAGAATATTGTTTGAACAATATTGGTTCATCCCAATAGTATTTCCTAACTTCTCGCAGGAACCTTTTCTTGGCATTGTATGCCAAGTCTGGTGGAAGAATATTGTTCACCAAGTAGTTGACAATGTCAGCGTACCGTGGTATAGCATTCACTGCAAGCAAGTATTCGTCAGGAAATTCATCTTTAATAACCTTAGTCTTACCATCTTCAATGTGATGCTCTAAATGTGAAAGGTGGTCAGCTACTGAGTTTTCGTTGCCTTTCATGTCTTTGATCTATAGGTCAAATTCTTGAAGCAAGAGCGTCCATCAGATTATTCTGGGCTTGGCATCCTTCTTTGCCAAGAGATACTTAAATGTCGAATGATCTGTATAAACCACAACCTTGTTACCAATTAAATAAAATCTAAATTTATCAAGAGCAAAAACAACAACAAGAAATTCTTTCTCGGTTGTATAGTAATTAAGTTGTCCTTCACTCAAGGTTCTGCTGGCATAGTAGATGGCATGGAAAACCTTGCCATGATGTTGTCCCAAAACTGCTCATTGGCATCATACATAAGCTCAAAGGGCTCATTCCAATTCGGTGCAATGACTATAGGGGCATTAATCAATTTCTCTTTAAGTTTCTGAAATGCTCTCAAACAAGAATCGTCAAATGCAAAAGTGGCATTATGTTCCAACAACAAGCATAAAGGTTTATTAATTTTCAAAAAATCTTTAATAAACCACCGATAAAAACTGACATGACCTAGAAAACTCTTTATACCTTTAACAGTCGTCGGAGGCGGTAATTGCTTGATTACCTCTACTTTGGCTTGATCAACTTCTAATCCTCTCTTAGTCACCTTGTGGTCGAGTACAATGCCCTCATTTACCATGAAGTGGCATTTCTCCTAATTCAACACTAGGTTTGTTTCGATGCATCTCTTTAAGACTTGCTCCAAACTATGAATGCATTCTTCAAATGTTTTACCAAACACTGAGAAATCATCCATGAACACTTCCATGTTGTGCTCGATCATATCAAAAAAATAGACATCATGCAATGTTGAAATGTTGCGGCAGCATTACATAGGCCAAATGGCATCCTTCTAAAAGCAAACGTCCTATAAGGGCACATGAATGTGGTCCTCTCTTGATCATCAGGGGCAATGGCAATCTGATTATAACCCAAATAACCATCTAAGAAACAATAGAAAGCTTTACCTGCCAATCTGTCTAACATCTGGTCGATGAAAGGCAATGGGAAGTGGTCATTCCTTGTAGCCTTATTCAGAATTCTATAATTCATGCACACTCTCCATCTGGTGATGGTCCTAGAGGGAATCAACTCAGCTTCACTATTTTGTACCACAGTCATGCCACCTTTCTTTGGCGCGTAGTGCATCGGGTTAACCCATGAGCTATCCGAAATGGGATAAATGATCCCGCCATCAAGACAATTTATGATGTTTTTCTTAAATACCTCTTTCATGCCCGAGTTTAGCCTTCTTTGGCCTTCAATGGTTCTACCATAGTACTCTTCTAGAATGATTTTGTACATACAAATGGTTGGGCTAATACCTTGGATATCTGCCAAGGTCCAACCCAACGCTTGCTTATAATTTCTTAATATTGCTAGCAATCTTTCCTCCTGATCATTAGTGAGACCGGTGGCAATGATCACTGGCAGGGTTGAGTGTTTACCTAAATAAGTATACTTCAAGTGATTTGGAAATGGCTTAAGCTCCAACTCAGGTGGTTCCTCAATTGATGGTTTAGGCTCTTTTATCTCTCTGCCGACCAACTGTAGTGGCTCAAAATAACTTACATCTTCAGCCTCCAAGGCTGATTCCTCATAATCCTCAAACAGTTCAGCTATGCCATCAAGCATGCTAGCATCAAATTCTGTATCCTGGCATAATTATGCCATGTCCACAGTATAAATGGACTCTATCATCTCATCGGCTTGATATTCATCATGTTCATCTGCACATTTCAAAGCTTGAAACACATTAAAAGTAACATGTTGGTCATTCATACGCATTGTTAGTTCCCCTTTATGAACATCAATAAGAGCCCTACCCATGGCAATGAATGGTCTACCTAAAATAATCAGAACATTAACATCGGCCTCATAATCCAAAATGATAAAATTAGCTGGAAAGATAAATTTGTCTACCTTTACCAACACATCCTCAATCTTACCCTTGGGGTGCACATATGATCGGTCTGCCAACTAAAGTGTCACTGCGGTAGGTTTTGCTTCTATACCAAGCTTTCTAAAGACTGACATTGGCATCAAATTGATGCTGGCTCCTAAGTCACACAGTGTCTTTCCCATGAATTTGTTGCCAATTGTACAGGGAATAGTAAAACTTCCTGGATCTTTGAGCTTTGGTGGCAATCAGTTAAGGATCGTGGCATTGCATCCCTCAGTGAGAGCAACAGTTTCAAAGTCTCCCAACTTTCTCTTTTTGGACAGAATGTCCTTCATGAATTTTACATAGTTGGGCATTTGCTCAAGGGCTTCTACCAATGGAATGTTAATTTGAAATTGCTTGAAAACTTCCAAGAAGAGCTTAAATTACTAGTCCTACTTGTTCTTTTGAAGTCTTGCTAGAAATAGTGGTGGTGGGTAAACATATGTTGGCACTACCGGCTTTGCCGAGGTAGTGTTAACATCTAGTTTGGCATCAATATGTTATTTGACCTCAGTCTGTTTGTTGTCAATATTGGTATCATGTGTGGCATCGTTATTGGCATCGGTTCTGGCACTGGTACTAGCCTTAGCACTGGCATCATCTTTTTTAATTTCCTCATCTGCTTCTCTGGGCTTGTCTATCGGTACTGGCTATTCACTTTGGCAGTTAGCTGGTTGCTTGGCATCCATCTCTGCCTCGCACTGCTTACCACTTCAAAGGGTTATGGCCTTGCATTGCTCATTGTCTTTGTGTTGAGCATCTTTAGTGTCACTTGGCAAAGCTCTTTGAGGTCGATTGCTGAGTGCCTTAGCAATCTGCCCAAGCTGGACTTCCAAGTTCCTCATTGATGCTGTCAAACTCTAGACTATGATTATTTCTCTCCATGTATCCTACTAGAGTGTCTCCATGATTAAGTCTTTGCCCTTGCTGAAAATTGTTTTGGGTGTTCTGATGCATAGCATTCTGATTGAATGCTGGCATAACATTGTTATTCTGCCTCTGGGCATTCTGGTGTTGGGCGTTATATTGGTTGCCACCTTGATTTCCCCAAGGTAAGTTAGGGTACTGTCTCCAACCTACATTGTAAGTATTGGAGTTAGTATTATAATAACAACCAGAATTTCCAATGAAATTTACCGACTCAAGGTTGGCAGGGCATTCATCCATATAGTGGTTTTCTCCCTATATGGTACAAAATGGCTCTAATTCTTTAACTTCTTAGGACTCTTTGTTCCTTTGCAAAGTTCTCACCATGCTGGTGAGGTTGGAAATCTCAGCATGGATGGACGTTATCTCATCAACCTTCAATTTCCCACTGGCTTTGGTTCCAGTCCCAAGCCTAGCAACGGGATATTCAAAGTCATTAATTGAAATACTCTCAAGAATGCCAACAGCCTATGTATAGTTTTTATCAAGTAATGAACCAGCTGTTGAAGCATCAACAACAGTCATCCGTTATGCATTCAACCCATTGTAGAAGGTCTGTATTTGGTTCCAATTCAAGAATCCATGCATAGGAAACCTTCTCAATAGATCTTTAAATCTTTCCCAAGCATCATATAAGGTATCATCCTCGGCCTGCCAAAATGTAATGATCTCACCACGCAGCTTGGAAGTGGGTGTTGAGGGTTGAAAACATGTTAAAAACTTCTGGCAGAGGTCCCCCCATGAGGTGATTGAGCCAGGTGGTAAGGAATTGAACCAAGCCTTGGCTCTATCTCGCAAGGAAAAAGTGAATAACCTTAACTTCACAGTGTCTCCAAATACTCTAGTTTGTTGAAATAATTGGCAAATCTCCATGAACTGCTTTAGATGTTGCCTCGGATCTCCAGTAAGTGCTCCATTAAATTGGTCTATATTCAAAAAAGTTTGAATCATTACCGGCTTAAGTTCAAAATTTGGTTCATTTACCTTTGTGCCAACAATTCCTGGCATTAGATTTGCAATATCAGGTGCTGAATGTTCTCAGATTGGCCTTTCTTCCTCCGCATTGACAATTGGGACATTAGAAGGTGGTGGTGCATTATTATTTGTTGGATCTCCATTATTGTTCACCGCACCATTCCTTTGATTACCATGATTCATTTCTTGGTATCTTTTCTTTAACCTCTGCAAGGTTCTCTCAATTTCCGGATCATATGTCTAATCGTCCACCACAGGGTGGTTTCTGGTCATACACCAATGAAAACAAAAACAAAGTAAAAACTAAAAGAAAACAAGTAAAAATTAAAAACAATCAAATCTGTTGCAATCCCTGACAACGACACCAAAAACTTGTAGACTCTGTAAAAGAAATGTGATTTTGAAATGCTAGCAAAAGGGGCAAAATGTATGTGAGTACTAAAATAGTGCCAAGAGTTTTTTGCGTGCAGGTATACACAGTCTACAAGTAAAACAACAATTAAGCTGAGTATCGATCCCACAGAGATTGACTTGGAATTCGATTGCTTGCTTTTACTTGTCTTGGAAAAAAAGATGTTTGTTTTGAAGTTTGTTTTGGAAATACCTTAATAAGAAAAGAAATAAAAGTGAAGTAAAGAAGTTGGCAAGGAAAGGTTTCTTAATGAGGATAAGTGTTAGCAAGGAATGCCTAGCGTCAACGTTTCATGCTATGCCAGCCTTGATGCCAACCTGTCTTGGCATGGTTTACCGAGCAGATTCAACATTAGCAATACCTCTCTCGATGGTCATTGCCTTAAACCAATCATGTAAAAAACCCCTTATATCTCTATAGTGTATGCTTTTAAATAAACTGATTTGTTAAAAACCAATCTATACTTCGAAAGGGTAGATATCACTCCTGAAGTAAGTTTATCTACTTGAACGACTTCTTTCGAAGCTTCTCTCCTTAGTAATCAACAACTCAATAATTGCTAGCCCAAGTCAGTTAAGATATTGGGAAGCAATAAGCCAACTATGCCAGGTCTCGCTTGGCAAAGTATTTAGGAAAATTTTAAGTATGCCAAGAAGACAAACAATTACCGAAAACAGGATTTATTATCAAAACTTAAAACATAACAAAAACGTTTAAACCAAACATCCCTCACCAACTATGAAATTAGTTTATGGTGAGGGAGTTATCCAACAAACCAATAATCATTTTCAAATACATCTTCATTAAAAACAAAACAAAATAACTTAAAACAAAGAGAAATAGCGAGAGGGGTCACTCGATGCATCCCTCAAATCTAGGCTCTCAGCCAAGTGGTTGAACCGGCTTCCTCAGTCACTCCAAGTCTTCACTCTGATCACTCAAGCCTTCACTCTCTCTTCGTCGATCCTCTCAAATGCTTGCTTGTACGGTCTTTAAATAGGCAAGTAGGGGAGAGGTGAGATGAGCTCTACATTTGAATTTCAAAGCTCAAGGGATAAGAGATAGAATCATATCCTACCTGATTGGTATGATAGCTCATCAAGCTAGGGCTGACATCATGTGATAGCTTATCAAGCTAGGGCTGACGTTATCATGTTGATGCTGCCTTGGCACCAAACTTGGCATGAACTTGTCATCCAATCTTGGCACAACCCTATCCCTAATTTTTCAGATATTGATCTAAATACATTTTTAGGAGCCTGATCATATCATATTTTTTCAGGGTTCAAAAACCTCTTAGCATGGCATCAAGTTCACTTCTCTGCCAACAAGTGCTTGGCATTAACTGATCCTTCTGTCCCAACAACACTTGGCATTCTCCTTGGCAATCCTAACTATGTTGCTTTCCTGCGCCTAATCATATGCCAAACCTGCAAAATAGCCATAAAAACAACCATTCACACTGGCATAGACAAAATACTAAACTCCTTATGCAAATGCATGATTGTAACAACCTAATGCAACTAAATGTACCTAAAAACAAGCAAGATTATTGCAAGATTGGCATCAAAAACAATACTTTTAGAGAAGTAACACCCTTCACGAACTTTCGGTAGTAATTGGAAAGTCCATCGAATGATCGCAGCTCGGTCACCTTGGTCGGTGGCTTCCACTGCTCAATAGCTAGGACATTGGGTCCATATATTCAGATTTTTCCACCTCCAACAATATGGCCAAGGAAAGAAACCTCATTCTGAGCTAACGAGTAATTATCTTCTTTCACATGCAGCTCATTCTGTCGCAATACTTTTAACACCAGCCTCAAGTGCTCAACATGCTCCACAAGAGTCTTGATATAGATTATGATGTCATCAAGATAAACTACAACGAACTGATCAAGAAAGGGTTGTAGTACCTTACTCATAAGTGTACAGAAAGTGGCGGGAGCATTCGTGAGGCCGAAAGGCATCACTAGGAACTCATATGAACCGTAGCGCGTCACACAAGTTGTATTTGGTTCATCTCCTGCAGTGATTCTGACTTGGTAATACTCAGACCTCAAATCCAACTTGGTGAACCACCTTGCAATACTAAGTTGATCGAACAAGTCTACAATAAGCGAGATCAGATACTTATTCTTCATAGTGAGCTTATTCAAAGCCCGATAATCGGTGCACATTCGAAGCGACCCATCATGCTTTTTCTGAAATAGCACTAGTGCATCGTAGGGTGCCTTGGATGGCCGGATATACCTTGCTTTTAGGAGTTCCTTCAACTGTCTGCGCAACTCCTCTAACTCGAGTGGAGCCATTCGGTAAGAGGCCTTGGCTGGTGGCTTCATATTGGGCATGAGTTCAATTTTATGGTTTACCTCCCTCTTCGGTGGTAGATTTTTTGGCAACTCGGCATGCATCACATCTTGGAATTCTACCAATAACGATCCTACCTCATCAGGGACCTTCTCGATCATGGTAGGTTCACCTTCCACTAATACTGCTAGAAATGTGGGTTCCTCCTTGAGCACCCCCTTAGTGAACTGTACCGCTGAAAGTAGCTTGGCACCAACTTTGGTCTCTCGGATCACTGGAAAAATATATTGGTGCTTTGGGTCAATGATGCATAAATAATCGGCAAAAGGGATGAGAAAATCATTAATCTGGTCAAGAAAGTTAAGCCCAATAACAAACTCAAAATTGTCAAGCGGGATTACCTTGATTGCTTCCTAACCGATTCAACCTCTAATGTCAAGCTTGACTCCTTTTGTTATGCTGGAAATTGGAGTTTCTTTGGAATAACAGTTTTAATAAACCCATTCGCCTTCTCTACACAAAGGTCGAGTCTTTTTGTTGCTTGTTCGGACATGAACAACTCTGAGGCACCGGTGTCAACTAGTGTGCTCATCTTCTGGCCAGTGACAATGATGTTTACTAACATCAACCCCTTCTTCTTGTTACCTTTCTTGACGTCCATAGAACTAAAGATGGACCCAAGCTTGAGAGTCCCCCTCTCATCGGCATCTTTTTTTTTGGATGGAAACAACTTTCACATTCTACGAATAATGTCTAGCCAAGTATTCCCCCCCGCAAGTGAAACACTAGAAATTTTCATTGTTCTTTTCCCATGGCAGGCGGATCTTCCCATGGTGTAACTTCCCATTGCCACCTAAAGGTTTTCCGGACCCGTTCTTTGCTGAATTCTCATTGTCCCCTCCCCAATTGCCTTTGAACTTGGCTTTTGGTTTGGACGGCTCAGATTTCTTATTCTCTTACTGGGCTAGAGACTCTGCTACGTTAGGGTTTTGGAAAGAGTTGTAACCTCCCTTCGCTCTAACTCTATTATGACCCACTTCTAAAGTTCATTCATAAATTTGAAGTATCCTTCATCTTTACTCAAACTTGGGAGTTAGAGCTTAAGTTCAGTGAACTTCTTCACATACTCGAGGATAGTCTCATCATGCTTAAGTTAACACATCTTGGACTGCGCCTCTTGTTGAGCATTCTTTGGAGAGAAATGCGAACTTAAAGTCCTTCCATATCTTAAAGGGAATGTTTTTGTCCTCTCCCTCGTCACACCTATATCGCCACCATAAAAGAACGACATCAGTGAGATAAAAAGAAGTAGTGTTTACCTCGGTTGTATCATCATTGATACCTATCACACGGAAGTATTGTTCAAGGCCCCAGATGAAATTGTCTACATCTTGGGCTGCCCTTGACCCACTAAACTTGTTAGGCTACGGGGCATCGATCTTCGGCTTGGGTGTTCTGACTTCGGAAAGCACGCCACACTTTATCGCGGCTTGGTAAATGCAAAGCTCACTCTTGAGCTCTTTCATTTCATCCTTCATAGAGGCTATCTCAGCTTCAAATGAGTTGTCATGTTTATCAAGCATCTCATAAAACTCACCAAGAAGGTTCTCTGATTCTCCCTTCCTTAGATTCAATCAGATCGAAGCGTGACTCATCTTCATATCAGGCCTTCTCGACTTTCTTCATGCAATCTTCAAGTCTAACGACCCTCTTATCTAAGGCTGCAATGATGTCATTAAAACTTTCTCCCTTCTTCTCGCCATTGCGGGTTGTGACTCCCTCAACTGGTTGAACTTCGGTGGAGTTTTGTGGTGTCATTTTTTTCGATCAAATAGGGTCTAATACCACTTATCACATCTATAGAACTTCGCTACCTGGAACGTACAGCCTTACACGACTTCTGGATGTTTGTGCGACTAAGTAAACCTAAAAAACGATCAAGCAAAGCTGCTTAGATCCTCGTGAAAACAAAAGAGATGACTCACAAAAAGAAGCAAGCGTTGAGTGAATGACAATTGTATTCCTCAAAAAATGGAGTAATGAGGTAGGGGCAAGCCTCTATTTATAGTTGATGCCCCTTACATCCAACAGTGGAAATTAAATTACATTAATGGTCCGGATCATTCTAAATCTCTAAGGATCCCTCAAATCAAGGATGGCCATGTAATTATTAATTAAAATAAAGGAAATTAATATTACATGTCTAATTTTCCTCTAAAGCTTGGTTAAACTCAGATTAGGCCAAATTAGGTTAGAATGAACATGACCAGTATGGTGCAAAGAGCCTCTTAGACAGCCTGGTTCAAGCTGGTTGCACCCTGGTGCTGGTTGGTCTCGATCGCTGGTCCACGATTCGTGACAATTTACACATGCTCTCTGCCCCCACAACCTATCTTATCTCTAATCATTTTTTCTTATTTTTTTCTTAAGTCATAAGTCATAGATGATAATCACACAAAAGAAGTTAAAAATTGGGTTTTAGGTACTTTTTAGTTATGTGTATGCATCTGGAGGGACGACTAGTTTGATGTCGTCCCCCATGAAATGCATTATTATTGTTTGGATATGTATGTCCAAATTTCAGCTCGTTTATAGATCTTCATCGGGGAGTGAGTGGACTGCTGATGACTTTTGGATGGCTAACAAGGTGTAAGGGAGGTGTATATGGCATGTGATGTGGTGGTCGTTGGTTAAACTGGCAGCTTGTATGAAGGAGTGGATGACGATCAGTCCAACATACCTAAACCACCTTCTAACCATGTCTTTGCTTATGTTTTTCAACTTCGATATCTTAATCGGGATCTTGTGATTGAATTTGTATTGTGTTGACAATGGTTTGTGATTCATGAATCCCCATATATATTTATCGAACGAACCAAACTCCCTCTTGACCTGTATTCATATGACATAAACATAAAACCATGTGAGTTGCTGTACTGACTTGAGAACAACTTTATCTAAATTTGTTTATTTTTTAACTACGAAAGTAAATTTACCTCAAGGATTCGGTTGGAGTTGTTCGTGACCCCTCGAACTCTGCTTATGTCGATGTTGTATTAAGTGCTGATTATGGTCATTTGTTTCTCAATCAAGTTGGCTATGGTTTCTACATAGAACCTAGAAAATGCGTCCCTCTATAGCGACCAATTTTAATTTTTGAAATTGGAAAATCTCTTTTTTGGTCTTTTGGAAAATAAGAGGACTTAGAGTCGTTACCGGTCACTTGGCTAAGGTGGACCGAGCACCAGAAAACCAGAGACTCTTGAAATTAGGTATGGGAGTTGGTTACATATGGGGAAGGGTTAGCACCCCCACAATGCCTGAAATTGGTACCAAATCATATATTGATTTTAATCGATGGAAACGTATGAAATTCAAATTAACTTTAATTAAATGTTCTCAATTGAGTATAGACTCATCACAGTCCGTACTTGCCACATGGTAGTCACACACGACACTAACATCATAACCATCGAGACAGGGAGGATCTTTTGGTTTAGACTGAACTAGAGTCAGAAGTTTCTTTTCAACAAGTGTTGGGAGCAAATCTGTGTACGTCATCGGAATTGGACGGAGAACCTTTGAAGGTTTTGTAAACAAGGATGATTGGTTGTGGGAGGGGCCATGAGACTGATGGTTTGGGCGAGAACCTACCATATGAACCTGAGAATCATGCCCCTTGTGGGCAGTTGTGCTGTAGGGGTCTCTTACCTTTCCCTTCTTGATGGCACCTTCAATGTGTTCTCCCATTGTGACCACGTCCGCAAAGTTGCTGACAGGATTTCTAATCAAACGATCATACAACACTCCTCTTAGAGTGTCCACAAACATGGGGATAATTTTATTTTCTCGAATTGGGGGTTGTATTTGAGCCGTCATGTCTCACTAACGCTGAGCATACTCATGAAAATTCTCATTGTGCTTTTGTTCCAAACGTTGTAGCAGAAGTCGATTGGGGACCATATCGATTATATACTTATACTGGTCGATGAAAGCTTTGGCCAAATCCCTCCACGACCTAATTTGAGCATGAGTTAACTAATTGTACCACCTCATAGCGGGCCCCACTAGGCTATCTTGAAAATAGTGAATTAGAAGCGTCTCATTGTCGATGAATCCGGCCATCTTCTGGCAAAACATGGTTATGTGGGTAGTGCGGCAAGTCATCCCATTGAAATTCATAAATTTCGGGGTCTTGAATTTGTACGGGATTTCCACGTTCGGGACTAAACTAAGTTCTTTGGCATTCAGTCCATAGGAACCTTCTTCACATTCCTTTACCCAGATTTTTCCTTCGAGATCCTTCTGGGTATCTTCCAACTGCTTTGAGAATTATCTTTTAATTTTATTCAGTCGTTTCAACTCATCAAAATCTAGGATACTATCCCTGATATTTTTGGTATTTTCAAAGGTCATGCCCGGTTGAGCTTAGGCTGAGGCAACGACCTGATGAGATGAAGATGCCCCTTACAAAGGGTTAAATATTGGGGCATCCAAACGGTCTCCCGAGTCTTGAGTAGGATTCTCGACAGCACTATTTTCTTTCGAGTCTTATCTTAGACTGGAATGCAGCATCTGAGATATCTCTTTCATCATACCTTGTTGGGATTTGACGATGGTGTCCCTTAATTCTTGCCGAGTTCGCTCTAACTGGCCTTTAAGATTGGCTTCCATTTTTGCAAACTTTCTTCCATTATCCTTGTTTACAAACGGGTGCGATATGGGTGTGGAATGATTAAAGATTAAACTTTCACTTTCTCCTTAATGACATTTTTTGTAATTAATTTCAATGATTCATTAATGTATGTAATGTATCACGTGTATGACAATGAGATAATTTAAAGGCACGCAATTAATATATAAAATGCAAGATGAATGCAAAGAAGCTTTTGATCGACGAACATCCTCATTAGACAACTTTCCATAACGAAGATCAATTCTCATTACAACGAGAAACGAAAATAACTACCACATAAGGCGCAACTAAAACCTTAGTTTCTTCTCCACTAATAATTGGATTGGCCTTTGCTCATCTTCTGATCAATCTTAAACTTCGAGATTATTTAACTTGTTATTATGAACTCTTTCTCCCATTATGAAAGCCTTAAATTTAGACTGTTCTCGAATCAACACTTTATGTGAAAATGTTAAGAATATGCAAAATAGAAAAAGACAAATAAATGGGTTAGCAACAAGTATACAAAGAAACTGAATAAATAAAGAAAATAAAAAACACCAAAGCATATTCCTAATACCATGGATTCTAATTTGATATGGTTATCAGCATGGCTCTGATGGGGTGGGCTTCTTAAATTCTCACACATGTGGGTTTGGTTCTATACAAGGGTACCCGAACCTATCTTATCACCTACTAAGATAACAAGAACCCCAATTCTGGCCAATTACAAGCTTGCGAACTAGATTCATTTCGAAGGAAAGCACAACCTAATGACGTGGAGGGCTACTCACATGTCAAAGGTGTGAATTCCGAAAATGAATTATCGACCTGTGGAGGCTACTCACGTGGGTATGTGGTGTTTCACTCCCACTTAAAGGATAGAGCTCGGGTATAGAGCTTGATGATCATGATGCAACACATGTCGGTGATCCCTTATAAATTAAATGAACAATTAATTCGAAAACCACCAATTATCAAAGCCCGTACAATCAAAGTCACATCTTCAAGAAAAAACAACTTGATTAAAGTCAATTCAAATTTCAATAATTTCCATCATTAAACGCAACAAATTTTATTGGCTTAACTCTCTTTTTTGTTTTGTAGAAATAAAAATTTGTCCCCAGCGGAGTCGACATGCTGTAGCAACTAATTTTGATTTCTGAAATTGGAAAATCTCTTTTTTGGTCTTTTGGAAAATAAGAGGACTTAGAGTCGCCACTTGTCACTTGGCTAAGGTAGACCAGATACCAGAAAACCAGAGACTCGTGAAATTAGGTTCGGGAGTTGGTTACGTGTGGGGAAGGGTTAGCACCCCCACAACGGCCAAAATCAGTACCAAATCATATATTACTTTTAATCGATGGAAACGTATGAAATTCAAATTAAATTTAATTAAATGTTCTCAATTGAGTATGGGCTCTAGTTAAGTGGGCTTAGTCAAATTGATGGGTCCGAATTAATTAAACGTTTAATTAATAAGGGTGACAATAAAATGGACCATAAATTGAACCGACACCGAATAAGACCGACTGCCATGTTAATTTATGGTTCAAATACGTACATCACATTTATGCATGATGCAGGCATTTAAATAGGACGATATGGTTTGTCAACTTTAGTTAATGTTTACCTTCGGACGATAGGGATTAATTCCAATATTTGGTCAACATCCATTGAGCCAGGACTGTTATGACACAAATATCGGAATTAATAAATACATCTTTTTTAGGGTTTAAGTTAATTGAATTCCATGCCCGATCTTAAAGTTAAAGGTCATATGAATGACAATTAGAAATGTATGGCAAAGAAGGGCTTAAAAATTAAAACCCTGGGCCCACTAAAGTCCTATCCTAAAAGGCCAGTTATGAAAATTTAATGAATGGTCTAATTATTAGCTAGGTTGATATAATATTAGCCCTAAATTAATTAACCCTATGAAAGAACTCCTAATGACTTACAAATTATCTTTGAGCGATAATTAATTTGATTAATTTTAAATTAGTATCCCAATAAGTCAAGGATTCTATTTAAAACGAACCAAATTAATTAATCGTGATTTGAATTAAGAGCCCATCTAAGTCCATTGGCAATTTTATCCTAAAAGGTAATTAAGAGGTGCTCAACTAGTACAATGAATTTAACATTTATCCCAATAAGCCAAGGGTAAATTTAAACTTATTAAACTAATTCGAACCTTAAATCTAATTACGGCTCTAGATACTTGCCCTATACCTAATTAATTAAATTATACATACACCCTATTAAGCTAAGGGTATATTTTAAATTAATTAAACTAAATCTTAAGCTAAGCTAAAACTAACCTAAAAGAATTCAAGCAAACCAAAAACGAGAACAAACCACGTATGGAAAAGATATGGCAAAATATATCTAACATATACAATATATAACATACACTAAAATATATCATATAGTAGTATATACAAATAGTAGCATATAATAAACCATGTATTGTATAGGTATTATAAACCATACGTTATATACATATAAACTATATACTTAGTATACTATATATTATATACTTAAAAACTATATATTATTATACTATATATTATATACTTATGAGCCACATATTATATCACATTTATTATATACATGTAAACTATATATTATATATAACATAAAGGAAGGTGAGTTAAAATAAATACAGAAATAAAGAACAAGCAAATAGATAACTGCGGAAATTTAAAAGCACAGGGCATGGGACCGGATTTGAGAGAGAAAAGAGAAAAACGATAAACACAATAAATATCCGAAAAGGACCGGATTGAACATAAAAGTAAAGTGCAAGAAAAATAAACATCCGGAAAGGACAGGATCGAACGAAAATAAAGTAAAGTGCAAGAAAAATAAATATCCGAAATTAAATGTTAGTATTACATATTAATATCTATATAATATAGATAATATAGCATAAATAATAATAATAATAATAATACATATATGCATATATACGTAAAATATTAGACATATATATTTTACTTGTATATCATATAATAACATAGGGGCTACGTAATATTATATATATACATATATACAAAATACATGATGTATAAAAAATATTATATAATATGGAATATGGCACTAATATAACATACAATGATGAAACTTAAATAAACAAAAATGATTACCAATAAACTCATAAATATTTCTATAAATATTTTCATTAAATCATAAGAGTGGATTACACAACAAAAGAAAAAAAGAAGAATATACCCGAAACTCAAGTATTTATACCCGATCAACCAAATTCCACGGGTTGTTATTGGGTTGAGAAGCTCGGTTCAAGAATTTTTTGTGGTTCGAATGAGTGTAGTATTAGAGTGATTTGGTGAGGGGGGTAATCGATGATGGGGAATTTTGTGGGAATTAAAAAATGGGTAAAAAAATGAAAGTGAACTAAGAACAACTGGGAAAAAAATAATAATGGGTGGGGAAAAATAGGGTCCTCTCCTCTTTTAGTTCTAATGGTGGTATTTATATATATAGTGATGAAGAGTATTTTTGGTTTATCTCTTTAGAATGAGAACTAATAAAAATCAAGATTTTGGGCACTAAGTATTTTTCAACCAATGGGATTGAGGTATCGGTAGGAATCTAAGATATTTTCATTTTGGTATTTTTGTCTTCATGCAAGAACCAAATGTAATGGATCATGTAATTTTGAGCTTAAGATATAAGGTTTTGGGTATTGAAAAGGGTATTATGTATTGATTTTATTTCGAGCATTTAATTTAACCTGAACAAAATTAGGTGTCTACGCCTTGTTGAAAGTTTAGAACAAGAAGTATGTCAACCTTAAAATTATGATCGCAACGACGAAGACGGCGACGACAAAAAGAATGGTGACCTGAAATGTTGACGTTTCTTCAAGATCGAAGTCCAATCAGAGCCGACTTGAGCACCACTTAGAACCAATAGCTCGAACAGCATGTTGTCATCATGAATTAGAACTCCCCATCCTTCGTCGTGGTACGCCACATAGATAGGATCTAAGCATTGAAGAACAAATCATTTAAATTTCCATGAAATTGCCGAAGTTTGCAACTTGCAAGTGAAGTATTACAAGAACAAGTACCTGAGTTGGGGCTGATAAAACTGCATCTCTTCTTTTCCTCGGCAGACTTGGTGTTGTCGAGAGGAACAGCCTGAGATTCGAATTTCGCCGACTTCGATCTTCCGTAGTGTGAAATTCTCATCTTCCTTTGTGCTTGTTAAAGAACCACATGTTCCCTTCTGACCGCAGCGATACTCCCGGGAGACTCGACCAGCAAAGAAGACGAATAGCTCAACGAAGAAGGATCGAGACAAGAAGACAATCCATTCCCCGTACCCTCTTTGAAACTCTTCAATTTCTTCCTCTCCAAGGTTTATGACTTCTGGGAACGACAACCTTATCCAAACTCGTGTTCAATCCATTCGGATCACTCCCTCGCTTAACCGGGGCAGGGAACTTCAAGCTCGGGGACAAACGCGGCGTCAACGCCGCCTTAGCCCTGCTACCATTGGCAGGAGGATTCGATGTTAACGGTTGAGGTGGTGGAGGAGAAATGGGTGGTATTTTCTTGAACGAATTGCGAGGTCGAGGCTAGGAACACGGTTACAAGTAGGCTAAAGAACCGAACGACCATTGATCCTTGCCACTGAAAGCGGTGTTATCTCAACAATAGCAGTAGTAGTACCAGCACCACCTGTGGTCAGCTTAGCCTTAGAGGAACACATATTTCTTTCCTTCTTTTTGTTATTTTTTGTTGGGGTGCAAATGTAACAACAAGGAGAGATGATGGGAGAGAAATGAAACACAGGGGAATGAAGGGGAAGAGCGGATTGATGGAGAGAAAAGGGGGAAGGGTAAGGTTATATAAAAGGAAGGTGGGGACGAAGGAGGGGGCGAGATGAGATGAGATGAGGGGATATGATGGTAATTGTGTGTGGGGTGTGAACCCCAGGCAGGGAATTCAGGTGAAGTGGAGGAAAAGGAAGGTTCCATAGGAGGAAAAGAATAATGATTGTGGGTATTCTTTTTAGCTGGATCTGAAGTTGCAGAGCAAGGGAATCTCCGTCTCCCCTCTCACGGAGTGAGAACCTTTTCAGGGAATTTTCCACAAATTTTTCAGAGGAATAATATGGTTGGAATTCTTCATTTGTTAATAACCCCATCAAAGTATGAGATTACAAATCCATACCACACATGACCACCATCTCTGTGTAAATTATTAAAACCTTTTCTTTACGTGTGTATGCATACAAATATTTGTTAGCCTACTTGTTGTAATGAACCAACACTGTATAAATAGTAAATGTATATTCAAATTATCCCTAAATTAACTAAATTATGTGTTGTTTCATTCCTTTCAAAAATGCATTGTTTGCTAATGTTTCTGGGTTTCTTCTTGGGATTGGTGTTGTAGAATGCGAAGGCTGTAGCGACGTTTCTGAAAATTCAAATTAGCTCAATATATCTTTCTTTTAGAAAATATTTGTTTTAACAGTGAGATTTACTTTTAAAATAATTTTTTGAAAATAAAAGACTTAGAGTCGCCACCAGTCTTGCAGAGGTTTTGGGTTTGGGAGTCTATTACCAGTGGGGAAGGTTTCGCACCCCCGCTACGCCCGGAAATCGGTATCAAATTAATTACCGCTTTATTAATATTAGATTTTGCGTGTTAAAGTGACAATTAAACCAAAATTTGGTTATACATGCGAGTAAATTTAAGGACCTCGTTATTCGAGAGTAAACGACAAAACCACCATCATTACAACTGGTACTAACCGCGCTTACTCTCGAGTAGAAGGACATCGTATTGACAATTAATATCCCGAATGCAAAACTTAACAACATGGCAAAAACAACACGAATATGACAAAAATCAATCAAGGCATGAAGTAGATACAAAGTAAAGAATTTAAAATATCATACATTAGCATCACATTATGTAATAGAGTATTATACATATATCTATTTACATATACGTTGGTAACAATATATATATATAGGAAAAGGCAGTAGCCATATATGTATATATGTTATTAAAACTATATATTACATAATATATAAAACATATAATGTGTGCATATATTTATATATATAAACCATATACCATGTAACATATAACAACTATATATTATTACGTATATATATATATAAATATAAAAGAAAAAGCAGTAGCCATATATGTATATATATTATTAAAACTATATATTACGTAATATATAAAACATATAATGTGTGCATGTAATATATATATATATATATATATATATAAAGGAAAAGGCAGTAGCCATATATGTATATATGTTATTAAAACTATATATTACGTAATATATAAAACATATAATGTGTGCATGTATTTATATATATAAACCATGTATCATGTAACAGATAACAACTATATATTATATACCATACAAACTATATTATAAAAGTACATATTGAATATATATATATATAATACTTTAATCTATATATTATAATATAAAAATATACTTATATATAAAAAGACATATGTTTAATGTGTTACACGTAAAATACACATATATAAAAACATATGTTTAAGACCATATACTATGCATTTTAAAACACATATAATATGCATGTATTAATACCATAGGCTATGTATAAATATAATATATATATATATATATACACATCACATATTACATACCATATATAAAGAAAAATATATATATCATATAGGACATATATATACTATTATAATATACATATATCAAGGCCATGTTAAACATATACATATCATATCAAGGCAATAAATAAACAATAAAATAAACATTATACAAACATGATATAAGACTGAAATAAAAAGATGATAAATTATAGGGCAAAAATTAAATATGCATAAAAAAAGTGAAATGGTCGAAGATTAAAAAAAACAGGGACTACGACTGTAGTATTGAAAGGCAGAAGGGATGCGGTGGGAATTACGGAAACGCGGAAGGGTTTAAAAAGGAAATAACCTATTTATTTCTTTTAAAACGAGTACAAAACTCACATTTTTACCAAAAACAAAAAAACGTTTAAAAAAACAAACTCTCTCCCCCTCTCTCTTCTTCTCTGAAACCAGGATGAACACCATCGTGGTGTTATCCCCAAACTCAAGAAACGTCGTTATTTCCACTTTTAGGCGACTCCTCCGTCGCAACGGCCACCACTCGACGGCGGCTGGCATTCCTTAAACTCGTCCAAAACGCCTTTTTTTCTTCTCTAAACCCCGATCTCCCCATATCTAAACCTTATTCCACTTGAAAGCCACAAAAAACCCTTTTTGTGAAAACAGAAACCGAAAACACTCCCTTTCCTGCTTATATCCTCACCGATTCACCACACACGACCTCGAGGAGGACAGTAGGCTTATCACCGGCGAGGGAGAGCAACAGACACGGAAAAGATGAAACGTCGCGAAGGTAAAAAACAAAACTCTATTTTTTGTATGTATGCACTTCGAAAGTAAGGAGAATATGAGATACCTCTAAGAATTTTGCTTTTTCTTTTTGCTTCAATGTTCGCAGAATGAAAATCCTTCCTTTACAAATGTTTTAGGGTTTCATATAAGAAAAGAGAGAGGAAAACCTAGAAATTCTACTATTGGTTGCCTTCTGAAAATTTGGTGTATCGTTGCATCCTCTGAAATGTTGGGTTTCTCCCTTACAATAGTTCATTTTTTCTGATAATCATCCTTTTGTGCCTCTTTGCATGTGGTGGTCGATCGTAAGGTGGGAGGGAACTAGAGGGGGAAGCGGCTTGGGAAGCAAGGCTCTGTCGTTGCCTGACAACGGCGACGTGGAGCTCGGCCATTGGTCATCATTGACAACATTGAGGTGTACTACGAAGATGGGCAGACGTGTGTAGAGGCTACCGGAAGATGAAGCGACGGGCATGCACGAGTGAGGAGCTGATGAGTCAAATGTGAGCTCCACGTGCGCATGGGGTATTCGAGGGGATGTGCATGCGACGCGCGATGAAGCTGAAGAGATGTCTTTGTTGAAATCTGGACTATCGGATCTTATTTAGATCTGATGGCTGTGATGCAGCTGTGCAAAAACAAGGCAGATTAGGGTTTCTTATTTATCAGATTAGGTTTTTAGGGTTTGGGCCTAACGGGCCCTTTTGTATATATATATATTGGCTTTGTAAATGGATTGTATATATATATGGACTGAAATTTATAAATGTGGGCTTTTTATTTAAACTTTGTCTTTTGAGTTTTTAGATCTGTTTAATAATAATGATGATGATGATAATAATAAAACAAATACTGGAACATGGACAAAAATTAGTGATTACAAAGGCATGGTATCGTTGATGGGTGATGTGTAGGGATATATGTTGTTGTAAAAGGTATCGGGAGAAAAGAATGTGTCAACTAAGAGCTTTAACCACTTGCTCTAGAGGTTGTTGACGATTATACTTAGTTAAATCTTTAAAAACTACATTTATCGATTATCATAGCTCAGAAAATATTAAAAAAACCAATGCTCATAAAAGGCTTAAATCAAATTTTCATGAAAAAAAACAAATTATTATGAAAAATATATCTTATAAATGTGATTCTTGTTGTTTATAGTAAATAGATCAATTATTATTTAATTTCTCCAAAATTTCAAAAATTTTATTTGGCCAAATTATATTATTAGTATTTATTTTTGTATATGTTGTAGATTTAATCTATGTATTTTAATTTGGTCTATTTACTTTTCGAATTTTGAAATTTCAGTTATTAAAAATATAATACAAGAATCATGTCACTAAGAGGCCTAATAAAATGATTAAATTTGATAACATGAATTAAATCTATAAATTATGCATAATAATACAAGGAAAAAACTTTGATACACAGGCCGTGTAAACTTTAGTTTACACGTGCCTTTTAGTTTTAGGGGTTAAGGTTTTAGTTTAGGGTTTAAAGTTTAAGGGTTTAGATCGTGTGGTCTAGAATTTAAGGTTAGTGTTTAGAATTTAGTGTATATGGTTTAAGGTTTAGGGTTTAGTTTTTTAGGGTTAGGGTTAGGAATTTAGGATTTAAGTTTTTATAGTATAAATACACATGCTTGTGTAAAGTTAGTTTTACACAGCCTGTGTATCAAAGTTTTATCCATAATACAAAGGCTAATAGCGAAAGTTTGATTTAATAGATTTCACGAGTACTGTTTGTGTCGTTAAGGCAATTTTAAAAATTGAAAGGGTAAACTATACAAATGGTCTCTTTTATTTCTAGTTAGTTCTCTTTTAGTCAATGTTTTTGAAATAATAACATTTTGATCACTTACGTTTTTCGAGTTATAATATTTTAGTTACTCGGATGTTAATCTTCGTTAAACTGTTGACATGACATGTAAACAAAAAATGATATTAATTTCTAATTTAACTTGTAATACCCTAATTTTACCCGAATACCCTTATATATACATATATTTCTCTATAAATAAAACTAAATAAATAAATAATATAAAATCCAAAAATATAATAAACAGTCCATTCCAATGTCCATTTTACAACTTCAAGTGCCTCTTTTACAAGCTCATTTACATGATAAAAATTCAAAGCCTAAGTTCTTATTTTTACAATCCGCCAATTTATTTCCCTCCCAAATTGGATAAAACCAGCCCAACAAACACAAAAATCCTATTTTCCCACCCTTTTGTCCACGTCGCAGCATGCTATTAGTCCAAACCCTTAGCTACGGATCTTGGTTTTCTTCTCCGCTGATATCATAGTTGTGACGTCATATATGACGTCATTTTTCACTTACTATAAAATAGGAGAGAGAGGATTTTTGTCAAATCATTAAGTACTAACAAATGATAATTAATAATAAAGATAATAATAAGTAATAATAATGGTAATTAAGTGGAGAGAGAGATTACCTATATCGGTAACTGAACCGTCTGGAAATTGAGGAGTCGTCGCCATGAGAGCTCAGTCGTTGCCGAAATGTCACCTAAAGATCACTGGAGCTGTAGAATGTTGTCGGAAAAGAGGAATGGACCACCGTTTTCACAGCTGAGAAGGTAAAACTCCTTCTATTCGCTTTGAATTCCTGCAAAACAAAGAAATATGTTAGTCCGCATGAAAACTGAAGTAAAGTAAAGAAAACAATGGTGAAGTGTCTTATTTGCGGTGGCCATAGGGGTTATAGTCATAGTCGGAGTTGAAGGGGGCTCAGGTACGGGTAGATCTAGTCTTAGGCCAGGGAAGAAGGGTGGTTCTGATGAACCAGGATTAGATTTAGGTATTTAGGGCTTGAAAATTAGATTTTTCTAAAAAAATAAGGTTTTGGTACGACAGAGGTACGGCGGCAGGAAATCGCCGAAGTAGTGGCCGGCGTCGACTACGGTGGCCGAGATTCGAATCCCGATAGCCGACGAACAAATAATGCTGGTCGGAGTTCGGTGGATGAATATATAACGACGGTGTGGACTGTAGGTTTGGTTGGTGTTATTGGTGTTTATCCTTGTTCTTCAAGAACATGATGAACATCAAGCTTTTGCTTGGTGTTTTAATCCGTTTTGCTGGGCTTTTCTAGGAAAATCTTGTTATTTTCAAAGAATTTGGGAGAATTATAGGAGAAGAGAGAGTGTTTGGGCGGGTTATGAACGAGCCAACTCGTTTAGGGGGTTATATGGGTGAGTTGAAATGGTGCCGTTTTGGCACTAGGTCAACCCGGACAGATCCGCGCATTTATCCGACTTGGATATAGGATCCACGCTCTTCTTCCCAAATCTTTAGCAATTTGCCCCTTTTGTGTAATCTTTACAATTTGGCCACTTTTCCTTTGTAAATTGACTATTCAATTTTGATAATAATTCATTTTGTTCCTAAATTTACTTTGTTGATACTTTGATTAATGTTTGATTAATGCATGGTTTTAAATGTGGTATATAATATATTGTTAGATAATTAAGTTCACTTAGTTATAATTGTTAGAGCCTTAGGTACTAAGTCCTTTAATTAGGAGTTAAATAATTAAAATACGTGAGATCATTGTAGTAAATAAATGAGTATTAAAAGGGAAATTTTTAAGTTCTAATTTGAGTAGTGTCTCATTCTAATGAGATGTTATTCAAGGGGACTTTTAAGTTGAACATTTGATATTCATTTTAATTTAGAACATGAAATTAACTTAATTAATTAAATTAGAGCCTTAATTAGGGTTAGAACTTAAATAATTAGATCCACCAATTAAATTAAGAATATTGTTCAATTTAGAGTTTTAATATGAGTAGTGCTCAAACAATTGAGTGTTATTTCATAAATACCCTAAGTTTAACAATATTCATAGTTTTTAAATAATTCAATTAATTAGAGCCTTCTAAATTAGAACTTAAAATTGACAAGACAATAACTGGACATGCATTCATACCTTTTATGTTGGGATATATTTCTGAATATGAATCGAAGTGCCTTAAAGTAACTAGGTGCTTCTAATTTTATATTCGTTCCGAAAAATATATTTCCTTATAAAAGGATATCTCCATTTGGAATTTAAATCTATTTAATGATTATGATTAAATTAAATTCAAATTATTATTTGAAATGCCAAAATGCCATGTAAAATTAAAAAGGTACCGATAACATGCGTTTGTGGGGGTGCTTATCCTTCCTCACACGTAACCGACTCCTGAACCCAAATTTTAAGGAAACGAATCTCTGGTTGTTTTATGGTGTCCGGTCTACCAAAGTGATCTGTTGCGACTCCAAACCTTTTTTAAAAAATTAAATGAAAGAAAAATCAAATTTTCATGATTAATTAAATAAAAAACCTGATTTAATAAGAAAACTGAATTGTCAAGATAAAACAAATTAAAAAGGGTCAAAACCCTAATTTTCTAAAATAAATCGCCAAGCTATTTTCACACCCCGTCAAAAAATGGTCATGACGGCTTGGCGACTCCGCTAGGGATGAATTCAAGAGTCAGGCCTAATTAATTAATTTTACGTGACATTTTGGCATTTAAAATGGTAATTTGAATTTAATTTCTCCAATAATTATTGGATGAATTTTTAGAAAGAATGGAGGTAGCTTTTGTGTGTGATATATCTGTCATTCATGCATAAGCCTTCTGCCCGGGCTTTTTCACCCATAAGTGGGAGCGAGACATGATCCGACATGAGGCTATCCACCTTTGAGTTCGAAATTTTGTCTTTCTTCCGGTATACCAACCTTATACAACGTGGGGTACACGCATCCGATATAAGGGATCGTATACTCCTGAATCGATGTCTTGTTGTCGTAGTAGACAACAACGACAATTCGGGTACCCAGAGTCTAGAACAAACTCACATTCTGTAATCTAGAAGCCTACCCCACTAGATCCAGACAGGGACCTAGGATAGGGTGTTGTTGATTTAAATACGCCTCTCTAGTTATTCTCTTTGCTCGATAAACTACTTTATTGTATCAATTTAAATTTTTGCCTTCAATATTATTTTACCATACTAACACTATTTATTTTTGTTTTCCTTGGTTGTTTTCTTTTTATATATCTGGAATCATTTTACATACTCGGAGGCATCGATTCAAGGATCAGTCAAGTTAGGCAAAGTTCATAATGGCCAATAGGTTTGACAAACAAAGATAAGGCAATATGACGGTGTGGACCTGGTCAGAGAAGACTCAATGCAAGAAAGAGGTAATATCTACATGAAAGATGTGTCAGGATGCAAGCAGCTATAAGAAGTTGTATGAAGGTGTTAAAAGGGCGGCGAGAGAGAAGATTCAAGAATTAACAAATTCAAACAGCTGGACTAAACAAAAATTAGAGAAAAAACAAGCTTTGAATTCAGAATTGTCATCACAAGTTCCAAAGTTGGAGAAAGTTATCAAAATGGTACAATAACGAGAAAAGTTGATCTTTAGTTAGAAGATAAAAAACTGAAACAGAAGGCGACGTGATTGGAAAATGTCATACAAACATCCAAAAGGCCAGCTTGTAAGTTTTAAAGAGCACTAAAATGAGGGGATTGCATTAAAAAGTAAGTTTTAAAGCAAGCCACTCAGATTATCCAAGGGCAGAATGATGAAATGATCCACTTCAGAAGCTAAGTATGGGGAATCGCCCGATTTGTATATATTTTATCCATTGAAGCCATGAACCTATAACAATACCTTGACATCAATATTAAGCCAGGACAGACGCGGACCCAGATGCTGAACGAAGTAATTAACCTAGGGATAAGGGTGAGCTGCTTTCTGTAATCAAATTGTCTATTTCTTGTATTCGATCTTTTGGCTAATGAATGTTGCTCTGAAGACTAGTCCTTGAAATCGATACCTCGTGCATTCATGCATTGTATTGTTGCATTTTAGAAAAATCATCACATTTTTTGAAATAACATCATTTTTTGAAAACAACATGGCATTTTGTTTAAATAATATTGCATTATTTTCAGATAATAATGTGAAAGTTGAAAACCAATATTTTGAGAAACATGGGCAATAGGCTTGTTAGGGTGAAACAATCTCAGAAATTTGTTGATGACCGCTTGGGTAGCATAGAGCAACGGATTGATCAGTCTCAGAACGAGGTGGTAACTCAAGCTACCATATTGTTTGGAATCAGGAAGGCTAAGAAGGAAAAAGTTCCAGACAGAAATACTAGCATTGGTGATCAACATGAAAACTTATCTCACACAAGGGTTCAACATGAAGGATCAGTTCCAAAAAAAAAAGTTTAGAGTAGTACAGTCAGGGATTTGATAAGGTCAAAATGGGTGTCGTCAAACACACAAAGACATGAGGACCGAGTAAAAGCCAAAATTTTGTTGATTGCTCCAGTCCTGTATTGTTCAAAAGTTATGATACTGATAAAGAACAAGATGATTCCAATAGAGTTACAAAACCACATGTGTTTCCAGAATGTTTTTCCGGAGTGATGAAAGCCAAGGGTTCAATTGGTGCTAGAAATTTTCTCATAATGAAATTGCCTCCGTCAAAGAAAAGAGGGGCAGAGCACAAAAATAGAAGACAAAGAGGTTGAATGGTTTAGCAAGAAAAAGGAGATGATTACTCCCATCCCAATGCCATATTCAGATATGTTGCCATACCTTGTGCAGAATCACTTGCTGATGACGGTTCCACTAAAGTTTTACAAATCTTACTATGGCATCAAAATTGCTTGCGAATATTATTGTGGAGATTTCAGTCATTCTATGGAAGATTGCATGTTTTTTGAAACACATAGTTAGTGGCCTCATCAGGATTGGACATTTATGTTTTAAGAATGGAAAATCCCGATTCCATAAAAGGCCATCATTTGCTAGAAGAAATGAGATAAAAGAATATCTCAATTTGAATTTAAATCCATTTAATGATTATGGTTAAATTAAATTCAAATTATTATCCAAAAAGGCCAAAATGCCATGTAAAATGAAAAAGGTACCGATAACGGGCGTTTGTGGGGTGCTTATCCTTCCCCACACGTAACCGACTCTTGAACCCAAATTTTAATAAAATGAATCTTTGGTTGTTTTTATGGTGTCCGGTCTACCAAAGTGACCGGTGGCGACTCCAAACATTTTTTTAAAGATTAAATGAAAGAAAAATCAAATTTTCATGATTAATTAAATGGAAAACCCGATTTAATAAGAAAATTGAATTTTCAAGATAAAACGAATTAAAAAGGGTCAAAACCCTAATTTTCCAAAATAAATCACCAGACTATTTTCATACACCGGTCAAAAATGGTCACAACATAACCCTTAAACTTTTAAAAGTTCATTTTCCACCATTTTCCAAAAAAAAATCTACTTATCCTCCCAAAAACTGTCTAACTCAAACCCTACACTTAATGTCGTTCCACCATCTCTCTTGTCACCAACTCTGAACAATTGTTAGTTGTTGCCTGATCTCATTCTCCAGCAAACCAAGATCATCAGACGAAAGCTTTCTTTGTCCCCTTCTTGTACACAGTTTGGATACCTTAAAATACACCTTAAAAACTACAATATCACAAATAGAAACCCAAACCTATATCACTTGAACTACCACCATTAGTCGTCCGTTGAAGTTCGTTTCAGATTATGTTATTCACATCACCATCTGCAACTTACTCACCGTTGGGATTTGAGAGTTGACCCTTCAAATGTCGGCGACAGGTCTTAGCTGAAATAAGTAATCATCTTTTTGTTTTGGTTGTTTTGGATCGACAAGTAGGGTATTAGTTTTAGGGGTATTTTGGTTAGGTTTTGAATCTTAGCTTGTTGTTTTCGGGTTTGTGTCGAAAGGGAAAAGAGTGATTCGTTTTAGGTGGTCGAGGGCCGTGAGGCTTGACATGGGGTAGTGATTTCAACAGTATTGAAGAGGAACAATTACAGAAAATGTTGGGTTTGATCAGTGATTTCAACTGTGTAGTTAATGAAAATAGGGTTAAAGTTTGGACAAGAGGTTATGACAGCGGTAACAATTGACGACAACATTGACAACGAAAACAAAAGGGTTAGGATAGAGGAGATAAATTTTAAAAGGATAAGTTAATTTTAGTTTTTTTTTGTTTGAAAAAAGTAATTTTTTTCAAAAGTTCAGGGATCAAAAATAAAAATTAATTAACTTTGTTAATGTGCCACGTTACAGTTTGACGGAGGTTAACGTCGAAGTGACATAACTGTTATAACTAAAAAAATTGTCAAAATATTACTTTTTCAATATTGATGAGCAAAAGAGCGCAGACCAAAAACAGAAGGATTATCTGTATAGTTTACCCAAATTGAAAAGCATAGGATTAAATCCTTGACTTATATATCATAAGGACTAATATGATAATTTCACCAATATTATTTAGCCCACTTTGATCGCATGGCAAGAATTATAGGGTTCCCCTAAATTCAAAATAAACTCCTCGTTTCTTCTTTCCATAAGCATTAGAACAGAATTTCTCTCGTCACCCATTCCCATTACCTCAACAATCTCGCCCTGATATGCCCCTCTTCATTTCCGACGATGAACTATCGCTGCTCTCCGACGATGGAGCCGCGGTGGCGGAGAGGGCCAACGCCTTCATTATGGAGTTAAACCGAGAGCTGGAGACGGCGAAGGCCAAGGCCGATGCCGCCGTCATCACTGCCGAGCAAAACTGCTCTATTCTCGAGCAGAAGTTCCTCTCCATCTCCGGTGAGTTGTCGGACCTCCAGTCTCAGAACGCACAGCTTCAATCATCTCTGGATGGCAAACTCGCGGAGCTCGCCCAGGTTCAGGCTGAGAAGCATCAGCTCCACCTCCAAACCGTAAGAATTTTACTGCTAGTCACGAGTGTTATATTATTTGTATTAAGTTATAGATGGATTTTACCTCCTTTTTTCTTTTCTAAAAATATATTAAATGAAGTAGATAAATTGTAATTTTTATTAGATTGGAAAAGATGGAGAGATTGAGAGGTTAACAACGGAAGTGTCGGAGCTACATAAGTCGAAGAGGCAGTTGCTGGGGATGATTGAGCAGAAAGATTCGGAGATTACTGACAAGAACGCTACTATTAAGGCCTATCTCGATAAGATTGTAATTTTCTATTTCCATTTGAAACTTTTGCATCTGAATCAATTAACTTTTGCTAGAAAACTAATGGCCGGCTTTTATGATTTCAATAACAACA
Organism: Hibiscus mutabilis; assembly: GCA_019671005.1. Lineage (NCBI taxonomy): Eukaryota > Viridiplantae > Streptophyta > Magnoliopsida > Malvales > Malvaceae > Hibiscus > Hibiscus mutabilis. Next base: position 19,211,325 of record CM033721.1, on the reverse strand, counting down.
TCAAAGGTTAACTTGACCGGCAATGCTGCACAAAAGGAGTCTCGATTAAGTGAAACTGAGGCTGAGTTGGTTCGAGTACAGGCTACTTGCACACGTCTTTCTCAGGTCATTTCAAGAAAATTTTCAATAGGCTTTTCCTTTGCAAGTTTATATACATTCAAGGGTGTCTTTCTCCTTTCCATTTTTCCTGTTATTTGAGGGGAAAAGAAAACTAAAATTTGGATCGAACAGGAAAAGGAGCTTATTGAGAGGCAAAATACGTGGCTTAACGAGGAGTTGACTGCCAAAGTTGACAATCTTATTGAGATTCGTAGAACACATTCTGAACTTGAAGCGGATATGTCTGCTAAGCTTGCTGATGTAATTGTTTCTAAGAACGTCATTCACAATATGGTTTCTGCTCTTCATTTCTTTACTTGTTCTTTTAATTCTTTCAGGTTGAAAAACAGTACAATGAATGCTCCAGCTCCCTAAATTGGCACAAGGAAAGAACAAAGGAACTAGAAACTAAGCTGACATCTCTACAAGAGGTTTTTTAGACTATGTTTTATTTGCCTTCTAAATTGTTATTCCTATCATATCTCTAGTATCAGCTGACAATGACCCTAAGCTTTTTTTAACTTGTGAAGGAATTGTGCTCATCAAAAGAGGTTGCTACATCCAACGAGGAAAGATTCTTTGCTGAACTATCAATTGTGCGTATCGCAAGATTTATGTTTTTATACTTGAACCCCCTGGAACACGAGTATTGAAAATCTAACGTGATATTTAATCATGATATGAAGAACTTTGTTTTTGCTCAGGGTACATTAGTTTATTCTCTAACGTGACGTTTAATTATGATATGAACAACTTATCTTTGCTAGAGCAGTTATGATTTTGATTTTGGTAAGATAGTTATTGACTAGTGCATAAATTCTTTCTAGTTTAACTCTGTTTAGACTGTGACTGTGGAGCCAAGGTGCAAGTAGCTATTACTGGATTCCCATATTATTGAAAATCTGCTAATATGTAATTGGTCTAGAAGGGAAGTTGAAGTTGTTTAGGGAACATCAGTTGTTAGCAATTCATCTGGATGACTCCCGTAGAAGATGGTGCTTACTTATCCTTTCAGTTGCTTAATTATTAGCTTAATCTTTGGTGAAATTCGTACGTTACTATGTGGTTTTAAGTTCTATTTTAAACATATTCAAGCAAATTAAATGAATTTAGCTGGTAAAGCTTTCTTTAGGGTTTAATTTTTTTTTTCTCTCTAGTTCTTTGATTGTTGTAAAGGACATGATGATTGCTTACTTTGTATTTTGCAATATAAATATCATGAGGATATATCTATAATGTTCTCTTTTGTTTTGTTGGTACTAATTTGCTTATTCTAATAACAATGCTCTGCAGGCAAATAAGCTAGTTGAATTATATAAAGAAAGTTCAGAGGAATGGTCCAAAAAGGCTGGGGAGCTTGAGGGAGCTATAAAAGCTTTAGAAGTAAGATTTCAGTAAATTTAGTATGTTAATTTTCACGTATAGGATTTTGTTGTTCCTTTTTAAGTTTATTGTTCATCACAAAACAGATGCAACTTGGTCAAGTTCAAGATGATTACAAAGATAGACTTGAGAAGGAAGTATCTGCCATGAAACATGTTGAAAAGGTATGCTTACTTTTTTGTCATATTCTGGTGATTTATATATCTGTGTGTTTAGTGACAACCATTTTTTTGACCTATAAAAGCATCTCAGGAACAATGATACATATTTATGGCTTTTTCCACATGAATCAATATTTAGCCATCTACTTTTTCCTTTCGGCTGAGATGTAATATTAGGTTTCTTTTGAAATCAATCTTCTTCTTTTTGGTTCTAAATACCTTTTTCTATTTACACTTATAGGAGATGACAGATCTGAAAGAGGAACTTGAGAAGTGCAAAGCTGAAATTGAAGCTGGTAGGAAAGAGAACGAGTTGAATCTCCTTCCACTTGGCAATTTTACAACACAAACGTATGTTATTATTATTCAGTGAAAAGAAGACTTAAACTACAGGAGCATTAGTGTAGCAATGCATGTGTACTTGATTGAATCAGTGAATACTCCTAGATACTAATGCATGAGTATGGAAACTGAGGTTATAGATGATTGGGTTTTTTGTTGAGAGCGAGGCAGGAATTTACGTCAAATGATAAATATTGGGTAAATTATGGTTCTAAATGCAATTTTTGAGAGAAATATATTTAATTAAATGGAGTGAATATGATCTATTTATCAGGGTTGTAGGTTGAACTAACGAAGACTGCTGTGATGTTTGTTAGACTAAATGGTAATTTGGTTTGAACTTCGGACCAAAAGACTGTTGCTGGACTTGAATTTACAGTTGCCTTTTTTCTTAATTCTTGATTCTTATTCTGATTTCATTTGACATCTGTTGTTTACTTGATTAAAAAGCACTCTTAAAATGCAGATGGATTAATTCATATGATGATAATGACGGTTAAGGATAATAATGCACTTGTCCCAAAGATCCCAGTTGGGGTTTCTGGAACAGCATTAGCTGCTTCTCTTCTCCGTGATGGCTGGAGTGTGAGTTTTCTTGTACTTTTAATATTTCACTCTTTCATTTCTTCTGCTTCAGTTTTGTTTATCTTGTGTTCCTTTGAGTCTTTAGCTGGCCAAAATGTATGCAAAATATCAAGAGGCTGTTGATGCTCTTCGACATGAGCAATTGGGAAGAAAGGAATCTGAATCAATATTGCAACGGGTATTGTTACCTTACCTTTTATGGGTTTTTTTTTCTGAAGATACTCTTTTTTTTTTGTTGTATCTTTTTTGCATGGTTATGCTTTGGCACAGTTTGCTATTCCTTGAAAAGGGTTTTACCATATCTACTATTTATAGTAAGGGTTTTTAACTCATCAATCATCTAATGCTTGCTGCTATAGCCAACCACTTGACCTAAAACTCTCCTGCATGCTCTAAACTTCACTTCCTTTCTAAATAGATTTAATTGGCATCTTGCTGCATGATTGGAGTCGTTGAACTTGTTTAGAAACAGAGCACTTTGATTCTTTGATGGCAAGAAAGAATAGATGGCGTGTAGGCAGCTTTTGAGTTCATTGTGTTTTTCGAATAATATTTTATTCTGCCACTATTATTAACTTGGTCATGCACATTGTTGTGACAATGAACATGAGTTCTTAAAGATCCATCATCTCCAATCTTCCTGTTCTATACATTTCAATATGTTAGATTATCCGATAGAGTTAGAGTCCTTATGTAAATAGTAGTTTAAATTAAAGTTTAAAGATAGAGTTAGAGTCTTATGTAAATAGTAGTTTAAATTAAAGTTTTCTTCCTAAAAGATAGAGTTAGATGTCTTGTGTACTTAAGACTCCTAATTGTAACCAAAGTCCAATACTTGAGTCTATAAATTCACTGTAAAGGGATGTAATTTTTGAAAATATTCAATAATGAAAATCAATTTTAGAAACTTAAATTTCGCTTTATTTTTATCGTTAATTAGTTTTTCCTAAAGCTAGAAAATTGCTTTTCTACATGGTATCAGTCTAACATCGATCCTAGTTAGAATTCTTAATGGGATCCCCTTCGACAACCTTTGAGATGTTGTCCATAGCAGAGCAGTTTCTTTGGATTGGAGTTTTTCGAAATTTGAGTTCGACAAGAACTGTGAAGCGCGATTTAGCCCTCGTGGAGGATAAAAGCATCTGAATACTTGTTCTCATCTTGCACTTTTTTTCTACCAAAGGTGCATCGGCATGGATCATCGACTGGAGCATCCGATCACATGGTAGTAACAGGAATTATTCCTTAGTTTTTAGATTCATCTTCTACAAGTTCTATTAAAGCAGTAGATGGCTCTTTCTCTCCTATCAAAGGAAGTGGCTTCCTCATTAACGATAATTTGTTGCTTGAAGATGTTTTGTTTGTGCCTAATCTACTTTGCAATCTCCTCTCTATTAGTAAACTCTCCAAGAATTTGAAGTGTTCATTCTGATTTTCATCAATCAGTTATTTTTTGCAATGAAACTTTTGCTAGCTTGCAAAATGGTCTCTATGTCTCGGAAATCAACCATCTACCCTACCAAATACTTCTTGCTCTTTGACTTCTTTAGGGCAAATTGATAATATAATGTTATGGCATTTTAGGTTAGGACATCCTAATTTTCATTATCTTGCTAAATTATTCCTGAATTATTTGTTAATAGAAAATCAAGTTCTTTTAAATGCCATATATGTCCTCTCGCTAAAACAGACAAAGCATCCTATTTACCATCTTCCTACAAACCTTCCCAACCTTTTTCATTAATTCATAGTGATGTTTGGGGTCCTTCTCGAGTGAATAATGGCGGTAGTAGGTGGTTTGTGACTTTTATTGATGATCATAGTAGAACAACTTGGGCATATTTGTTAAGGGATAAATCAAGTAACATACATTTTTGAGAAATTTTACAATATGGTTGAAACCCAATTTGGAAGTAAAATTCAGATCTTCAAATATGATAATGGGAGTGAATATTTTACAAGTCCTTGGGGGAATTTTTTAACAAAAAAGGGATTGTTCAACTTAGCACTTGTGTGGATACACCACAACAAAATTTGAGAAAGGAAAAATAGGCATTTGTTGGAGGTAACTAGGTCGTTGATGTTCACTAGTAATATTCCTAAGTATTTGTGGGGTGAGGCTTTGTTAACTGCAACCTATCTCATTAATCGAATGCCCAGTAAGGTTTTGCAATATAGAACACCTAGAGCTGTTTTTTTGGAAAGTTACCCCAATTTTAAACCTCTGTCCTCTATTCTCCCTTTCAAAGTTTTTGGTTGCACTGTGTTTGTGAAAGATTATGTTCCTTCTAGGTCAAAACTTGACCCCAGATCCTTGAAGTGTGTCTTGGTCGGGTATTCTTCACTTAAGAAGGGCTACAAATGTTATCATCCTTCTTCTCAAAATTTTTTTACTTCCTTGGATCTCACCTTTTTTGAACAGAAACCTTATTTCCCTACGGCTGCAAATTAGGGGGAGAATTGTGATGCTTTTCAGCCTCCTACCAATTAGGTTTATCCTTCTTTACCTTCAGAGTTATTACCTACTAATAATCCTTTGTTATTTGAACCTCATACTCCTTTAAACCCTTCTACTTCTTCACCTATTATTACACTTACAACTTCCCATCCTTCACCTATTGTTACTACTCCTCAAGATTCACCCAAACCTTCCTCACAAACCCTTCAACCTCCTAAGCAATTGAAAGTTTATACCAGAAAACAGAAAACTATTCCAGAGACTGTTTTGCAATTTGACACTTGCCGAGAATTGGACTTGAATTCATTTGCCAATGAAAATGATGGAGGTAATGTTCTAGCCGAGATTCCCTCTCATTTACTTGAATTTGATTATTTGCCTATTGCTAAAAGGAAAGGGGTAAGACAATGTAAAAAACACCCCATTCAGAGGTATATTGCTTATGGTAATCTAATGCCATCATTTAAGGCTTTTACAGCTTGCTTAGATAAAGAACAGATACCTAACACTATTGAGGAGGCTCTAAAAGATTCTAAGTGGAGAAGGATTGTTAAAGAGGAGATTGAAGCACTTGAAAAGAATGATACTTGGACCATTACTGGATCTTCCGCAAGGCAAGAAACCATCGGATGCAAATGGGTGTTCTCCATAAAATACAACTCGATGGCGATATCTGAGGTATAAAGCAAGGTTGGTGGCCAAGGGTTTTACTCAAACCTATGGAATTGATTATAATGAGACTTTACTCCTGTAGCTAAACTAAATACGATTAGAGTTCTCTTAAGCTTGGTCTGTAAACAAGGATTGAAGCTTCATCAACTTGACATTAAGAATGCCTTTCTTAATGGAAAATTGGAAGAAGAAGTGTACATGAGAGTGCCTTGGGCTTGAAGTCGATAAAAGGAGATCGAAAGTTTTGGACTTAATAAATCCATCTATGGTTTGAAAGTCACCTAGAGCACTGGTTTGTGATTCACCAAGGTGATTCTAGAAAATGGATACAAACAATCCTTGGCAGATCACACTCTCTTCATTAAGGTAATCTCTAGCAATAAAAGGGTTATTTTAATAGTATATGTGGATGACATTATTCGACAAGTGATGATGATGAAGAGATAAGTCACTTGAAAGGGTTGTTAAATACAGATTTGAAACAAAAGACCTAGGAAAGCTCGGATACTTTCTAGGCATGGAGGTTGCTAGGTCGAGCAAAGGTCTAGTGATAAACCGAGAAAATATATTCTTGATCTACTTAATGAAGCGAGGAATGTTGGGATGCAAACCAGTTGATACTCCCATGGAAGCGAGCTTAAAATTCAATAGAGATGACACAAGCCCTAAAAGGCGATAAGGGTAAATTTTGAGGTTAGTGGGAAAATTGATTTATTTGTCATTAACTGTATTGACATTGCTTTTCCAGTTAATATTATCAGTCAACACATGACTGATCAAGGGAAGATCACATGGAAGTTGCAATTAGAATTTTGAGATACTTGAAAGGGACAACGGGGCATGGATTGCTATTAAAAAGACTCAAGAAAGGATTTGTTTGATTTATTGATTCAAGTTGGGTAAGTTTAACCGATGTGAAAGGAGATCAACTAGTGGTTCTTGCTCCTTTGTTTGGGGAAATCTAGTGACTGGAGGAGTAAGAAACAAACAGTTGTATTTAGAAGCGATCTTTGAAGCGAGAATATAGGGCTTTAGCATTGGGAATGTGTGAAGGAATTTGGTTGTTAAAGCTATTGAGGGAGCTAAATGTGAACCAAGAGGAGAAGTTTGAGATTTTTTGTGATAATCAGTCCACCATACAAATCGCTCAAATCCAGTCCACCATGATAGGACTAAACATGTGGAGATTGTGAGCATTTTATCTCAAAAAAAGATTACTAGTGGGATGACTTCTTTATCTTATGTTCCTTGAAGAACAAATGGCGAGATGTACTTACAAAAGCACTACCAAAAGCTTCTTTCGACAAGTTTCTATTCAAGTTGGGATTATACAATGTATATTCTCCAACTTGAGGGGGAGTGTTAGATTATCCGATAGAGTTAGAGTCCTTTTGTAAATAGTAGTTTAAATTAAAGTTTAAAGATAGAGTTAGAGTCCTTATGTAAATAGTAGTTTAAATTAAAGTTTACTTCCTAAAAGATAGAGTTAGATGTCTTGTGTACTTAGGACTCCTAATTGTAACCAAAGTCCAATACTTGAGTCTAAAAATTCACTGTAAAGGGATGTAATTTTTCGAAAATATTCAATAACAAAAAATCAATTCTGTTTTCTTCTTCTTTTCTGCAGAAACTTAAATTCTGCTTTATTTTTATGCGTTAATTAGTTTTTCCTAAAGCTAGAAAATTGCTTTTCTACACAATACTCTTTGATCAACTTTTGACTCTTTGTGTGAGCTTGTAAACACCACATTCCTCATCATTTTAGGGATAAGTCTCAAAACTACATGTGAACTTTTTCCCAATGTGCATTTGATACATGAACTTTGACTTTTGTTCAATTGTATCAATGGAATTTTGATTTGATTTAATTTTCACAGACCTCTATTGCCGATATTAATGTAGCGCCATTTTATGTTTACATAAAACATATACAAACAATTATATTTAATCAACATGAAAATAAGTTGACATATTATCTTTTTTAAAACAATTGAACCCAATCAATGTTTCTTGTGTATAATTGCATCAAATCAAAGTTCTTGTATGGCATTGCATATTGTATCAAAGTATGTCTAAATCTGAGATTCAACCCTTTTCTCATAATCATAATAAAATTTTGTTACCTATGATTTCTCCAAATCAGGCAAGTTCCACTTGTTTTTACAGTCAGGCATGTGAGTCATACTCTATTCCACCATAGCTAAACCATTGAGTTTGTCTTGCTACCATCTTGAAAAAATACTAGAACCTGAACTTGTTGTGCTGCATAAGTTGTTGCATTCTTCCCCTTGTCACTCCCTTTACTTGCTTTGCCAGATCCAGTGGCTCCTTGACTATATATCCCAACTCTTAGGTCATTCTTAGTGTTGACCATCTTACAGGTTAATGTCTAGTTCACTCCCATTGATCTCTAACCAAGTGACTCAAACCTGCAAGATAGCATGAAGTTAACTATTTATGTATCTTTTTAAGCCAACACTAGTATGAAGGTTAAGTTAGATGGGTACTCCCAAATGACGTGTTATTTTGTTTTTAGTGATTTTTTGTTCTATTCCATTGTTCAGTCAGCCAACATAAGTTACTTCCTCATCTTTTCAAATGCAAACTTTTAGGTCGCTTGATTTACATGATATTGCAGTCACCTTCCGCATGAACTTCAAAGACAGTAATTTATTGCTCTAGTTGTCAAACCATTTCTTTTGGCTCTTTACTTGCATCCTAGTCCGTGACTTGTGGCAATTGTTCATCCTATCCATTGCAGATAGCAAATTTCTTATTTCTGCATTAGGAAAAAGAGTTCCATTTTCTTCTTATTTAGTTTCATTCCTAAGTCTAGCCATTAGTAAATCAAAAAGGTCAGGTCATGCCAGATTCCTCATTGAGTCTAATGGGATTGGTGTGGCTATCCTGTGATAAATCTTCAATAAGATGCCTCATCTTAGTCAGTTATATTAGCTAGGCTTGATATATCCTCCCACACAGTTGCCTTCCATTTTTTAAGGATGTAAGATGTTTGTTTATTTGTTTGGAAAATTGTTTGAGATGGTAAGCTTTACTTTTGGATGTTTTCTTTTACATTTTGCTTCAATTTTCTTTGAACAGAAATGTAATAGCAATTTTCACGATGCTTTTATAGGTGCTGCATGAAATAGAAGAGAAAGCAGTAGTCATTATGGATGAAAGAGGTAAATACTAATTCTTAGTTGATGATTAGTGCTTTATAATTTGGTGATGAGCGATTCTATAGCATTATGGAATTTGTTCCAGCAGTTTCTTTTTCGTTTGGCAATGTGCTGGATTATCTAGGTTAGTTATGATGATGGAGATGGTAATTTTTAAATATAAAATTCTGCTTTCTAGATTTGAAAGTCTCCTGTCATTTAGCTAATGTTGTTTCTGGGCCACATGTTACTTACAATACATGCAGTCTATGGATGAGTCGTGGCTAATATTTTTGTTCAAGCAAAGTCATGAGAATATGTGTTGTCTGTGGATGAGTCATGGCAACATCCTGCAATCTACAATAATAGTTTTTAAATTTCCTTCTCACAAAGGAGTTGATTTGCCTTGATTTTTGTGCAGCGGAACATGAAAGAATGCTCGAGGCATATGCTGTAATCAACCAGAAATTGCAGAATTTTATGTCAGAAAGCTCAGATCTTGAGAAAACAATACAGGAATTAAAGGTATGTGAATTTTTTTTCCCATTCAAGGACATATATGCCTTCATTTGTTGCCTGCTTTTGTCTTTATTATAGATGGTATGTGGATTTTTTTCAGGCTGATTTGAGGAGGCATGAAAGAGACAATTCCCTGGCTCAAAAGGAGGTTGCTGATCTTCAAAAGCAGGTAAAGGAAAAAGTGCCCTTATTGTGATGATTAAGCCGCAGTTAATTTTCTCATCAGTATTTAAGATGGAAATTATTTATAAGGAGGATTTATTCTCTTTTCCAAAAAAAATGGTTTTTCCCCTCCTCTTCAAGGGAAATGTGTCCTTTTTTATGCTTAACTGGCAATTCATCTTCTTTGCAACAGTTAAGGTGAAATTTATATGATAAGGAATTTTCTTCTGTCTTTTCTTTTTATTTTAAATTCTCTCCTTTTATTTCCCCCTATTTAATATGGACCTTTGGAGTATCATACTGCAAATGTCCATTAGGGTGGGTGAGCCTAGGTCTGTATAAACCCCACAACAAAATCTCATGCTTACCAATATGGGATCAAAGTTTTATTCATAACACTTTTTGTTTTCCTTTCTCTCTTTTGTCCCCTGAGGTTTTTTTTAACTCTTCCATCACCTCTTCCACTCCTATTTTTCCTCTGTTTTTTTTTTTTTTCATCTTTTTATTCCCAATCTTTACTTCTATTTGTCTATAAAACTATATTTTAGTGGTTGAAAATTAGCAACTATCATATATTTTCAGGATGATTGTGTGTTTGATTTGTTAATTTTTTTACACATTCTTGATGTGTGTATCCAGTCTTGGCTGTCTGTGATGTACACCATTTTTTTGTGTCTAAAATTCAGTGCTACTTTGTGATCTAATCAAAACACGAAGTCACTTTGAGATTATGTCTATGATGAAAGATGCAATCTTTGTTTGTGTATGTGACATGTAGTTGTGTCAAGAAAGGTCTAGGGATGTCAAAATATGGATCTTATGACCTACTAATCCCCTTTTAACTGGATGAAAATACTCTAGGTGACAGTTCTTCTTAAGGAATGTCGTGACATACAACTACGCTGTGGACCTGTTGGGCATGATTTTCCTGGTGATGATGCAACTGTTGCTCCTGCTGATATGAGGCTGGAGCCCAATGTTGACAAAGTTATATCAGAAGTGAATATCAACTTGAAACTTTAGCTACAATTTCTCTCCTTTTTTAGAATATCTTCCTCTCTTCAACACCCCCTCCCCCAACCAAAAAAAAAAAATGCGCTATCTCATATTTATTTGTTTGTTTGATAGTTGACATTCAAGGATATAAATGGGTTAGTCGAGCAGAATGTCCAACTTAGGAGCCTTGTGCGAGATCTTTCTGACCAGATAGGAAGTAAAGAGATGGAGTTCAAGGTAACTAAAATTTCTTATCATTCTATTTTGAGATATCGGTTTGTTTAGTTGATATACACAAGTGGGGTAAAGAGATGTATATAGTATGGAAATTTCTAGGGAACATCAGAGATAGAAGGAATTAGATAGAAGCAAGGAAAAAGATAGAATAAGAGAAGGCTTAGGAGAGAAATGAGAAAGAAGTAATAGATATAGAAAAAGAACTATACTTCAATGTTTCTTGGTCAAATATCCACCATCCAGAAGCTAACCAAAATAACCCTAAAAAAGATACAAGTCAAAGTTATTCTCCATCTCTGGTTCACATACATAAAAAAAACTTTTTGACAAGTAGTTGTGGTTGACTATTTGACTGCAGGAAAAACTGGAATTGGAGCTCAAAAAACAAGCTGATGAAGCTGCATCGAAAGTTGCAGCAGTGTTACAGAGAGCTGAAGAGCAGGGGCGCATGATTGAATCACTGCATACCTCTGTGAGTCTGTTTATGGCCTTTTATTCTCTGATCCTTTTCTTTTTGAGCGTGCTTCTAGTTTTTCTTTTGTTAATGCTTGTTTTTCAATAATTTTTCTAATGCATAGGTTGCAATGTACAAGAAGTTATATGAGGAGGAACATAAGCCTCATCAGTCTTATTCCCCTGCAGCAGAAGCAGAAGCAGCTCCAGGTTCTGTTTCTATCCTTGTAATATTTTTTATACGGTTGGGCTATTGTTTGATGGATCTTTCTGTTTTAATTGTATGTAGTGCCTGAGTGAACAATAATAGGAGTTTTGTAGTTTCAGAGTGATGATGATTTATCTAGTAGTTGGTGTTTTAGTTATTCTCAAATGCCTAAGAGGAGTTTATGTAATGGGCGATAGTTATCCTCTAACTTTGTAGATGAACAAGTTGGTTAGCCGTAATCTGAAATTGGTGCTAATTGGTTGAACTTCTCTTTTCTGTTAATGTTCATTTTTCTTTGTTGAAAATAAAAAACCCTCAGTGATGCATTCTCTTGTAGAAGGGGCTTGTGGCATGTCTATAGAATTGGATTTTGAATTTGTATTTAGTAACTTCTGTAGGTATAACTTGCTGTGGTGGTTAATAACATGAGAAAACTTCTGTACAACTTTCATAGTCTGCTATTTGAGGGTTATATTACAGGACTGTGTGTAAAGGTACACTTTAATTTATTTAAATCTAGAATAACTTTCAATAATGCCAGGTCATCAGTGGTTTCTTTTATGTTTCTATTGCACATATTAAACATGCAACTATCATAAATTGATTGCTATGCTTGTATCAAGAGGGGAAATAATCAAATTGAAGGATGCACATTGCTTTTACTGTGGGCAAACTTGATTGCTTATATAATTATTTAACGGTCAGATTGACTTGGTTGAATTATTGTTTTACTTTTGTTTTGCATTCTTTTTTGCCTTGCACTATTTTTCTACGGTCAAATTGTTTATATATACAGCTAACATTTTTAAATAAATACATTATTGCAGATACTGGGAGGAGGGATCTCTTGCTTCTTCTTGAAGGTTCTCAGGTATCAATCTGGGCTCTATTTCTGCCTTGCTGCAAATAATGGATACAGCTTCATACCTTGTGTATTTGCTATCTGCCCAAGTCAAATGTCCTTCCTGATATCTGAGAAGATTTGTGAAAAATGACAGAAAAAAGAGCTCATTCAGAATATGGTATGGGCTTGGACTCCAACATTCAAAGCCCGTATCTGTTCTTTCCAATATTATCAAAGTGAGGGTGGTTTTTTCCATTAGGAAATTTGAGCCTTGGGGAGACAATGTTTATAAAGTAGATGGAATTTGGTTATAACATGGGTTTGGGTGAGATGGGTTTTTATTGGATGGTCTTTCCATTTATTAGGTAATAATGTTTGAGTTTATAAGATTATTGGTTGAATTATTTCATAATATCCAAAGCAACTAACATATTTAAATTTATAGTTTTAATAACAAAATATTGTTAAAAGTAAATTATATATAATTTTAATTTATATTGATAAATTTTATTCAAAAAATTTAAATTTCAATAATATAAATACATATTTTTATTTTTATTTTTTTATCCGCTTCATGTTTAGGCTCTTTAAAAAAAATTAACGTGTTATATTTATTGTGTCATGCCCATGTCCTAGTCTTTGTCCATGGTTCCTGGCCGTCTTGTTTGAAGGATGAATATGCCTGTTCATTTTTATTTTCTGTTAAGGCCTAACATTTTGTATCATGTTTCATAAAACAGGAAGCTAGTAAGAAAGCTCAAGAGAAAGCTACTGAACGTTTAAGATGCCTTGAAGAGGATCTAGCGAAGGCCAGGTACGGTATTATTATATTTTCTCTGGACTTATATGAACTTTAAGATAGGAACTTTTTGGGATTTTATCTGTAAAGTAGGTCATATGTCATACATTCAAACTAGTGTTGGTAGGAGATTGGGTTCCTTTTAGGATTAGGGGTCCTGGGAGATTTCCTTATTGAGATATAGTTTACTAGTACTACAGCAGAGAATTTCCAGCATATTTCTTTGTGATTGTATAATGCAATTAACCTTAGATGTGACTCCTAGAGAACCCTAGTATTTATATTTCTTTTCCCCTTTTCTGCATCTTAATTCCTACTTCCTTGCATATCCAGATTAGAATAGCCACAAATCCTAGCATCTTAGCTATCATATGTCAATTGGCCTCTTAATTTGTTTGATATTTGTTACTCTCTTGAAGTTGGGGATCAGTATGTATGTTAGTCTAGGCCATAATTGCATTTGCGTTATGTAAACTTTGTGTTAGTTCAAACATCAAAGAAGTATTCAATTCATTTTCTTTTAATTTTAATATTTGCTGTTGATTCTCATTCATTTCCTTATTGTTAAGCTTTTTGTTCTCAGCTAAATACATTACTTTTGTTAAATGAGCACCTTAGTCTTTTGAGATGCCATTTGAAATACAAAGAAGCTCTCTTAAAATTTAATTAAAGAAAATCCTTGCAATCACTGAAAATTTGTTATCAATGACCAGTTTAAAGACTTATCATTTTAAATGTATTTACATTATTTTGTTTTACTTAGTTTTGAGATGTTATTCTCTTGAAGTTCTAAATACATTCTTCTGATTTACTTAGTTTTGAAAGGTTCTCTCTAGAAGTTCCTATCCTTGCTTTGCTATGGTATTAATGGAATCACATTGGGCCATACTCTTTCTTTTGCAGCTATTAAGCTTTATAGCTTCTTATCTATGACAATTCTGTACCTTTGCATTGTTGTAGTGTTATGAAATTGCTGCAAATTCTTGTAACAGGATTCAGTGTTGGATTATTTAGGCTTTATATTTTTGATTGAATATACTGCAACAGTCACCTTTTCTAATTCCTTTTTTCCTTGTTGAAACAACTGATAGTTAACTTCTGTGTTGTCTTTGATTGACAGGGGTGAGATTATATGTTTACGGTCAGAGCGTGACAAGTTGGCTCTTGAAGCAAATTTTGCAAAAGAAAAACTTGAAAGCGTCATGAAAGAAGTTGAGCACGAGGTGATTGGTTTCATCATACCCTTTATTTCCCCATTTAATGAAACATTCTCTCTACTATTTGTTATTCTGTTTTAGTATTTCTTTAGTTTATGTCTGTTGAAATGTGATGTTCTAATTCTTTATTGCATTTGGAACATCATAGAGGAATAAAATCAACGGTGTTCTGGCAAGAAATGTGGAGTTCTCACAATTGATTATTGACTACCAAAAGAAGCTACGTGAAAGTTCTGAATATTTAAATGTTGCTGAGGAGTGTTCCCGAAAATTGACAATGGAGGTAACTATTTTGTTTGAGAACCTTTGTCATTATGAATTGCTGATTTATATTTTGTGTTTGGCAAGCTTTGTTGTTCTGACTGTTGCAAATGTTGCTGTTTATACATTTTGGTTCTTAATAGGTATCTATATTGAAACAAGGAAAAGAGATGTTAGGAAATGCTGCTGCATGTGATGAAAGAGCTTGTCAGAGAGAGTTTATCGTCTGCAGGTTTATAGCGTGATTGATTTGGGCATTGTTTCCTTGTTGCTTTTAAACTGGTTTCTGTTGAAATCAGAGAACATTTTAGAGTGTTTCTCTGTTAAATCTTATTAAAAAATGCTGTACAAGAGGTTTATAGGCTTTACAAGTGTTAATTGATTTGAGATATTTGTTTCCTTTAATTGAGTTTATCTAGATTTAAACTTTTAAATTCAAACTATTAGATGAGATAAGATTATAACATTTAATTTACATCTAATATCCTACAGTTTCAGTTCTTTAAAAATTGCTATAAAGCTAAAGAAAATGATAGCAAACAACATAATTGACTAAGAATGAACAAATGACTAAAATGAAATATTAAGTTTTACATAATTGTTCTACAGAGAAGTTGACTCATTTTTCCCCAAAATTATATATTGTTTGCCTTTTCTATCCGAACACGATTCTTGTTTTTGTTTCCAAAGGCAAAGACCGGTTTCCTTTTCTTTCACATTTTGTTGGTCCCAACAAATGTTCTAATGTAATTTATATGCAGGCTAGTTTGGATACTATACAGAGTGCAGAGGAAGTTTGTGAGGTAACAAGGTTTAATCATTTTTGTGAGAATATTTTTGTTCCCTCATCAGTGCGTACTTGACAAGTATATTGGTTTTATCTTCTTATCTAATTACTTTCTAGGAAACAAGAGCTTTGGAGAGAAGAAAGCAAGAGGAGTATGTTAAACAAATAGAGGTGTGTCTGGTTTATTTTGCATTATTAAAGATATCTTGTGGAAAATTGGGTTGCAGATGCGTCACTTGATGTTTGGTCAAATATCTTTTTTCTGTTTTATGAAATTTTTTCTACTTCAAACGAAACACTGACATGTGTCTTTTCATGACCATCTTTTTGTCCCATCCAAATTTTGTAGAAAGAATGGGCTGAAGCTAAGAAGCAGTTGCAAGAAGAGAGAGATAATGTCTGTACTCTCATATCTGATCGTGAGCAGACTCTGAAAAATGCCATGAAACAAGTTGAAGATATGGGAAAAGAATTGGCTAATGCTTTGCATGATTGTTCCTCTGCTGAGGCGAGGGCTGCTATTTCTGAGGTAATATCATCTGTTTAACTCTATTTGAATTATTGCACTCTTTTGTTCTTATTTAGACTAGGAGTTTTATGTCCTTTTCTTTTGCAGTCAGTGGAGTTTTTAATCTAATGTTTTTATTAAATATTTTTATCAGGCCAAACTTGCTGATCTGGAGAAAAAGCTTAAATCTTCTGAGGTAATGTTCACTATACTCTATTTTTAGCACCATTTTATCACATTTTCCCATTGAAGTGGATAATTTCTTTTATATTCTGTCTACCATGTATTTATAGATTTTCCCATTGGTAGGTGTTTTTGTCTGTAGCATTGTTGTTTATAGTTATCTTTTAGGGTTTTCAGCCTCCAAACACTTTGCTTTTACTGATTCCTGAAATTGCCCTTCCATATCTTTATAATGTTGGGGGAAAACCCTCTTCTCTCTTTCTATTCATATCATTATGACCTAATCAAGATTTCAATTTTATAGTTGAGATCAAACTTGAGCCTCAAAGCTCTGTTTTTATTTTAAGACATTTGCTGACTGCTACTTCACCGTCTTCTATGCCAATATGTCTTTTTAAACAATTGAAAGAGAAAAGGATTATTAATTGAATATATTCAAATGGATGTACATTAAAAAATTTCCATATCTCCATGGGGTTAAGTTCTGCAGGGCTTTGATTAATGAGGAAAATGCTTTCCTTTTATCAATGTATCAGGTAATTAATTTGGAAAAAGCTGTTATTTATAGCTTGTCAGTGTTATTATATTCTCATGCTTCAATGATACAATTTTCTTGTTGCTAGAGCATGAATTCAAATGAGGCCCATGGAAATTAATTCTATTTAGTTTTAACTTTTTCTGCAATATAATCATGATCTCTCATTGTTAATATTATAGTATTTAGATATTGGTATAAAGGCTTTCTTCTTTATTCTTTCCCTTACTGCTTTTGCTTCATCCTTCTTCCTGCTTGCCCTCTTTTCCCCCCTTTTTACTTCTACACTTTTTTTTTGCAATATTTAGTATTTTTCCTTCATATCTGATTTGGACTTCTTGTCTACTATTTTCTGGTACTCTGATGCAGAGTTTGGCAATAGATGGTGGTACGCCATTCAGTTTTTCAACAAATGAGGTTAGTATTTTTCAGTCATCAGTTTGATTGCCTTTAATGATGCTCTTACTTAAGTGTGTATTACGTTGTCTCTAGTGCTTCCTGCTTGCCAAATTTTGTATGGACACTCTGGCATTTGATCTTTTCCAGACAAAACAGTCGTTGCATTATTTTGTGAATTGTTAGAACCAAGTTTTGGTTGTCCAGGAGAAAATTGAGAGTACAAATGGAGTGGAAGTCCAGCTGTTTTAGACCAACCCATGAAACTAACATCCAGTGTACCATTCAAAGCACAGAATGGTTAATATTAATATTTTTACAAAGGCAATGTTTCCTCCAGAAAAAATGATATCTTGACTCGCTTTGTACATGCTACTTGGACTTGTTGCATAGGTCTACTTGGAACCAAAACGAATGCAGATCCTTTTTCAGTAAAACGAGGCTCAAGATTCTGGTGTTACATAGTTTGTTATCAAGTTTGTCTTAAATTGAAACAATATGGGAGAACTTTTCATTCTTGACAAATAGTCTTGTGCCTTCTCATGTCCAATTTATCTTTTGAAATATGTATTACAAGTAGCATTGTCATTTTGGACTAAAAATCTGACTCATTTAGTTTACAGCTTCCATATTGTAGAGCCTAAGTTCTTTATATAGATTTCATATTCATGTGTTGCCATGCAACCAAGTATGTTACACAGAACTTGGGATGGAAAAAGCTGAAGGCTGATTCATGCTTGATGCAGTCTGAAACTTGAAGAACTAATACCAAAAAAGGGCTAATCAAAAACTTTGCATGAATTTCTTCGTGGAATCTGGACTTCATGGATAAATCTGGAACAGTGAATGCTTATTCACTTGACTACGTTAACTATTGTTTCACAGTACCATAAAATATATTTTTCAGTTGCTAAGAAGCTGCAGCTTGAATTTATCTGAATTCTGTGTTAAAATTCTGTTTTTTCGTTTGAATTGTGACTTCATTTGATGAAGTCTTTTGTGATTTGCAATTCTGTTCATTTTTCTCCTGGGTTTTTTATGCTGATGACATGAATATTATGTTCTAATGTTGGTTTCCCTATATTCAAAGAAATAATGTTGGTTTCCCTGGTTTGGATAAATGTCTGCAGGCAGCAGACTTGCCAATGACACAGGAAGAGATGGAGAAACTAAAGGAGGAGGCAAAAGTTAACAGGGATCACATGCTACAGGTTGTCTAAGTTTTGAGTATTTCAGATTTTAATATGTAGTAGAATTTATGTTCATATTATGACATTTTGCTTTGCAGTATAAGAACATAGCACAAGCCAATGAAGATGCATTGAAGCAAATTGAACTGGCACATGAAAATTTTAAGATTCAGGTATTTGCTGTATTTTATCTTTTCGAAGATGAACGTTTTGTGTCTTGTTAACTAATATGCTATATATAATATAAAATATTCGTTTTAATTAATTTGCAGGCTGAAAAGTTGAAGAAATCTTTAGAAGCAGAGCTTGTTTCACTTAGAGAGAGGGTTTCGGAACTTGAGAATGAATCTTCTTTGAAATCAGAGGAAGTAGCCTCTGCAACTGCAGGAAAGGAAGTAGCTCATTTGTCTGCATTAGCAGAAATTACAAGTTTAAAGGAGGAAACTGCAGTTAAAAGGTCAATTTTTTTTGCTGTATGTTACACGGTTACTTATTTTAGTTATCTATGAATTGATTTCTGATATCCTGAGCTTTGCATATAGTTCTCAAATTATGGTACTGGAGACTCAAATTTCTTCTATAAAAGAAAACCTGGATAATGAGCACGAGAAGTGGCGTGCAGCTCAAGCCAATTATGAAAGACAGGTTTGCTTATTGCACACAAAGTTGGCTAGATAATATCTACTTTGTCAATCAATGAACTCATGTTTTAGGGGTGTCAAAGAATCGAGTCTAGCCTAGTTTTCCTTTGCTTGAGCTCTGCCACAGCTAAAATAATTGATAACATTAGGAGACGGCCTAAAAAGTATTTATGAAAACTTTTTTTTCCTTGTTGTCTTGTTAATAATATGGGGTTTTGATACAAAACTGAAACTGGAAAATTTCTTCTCCAACTCTTTTGTTTATTTTCTACATTTTAGGAACATTATATCTATCTACAATAATAATGTTTTAAACATCACAGAAGTTTTTGACATACGTTAAGTGCACTTGTTGTAATGTTAAATTGCTAGTAAATCTGTTAAAAGATTTTTGAATTGTCAACTTAAAGAGGGTGAAAACAAACTAAACGAGCATCTAAATGAACCTCTATCATGTTCGGCTTGTTTAGTTGATGAGCTCTAAAATCTTGTTTGAAGTCATTTGTTTGACCTACCAAACAAATAAAAAACAAACATAAACCATAGTTGTTCTGATAGTGTAGGGCATTGTTCTTAATTAAATATGAGGTATCTATCTTTTAAAATTGCACTATCAAAACAATTCTGGTTTATGTTTGGTTGACCTAACAAACAAACCTAATAAACAGTGCCTGGACATTCTTCTTAATTAAGTATGATGTGTATCTCTTTTAAAATTGCTGATGTGGTTTATGTCAAGGTGCTTATATTTTCATATTAAGAAACATGTAGAAAATAGGGTTAGAGAAGTTTTTCTACTCTCTCTTATTTCGATTTACAGAAAAAATAAGTCTACTTATAGACTTTTACAAGGAGTTTTACATTGAGTAGATATCCTCTCGGCTAGGACTCTTATCCCTTACATGGATAGAGTTAGACTATAACTAAACTACTTAGTTAGGATCGACTTACAACTCTTCTAAACTACTTAGTTAGGATTGACTTACAACTCTTATTATTTACATATTAACCTACAAAACACAGTACCCTTTATTTTTGGTACTGTAAGGTGATTTTATGCAGTATTGGAGTCAACTATTGAGCTATATGTTTTTGAGTGTATTATATACAAATTATGTTCTTTTGTGTATGTTTGCTCTTGGTATTAGTTGCATGAGTACATTTTTGGCACTTTACCTATGGGGTAGTACAGAAGTTCCTAGTTTGTTGATGGTATCTTTCATCTTTGACCACACTGGTAATATGTTTGTGTGTTCATGCCCTAGATTCCTTACTATAAGCTTATATTGCCTTGGTTTGTCCTCTTACATGTATTACTTTCCCGGAATCAGAGATTACTTGGTTATGTTCTCAAGATATCCCTATTAAGCAATGTAAAATGTTTGTGTTTGTTAGGTATTTATTTGAAGGGAATGTTCAAATCATGCGCTTGAAAAGAAAGATCTTTTTGTGTTTAGCTATGTCTATAAGGGGGCTTCTGAGTTTTTGCAGCTTTTACATGTTCTATTTGATGTCAACTATTCAGGATTACGTAATGCTATTGATTGCTTTGATCATATCCTTTTTGAACAGGTTATTCTACAATCAGAGACCATTCAGGAGTTGACTAAAACTTCGAAAGAATTGGCTTTACTGAAAGAGGAAGCATCTGAGTTGCGTAAAGTGGCTGATGTCCACAGAAGTGAAAATGTACGCTATGTGTCTTTTCCTTTTTCCCTTTTTTTTTTGCATGTCAAAAATTTTTGCATGGTTTTTTTGGGTTGGAAATGAGCGCACCTTTGTCAAGCTTGGCTGGGCTGACTGGCTGAGGCTCATGTTATCCTACTAGTTAGAGCTTGAACTTGTTTGGGTTTGAGTGGTTTGAATGTTTAGTTCAAGCTCAGCTGAAACAGAAAAACCCATGAATTAAATGCAAAAACCATGACTTATATAATAAACCCATGTTATACATGTAAGCTTTTTGCACACCATAAATGCTGCATATAAATATCTGTAAACATGTATTTCAGATTTTTATGATTTGATATAGACTTTTAAGTTGGGGGATTTGAGATTATATTCCTTTAGTAGACATTTTTATGTTACATTGTACAATTCGCTTCCATACGGATTTTAAGTTTCATCAAGTGGTTTTATGATTTAGAGCTTTCTGTTTGTTGTTTGAAATTTGTATTGTGACTTGATTACGTGAATATGCTCTTTCCAGGCTGAACTTAAGGCTAAGTGGGAGATGGAGAAATCAATTCTTGAGGTATCCAGGAAAGAAACTGAGAAGAAATATGATGAACTTAATGAACAGGTCAGTGTTGGTCTGACAACTTCTTTTTTATTTCTTTTTGTTCTTGCTCAGTCCTTTCTCTGCACTTATTCTCACTGGTGCAGTAATTTCAATTCTCTACTTGTAGACGCAGGTACCAGGTTGTATGATTCAACTCATGAAACATGGTTCTTTTCTTCTTGAATCTTTATTCCCAACATTATATGTTATAGTATAATGTGTTTAAGATAATATACTTTCCGTGTTAATTTAAACATACGGTAATACAGTCACAGCAATCGCATGTTAGGCTGCTTAGGTGTAATTCAGACTCTAATACTCAGTTTCTAATCTTGTTGTGTTCTACCTTGAATTATCTGTTCTATTGTTGAAATCAGTGTGAGTGGCTGTGTTTGGCACCTGGAATTTATTTTCCCTTGAGCATAGGTCATTCTAGTGAAAATTTCAACCATGAGATGTACATTTTAGTTTTATACTATTATTTTGCTCAAAATGAAATGATATATTTGAGTATATCCTCTCTCTTTTTCCTACTCTAGAATATATTTCTATTTTTATTTTAATGCAAAAGGCTAGAAAATGCAGTTTTGTATGACCGTTAGTATGACCCTCTATCTTGTGCTCTTCAGAACAAGATATTACACAGTCGGATTGAAGCTATGCATATTCAGTTGGCTGAGAAAGATCGTGGTTCTTTGCCAGATTCACATGGGGATACCGGTTTGCAGAATGTAATTAATTACCTCCGACGGACGAAAGAAATAGTAAGTTATCTTCTTTTTTTTGGATTCTCTCTTTTTGTCTTTCCCTTGCTGCCTTTTTATTTTCTGATGTTCTGTGATTTTTAATAGGCAGAAACAGAGATATCTTTATTGAAGCAGGAGAAGTTACGGTTGCAATCACAAGTTAGTAATTCCTTTCCATAATATTAACTGAATTTCATATTTGATGTTTTGTGGCATATTATGTTGTAGTCAATTCTAGTTTCCTATCTACCTATTGTGTTTTTGTCTTTGGTTCAGAAAAGAACTTTATCGGTTATTTTCCAAATTTTCTTTTAAAGATATCCCCCCCCCCACCTTGATGGCATAACAAATTTATTTTTCTTAGTTGAAAACTCTGCTTGAATGGCCTTTTTGTTCACAACTACAATGTAGATGTGGTTGGTTCAAAATTTTTTGTCTGTCAAAAGAGGCTGTTAGTTAGTATGCATAACCGTGTATTGTAAAGAGTTTTAGATAGAGTAGGAGTTGTATGTTATCTTTATCTTAACTAGTAGTTTGAATTTTAAATTTGATCTTTGTAAAGGATAAAAGTCTTATCCTATAGGTTAACCACTTGGTGTTAAACACCTCTGTAAAAGTCTATATAATAGACTCTCTTTCACTAATGAATTATAAGAAAAACATAGAGAAAAACTCTGTTTCTCACATGGTATCAGTTTAGGAGCCGATCCTATCTCTCTCGTCTTCTCCTTTGCTTAATTTCCATGGCCTTTTTCGAAACCACCACATCAGAAATTAGTTCCCAAAATAACTCTCGTGCATCTGAATTTCAGATCTCAGATGCCTCTCTTTCCCCAATCACATCCTACAAACTAAATGGGAACAATTACCTTCAACAGTTTTTTGGCCATCTCACCTCTAAATCTTCCACAATTGCCTTATCGGCTAGTGAAGGTAGAATTTCTGTTTGGCCACTTCAAATCCTCTATCTGGATTATAGATTTCTGGTGCCTCGACCATATGACAGGCAACCTTGACTATTTCGCACCTTTAACCATTGCAACTCTAAAACCTCCATCAAGGTTGCGGATGGGTCTCTGTCCCAAGTACAAGGAAGTGGCACTATTCAAGTAGGTGATAAACTAGTTTTGCCTCATGTGCTATATGTTCCTAATCTTGCCTACAACTTGTTATCGTTAGTAAGTTAGTTCAAGATACTAAATGTGATGCTCACTTTGGAATTAATGGGTGTGTATTTCAGAGCAGGGCTCGAAGAAGGTGATTGGCGGTGCTAGGCTATCCAATGGTCTCTATATCCTTGATGAATTACCACCTTTGATTGCTTGATTTCACGTTGTTTTAAGACTTCATCTTCTTCTTTAAGTAACCACGATGATATTATGTTGTGGCATCTTAGGCTAGGACATCCAAATTTTGTGTATCTTTCAAAATTGTTTCCCAAGTTATTTAGCAATAAAAAGCCTCATTCTTTTAATTGTGAAGTATGTCAAATTGCTAAACATACTAGGCAAACATATGCTCCTTCCTCATTTACACCCACATCTCCTTTTCTATAATCCACAAAGTGATATTTGGGGTCCATCTAAGGTAAAAAGCTTGCGGGTCTAGGTGGTTTATTACCTTTATTGATGACTATTCTAGGACTACTTGGACTTTCTTAATGAGGGAAAAAGGCGAAGTTGCGTCAATTTTCAAAACTTTCTATCAAATGATTGAAAATCGGTTTGACAAACGTATTAAGGTTGTGAGGAGTGATAATGGGAGTGAATACCTTAGTCAATCTCTTGGGTGTTATTTTCGGGAAAAAGGCATTTTCCATCTTACTTCTGTGTCAATACTCCACAACAAAATGGTGTTGCCGAAAAAAAAACAGACATCTACTAGAGGTTACGAGGTCTCTTCTTTTTTTTCAGCCAAAGCACCTAAATATCTTTGGGGGAAGCCTTACTTATCGCCACCTACCTTATCAACAGAATGCCCAATAAAACCTTGGGTTTTGCAAAGTACCAATGTAAGTCTTATTCAAACATTTTCCTCACTTTAAACCACTTTCATCCATTATTCCTCTTAGGGTATTTGGTCTGCATGACTTTTGTTCATGTGCATGATAAGAATAGAAGTAAGTTGGACCCTAAATCAATCAGTGTGTGTTTATAGGATATTCCTCTAGTCAAAAGGGTTACAAATGCTATTCTCCTATTTCTAAAAAGACCTATGTCTCTTTTGATGTCACTTTCTTTGAGGATAAACCATATTTTGGTGGATGAACTTCAGGGGAGAAAAATGAGGAATTTCAGCCCTTTGTTCCTCCACCTTCCATCATTTCTCCTCTACGGACATTCCTTTCATATCCTATCCTGAAACCACTGTAACAGAAAATACTATGCCCGGTAAATGCACTCTCCTCATACCAACAAATCACCAAGTCCTTGTACAACACCTCTTCCAAAGACCTAGGGTCTGAGCACAAATTTCCCCTACTGCATTCACAATGGTGACAGACAGATCAATTTAAGGTGTATACCAGGAGAAGAAGAGCCCTAATGAAGTAAATAACCAGCCTAGCACTTGTCAAGAACCGGACTCAAGTCTGTTCTTTCTTTGAACCAAGCTTAAATCTCTCTTGTCGAGATTGAAGGTAACATTCCTCCTCAAGATTCTAGTGACCATGATGACTTTCCTATTGCTATTAGAAAGGAGTAAGAAAATGTACTATGCACCCAATTAACAAATTTGTTGCCTATGGTAAACTTCAGCCCAATTTTAAGGCCTTTACAAATTGACCTAAGCATTAGTGCAGATTCCTAAAACAAAGAGAGGAGGCCTTGAAGAATCCCAAATGGAAGAAAGTGTCGAGGAAGAAGTAAGGGCACTTGAGAAAAATGAGACATGGTGTTTGACAGATCTACCAGAGGGAAAGAGGGCTGTTGGATGCAAGTGGGTTTTCACTATCAAGTACAACTCAGATGGGAGCATTGAAAGGTATAAGGCAAGGCTGGTGGCTAAAGGTTTTACACAATCCTATGGGGTGGATTATCAAGAAACCTTTGCACCAGTGGCTAAATTGAATACTATTAGAATCTTCTTGTCCATAGCTGTAAACAAGGACTGAAATTACACCAACTAGACATCAAAAATGCCTTTCTCAATGGGAGTCTCGAGGAGGAAGTATATATGCAAATACCACTGGTCTAGAAGGTAAAACAACTAGAAATACAGTGTGCAAACTCAACAAATCACTTTGTATGGACTTAAACAATCTCCAAGGGCCTGGTTTGAGAGGTTTGCAAAGGCTATGGTAAAGAATGGATTCAAACAAAGTCGCTGATCACACCTGTTCGAGAAAGGTTGCAAAGAATGGTAAAATAACCTTATTAATTGTGTATGTTGATGACATAATTATTACAGGGGATGATAGTACAGAAATTGAGAATTTGAAGATTGTTCTTGCCCACGAATTTGAAACAAAGGACTGGGGAGTCTAAGGTATTTTCGGGTATGGAAGTAGGAAGGTCAAGAGAAGGTTTAGTCATCAATCAAAGGAAGTACATCCTAGATCTCCTTACAAACCGGGATGCTTGGATGCAAGCCACCGAGACACCCATGGACCCGTGGTTGAAGTTCAACAAAGAGGAAGCTGGTAATCCGGTTGACAAAGAATCCTATCAACGGTTAGTTGGAAAACTAATTTATCTTTCTCTAACAAGGCGGACATTGCCTACTCGGTGAGTGTTATAAGCCAGCACATGAGTGATCCTCGAGAAGAACATTTGGAGGCAAATTAATGTGAAGTCGAGGTACCTAAAATTCACACACTGTCTTTGGGCTAATTTTCAAGAAAATTCCGATGCAGCAGTGAAGGTATACACGGATTCAAGTGGGCGGGAGAGCTCACCGATAGAAGGTCGGTTAGTGGATATTGTGCTTATGTTTGGGGCAACTTGGTTACTTGGAGAAGCAAAAAGCAGGTTGTGGTATCAAGGAGTAGTGCTGAGGCAGAATTTAGAGCATTAGCTCTTGGAATATGTGAAGGAATGTGGATAAAGAGGCTTCTCAAAGAGCTAGAGTTGGATGAAAAGACTGAGTTCGAGATCTATAGTGACAGCCAATCAGCAATGAGTATTGCTAAGAATCCGGTGCAACATGACAGAACCAAACACATTGAAATAGATAGGCACTTTATCTATGAGAAAGTGAATGGTGGTATTGCACAGCTAAACTATATTCCTACCAGAAGCCAGATAGCTGACATCTTTACTAAGGCACTTCCAAGAGTTATTTTTGATGAGTTCACATCCAAACTGGGTATATACAACATATACACAGTTTGAGGGGGAGTGTTAGTTAGTATGCATAACCGTGTATTGTAAAGAGTTTTAGATAGAGTAGGAGTTGTATGTTATCTTTATCTTAACTAGTAGTTTGAATTTTAAATTTGATCTTTGTAAAGGATAAAAGTCTTATCCTATAGGTTAACCACTTGGTGTTAAACACCTCTGTAAAAGTCTATATAATAGACTCTCTTTCACTAATGAATTATAAGAAAAACACAGAGAAAAACTCTGTTTCTCACAGAGGCTTGTGCTATGATTTTGTATATAATACAGTGTTGGCTTCATAACAGAATAGAAGTTCTGTTTTTGTCATGGATTTGTTAAATGACCCAAGTTTCCTTGCATTTTTTTTGTAGCTTGAGAATGCTCTTAAGGCAGAAGAAAATGCCAAAGCCACACTTAATGCTGAGCGTTCCAATTCAAGAGCAGTTTTGATGACCGAGGATGAGATCAAGTCTTTACAATACCAGGTTAATCTTCTTGCCAAAATAGTTGTCTTAGGGACATTCAGCTTTATCCCAAGCTTTCCCCCCTTTATATAGTTTTCTTTTCCTCCAACATTTATTAATATCATGACAATTTCAGTACCCTTTCAGAGACCTAACATTTATTTCTTTATCCTGATGTAATAATGTTCTCAATTTCTTTTAATCCTTGTGTAATAATTTTGTTCCTAAAGTCCTGATAGTTAAATTATGTAATCTTTTCAGATTAGGGAAATGAATTTGCTCCGAGAAAGCAACATGCAGCTTAGAGAGGAGAACAAGCACAATTTTGAGGAATGCCAAGTATGTCTTCGGGGGAAACCTGGCACGCTAGGCCTAGGATCATTTTGGGGAAAAAATCAATTTAGCTGCTTTTTGGAGTAGGCAGTTATATTTATTTATTATATTTGTCATTTTACAAGCTTACCTTTTTTGCTTATAGAAATTACGTGAGCTGGCTCATAAAAGTAAGATTGAATCTGAAGCTCTAGAGAGTCGGCTGATGGAGAAGCAATTTGAGCTTGAAGCTTCTAAAAGGGAAATTGAAAAGCATCAGGCAGAGAGAGATATCTTGGAAAAGAGGGTCTCTGAGGTAAGAACACAGGTTAAAGTGTAGACTGCTATTTTTGTCTCTCTTGCACCATTTTAACATTTACTTCTTCTGTGAAGTTACTTGAGAGATGTAGAAACATTGATGTGGAAGAGTATGATCGTCTGAAAAATGATGTTCAGCAGAAGGAGGTAAGATGAACTTTTATTAACACATATCACTTTGTTTATAAGTATTTGAAATGCAATTTTTGAATGTAAACTTTAGGATCACATTGATATGGAAGAATGCAAGATCAAATCCAACTTAGTGTGGGGAAGATTAGGAGCTTGGGAAGAGATTTTCTTTTGCACACCTATGTTGGTTCGTTAAGTGAGAACCTGCAATATTTTGAGTTGAATTGTCCAAAATCTGGAATATTTTTCTGCTTAACTTTTATTGAATTCAAATAACCTTAAATACTACTTGGTGGGTAACCACTCTTAAAACAAGGAATCCCGTGAAAAAGTTGAGGCATGTCCTAATGCTGCTGGAATGGGAAAGTGGAGGCATGTTCTCCTAAGTAGCAAACATGGAAATAGGAAGACCATAAGTTACAGAGGCTGAAGTCATTAATACTGACTTGTTAAATTTCCCATGTAAAACATTGGTAGACTAAAAGGGTACGATTGCATTCTTTTATTTCTTAATTAATCATTTGAGTTATTCCTTTATTTACCTTTTCTTAATTAATCAGTTGGCCAACAATTGAAGAAACAAGATTTTGCACGTTTTGTCAGAAAGAAATGGATAACTTTAGGGTTTATTATCTGTGTTTTTTGCATGTATTCGTGCATAAAAAACAAGTTTCTGCATGTTTTGTAAGAAAAAAATGGACAACTTTAGGGTTAATTATCAATTTATATATCTTAAGCCTATTTTATATACATGAACAGATACATACAAAAACACATATCGAGATTGTGCCTTTTCTTTTCATATTCTGTAACTAGCAACCTAAAGGATTTTAGCACCTAGAAAGCGTCTTGTTCCTTTCACATCACTGGAAATCTGTGCTGAAAACAACATGCTTTAAGAATTCACTTCTATGCTAAAAAGCTAGAATGATGTTGGAACTGGTATGCTGATTTTAAGGTTTCTTTAGTAGACTAATCTATTGATCTATAATAAACAGTGGTTGTAACTTTCTAGTTGCTCATGTCGTTGCTTTTTTATTTGATTTCTGATGTGTATTTTTTTTTCCTCCAGGAAAAGTTGAAAGAGAAGGATGCTCAGATAGAAGAGATGACAAACCTTCTGGCTAAGAAGCAGGATATAATATCAAAATTGGAACAAGATCTTGCAAACAGCAAGTCAGATCTCAATGAGAAGGATAAAAAGTTGAATGGTATTTTGCAGTTAGAGGTACAAGTGTCCTCTTATCTGTAATTTAAGCCATCAAATTTTAGGCTTCATTTTAGGTGTAAAAAATATTTCACTGTATTATGTCTTGTGTAGGTTAATCTAAAGTCAGACATGGAGAAGCAGAAGAAGCTTGTCGTTCAATTTAAGGTTGTTATAAAGTGGAAAGCATTACTTACATCTAGGCTAATCTTCTTGGTATTTAACCTAACATTTTTTTTAATTCTCCCAGAGGAGAGCTGAGAATTTCGCAAAAGAAAAGGATCAAATAAGCAAAGAAAATCAAGCTCTTTCAAAACTGGTGGAGGAATTGAAACAAGGTAGAAGTTCTCTTAGAATTATTTGATATTATCTAGGCATCTTGTTGTTAACATTTGAATTCTTCAAAGTAGGTAGAAGATCTGGTAGCGATATTACTGGTGATCAAGTCATGAAGGAAAAAGAGGAGAAAGACACTAGAATACAGGTGCATAAGCTGATTTTTCTTCTGTTCTCTTTTTCTTGTTTTCCTTGTTTGTCTATTATATTTTTCTTCCACAATACTTGCACAGATTCTAGAGAAAACTGTTGAGAGACAAAGAGAAGAGTTGAAGAAAGAAAAGGATGAACATCAGAATGAGAAAGCAAAACGTATCAAGTGTGAACGGACTATTATGGAAGCAGTCAGGAAATCTGAAAAGGTTTGTATATTTGTTCTTAGGCATATTTTTCCTCCTGTAATGCAATGGTTGTCAGTGGTTAATATACTTATTAGATACTTGAACTCAATTTGGTCATTGTCACGCAAAGCTTGAGTTACCGAGTGAATTGAGTTCAATATTCGTAATCCCTGGTCCAAGTTTCATTATTATTTTATATTATATCATATTATATGATATGCCTGGCAGTGGAGTTAAAAGAAGCTAGCATGTGTGCTTAGATTGTATTTAAAAATAAATAAATGGTAAGTTGCAGATTTTCAGTCCGCTTTTGGAGTTAAAATTGCTCCACTGTTATTGTGCCAAATAATAATCTTATATTATATACGAGGAAGATGAAGGCTATAAAAATGTGATTAATCATGCTCCACTTACACATGATTTTATAGCATGTCAACTCGGGCACAAAGAATGAAGTTTGAACTTAATCAAATTTAGTTTTACCTGGTTATGGACCTAAATGAATGAGATTAGAGAACATGGTTTCTTTCTTGTGTTGAACACAAGCTAGAAAAATATTACTCTATTGAGTTTGAGCCATGTACCCCTGAGCAGAACACAATATTGTGCTGTGAATTTCAACATTTTAAGATTAGTAACATACTTTTTCCCTTAATTTTGCTCTTGTTTATGTTGGTTTTTGTGTGGTTTCCTCTTAATGTTTGACAGGGAAAAGCAACCGTTTTAAGTGAGCTTGAGAAGTATCAACTGGCTTTGAAGCGTATCTCAGAAGAACTAGAAAAACTCAAACATGCTGAGGGCAATCTTCCTCAGGTAATAGAAGTTGCGAGGTTTATCAATTATTACTTTTCTCAATTTGGTTTGGTGAGTAAAAGGGTCTGGTTCCTTTTGTTAGTCATTTTGACATGTCAATTTTACTCCATGTACTTTTATTTCCTTACACTGGAAAATAAAAGGGAAGAAAAAGTGAAAAAAGTACTTTCTTTTTTCCAAGAGGAAATATGACTCGCATACACAAAAAATAAGAGATTTAGCCGTGCTTTTCTTTTTCTTCCCCATTTCCCCCTAATTTATTAATGCAAGATTAGAGATTTATCTGTTTATTTTTCTTTGCTCCTGTGTCAATTTGTTAATTGCCTTTCAAAAAGAGGTTCTTGAGTGGAAACACTAATTAATTGTCGAGAGGGACTTGGGGATACAATCTTACTTGGAGAGTAAAGGCAAAAAACCAATCTTTCCTTGCTCCTATGGTTTTTGCACTTTTGTATGACCAGTATTTTCATATCTTGAAGTTGGTTTAGAAAAAAGAAAAAGGGACACATACCACCTTTTTCATGCCTACTTGTTTTAAATGCTTTCCGGCATTGATCTTGTGAATTGTTATTCATGTTTCTTACTGGATTTTACTTTTACAGGGTACCTCAGTAGTTCAGCTTCTTTCTGGCACCATCTCCGATGATCATGCGTCTCCATATCTGTCTGCTGCAGAGGATTTTGAGAGAGTAGCACGTTCAATTCTAAATGAGCTTGGAACTGGCTCCAGTTCTGGAGATGTTCCTTCAGTTGACAGTTCTTCAGCCGTGTTAACAGGTGTCTCTTCTGAAAATCATGGCTTCATTTCTTCTTTCTCTGCCCTTGGTGTGATAAGCTCATTTCTTTTTCAGGCACAGCAGTTCCGGATCAGGGTCCTGTTAGTACATCCTTCACAGTTCCTGTAACAAGTCAGCATCAACCAGCTAAAGCATCCGAAGAGAGGAGATCTATTGTACCTAAAACCAATACTGAAACTCGTAAAACAGGGAGGAAGCTTGTCCGCCCACGTTTTGTCAAAGCTGAAGAGCGACAAGGTGATGTGGAGATGTCAGAAGCTACGTCACATGATGTCGATGCTCAAGGGACTCAACAATCAGCTCGCAAACGTCAGGCTTCTGCCACAACCGAGTTGGGTGAGGATTTACCAGTTCCTGGGGAGATGAGCTCGGATGTGGTTACACCTGCTCTTAAAAAATCGAAAGGTCCAGATTCTGGACAAGAGGCTGCTAAAGGTCGAGCTGCTGCACTCTCGGAAAATCTTGGTGCTCCACAAGTAACTGAAGAAGCTGATGAGACTGTTGGTGATATAACTCTAGGTTCAAATGAGGAGGTTGTTGATGTGGAGAAGGAAGAGGTTGACGCAATGGAGGAAAACTTAGAGGAGTCGAAAGAACCCCAGGTAGATGGGACTAGTGAAGTTGGATTGCAGGAAAATAAAAACAATGTGTCAGATGAGGTCTCGGATAAGCCAAGTGGAAACGAGATGGTAACTGATGAAGAACCAAAGAATCCAGCTGTGCAAGAAAGCCAACAGCCTCTGCTAGAAACTGAGAGTGAGAAGGAAGAAGGCGAATTGGACTCTGAGGTAGCAGCAGATACTGAAGGAGGTACCGATGTGCATAATGTAGTGGGATCCTCTGAGGTTGGCGGGACAGAGCTAGTTTCATCTCCTCTGGCTTCACCTTCAAGGGTTGATGATGAAGCTCTAGTTACTGCTGCAGAAGGCGATAACTCTCCTGACACTGTAACCAATGATAAGAATGATGAAAGTGACATAGGTGAAGAGACTGCCGTTGAAGGACTTGAAAAGTCCAACGATGGTAACGAGCAGAGTGCAGTAGAGATGGATCCAACGCCGGAAGCTGCCACTGCTGCTGTCGTTACCCCTGGCACTAATGAGACTGGTGCAACAAGCAGTCCACCAGAGGGTGAGGCCTCAAAAAACACGGGTAGTTCAAGCGGTACAGCTGCAGCCGACGCAGAGGGTGAGGTGAAACAGACGTCTCCCATAAGTGGGATCGGAAGTGGGAGCAGTGCAACCCCAAAATTGGTAAATCTTCAAGAGAGAGCCAGAGAGAGAGCCATGCTGAGACAGGCAGGAGTAATGGGTCCTTCTACCACTTCAAGTAGAGGTCGCGGAAGAGTTGCAATTCGCGCTCGAGGTGCCAGGGGACGCAGTGTGCGTGGTGGAAGGGCAGGTGGAGCAGGACCACAAAATCCTGATCAACAGTGACCTATTTTTGTTATGCTTGAAGACTGGAGACGTGAAATAGAGATGATGAGATTAGAGGATGCACTCTATGCTCTTGTTTTTTTTCCTCTTCTTTTTGAATCTTTTTAAAAAATATATATTTTTGGGGTGAAAGACGTGGAGAGATGAGTTCTCATTTAACGTCATAGCATGCTTAATGTTGGGTTACGTCGAGCATAGTATTGGGCAGTGGCATATATTTTTCTTTAATGAATGCATGATAGGGATGATATCCAAAGTTTCAAAACTTATTAACAAATATTTGTCAAGGCCTTAGCCTTACCGTGTGGATTTTGACACCCTAATCATACCCATGCCCAAGAAACGATCAAACACGCAGATTATGAAGCATTAGTATAAAAACATAGTTTTTATTAGAAATAATCTACAATTTTATTCAATGATAAGTTTACATATTTAACTTTGGGAGAATTGTTAAAATACGTATCGAACATATCCGATAAATCTCGAAATTGTTTTATTTTTAAGAAAAATGCATTTCTTATACATGGGCATAACTTGATTTTTATGATATATACTCGATCTACTTGGAACAAAATTGATTGTTTCTTTTTTTTAAGTCCGGCATTCTATCCTTTAGATGATATACACAAGTGGTTGGTCTACATATCGATTTGCCCAATCAGTTGTAATAAAAACTTAAAAGAATTATCTATTTTAAAATTATGTATCCAAAAGTTGACTTACGATTATAATTAAAATTTAGATTGAATTGGATTGGATTGGTCGTATCATTTTGATGACTAAAAATCAGACGATTTGACACCCGAACCATATAAGTTAAAATAAAAGGTTAAATATTTGAATTAAAATTAATTAGTCAATCAATAGATCAAATATCGATGATATATTAAAAGAAAAAATCAAGCCAATAAAAAATGAGAACAAAGAATCAAAATTTTGATAAACCCAATTTTTAATTATAAATTCATCATAATTTTATAAAAATCAAAGGGAGGTATGTATAATTTGACCACCTTAGGAGGGGTTGGCTAGACTACACATGTGAAGTGTACCGATGAACAATGACGAAAATATGTTCTATAGTTCCATCCATGTTATTTTTATCTTTTATTTATATGTTGTCTTCAATTCTAGCTCCATCCTTGTCGATGAGACATTAGTTTAACAATAATATTAGTTATGATTTAAAAAAATTAGATATAGTTTATTATGATTATAATGATTCGAATATATTAGATATAGTTAAAGTAGAATAACTAAACCGCAAGTAACCGACCTCCCAACTACCAAAAGTAAAAAGAGGCCAAGCCTGTAGAATGACAACACCACCAAGGGGGCAAGATGTAAACCTAAGTGAGGGGATAATGTATTATATGGCATACTTTGAATTAATTAAAACAAAACCCTAAAAATCTAAAGATAATGTAGATGATGACGTGTTGTCTTTATCCCTTTGTATTTGTCATTAGTGATTAGGCATTGTTTGGCCATGCCCCCACCCCTACATTTTTTAGTCACTTTAAAATTTCAAATTATAAAATTAAATCATAATAAAATTGTTGGCTCCCCGGTAGATGATAGAATTTCATATTAACCCTATTAAAAAAGTTATATAATTATAAATTTTTGGTTTTCCTTTCAGTTTTTAGGGCTTCACACTAACTAACTAATTTCGAGCTACTCGTGTCGCACACCTGACTTTGGTGGGTAAGTCTTTCAGTAAAAATTTTATGCATACATAACACCTCGAATTCAAGACCTACTTAATTGATACCAAGTTGTTTATCACATGGACCAATCCCCATTGGTTATATAATTATAATTTCAAACACTGATAAAATTATATTCTATTTTAAAAAAAATTATAATTCAATTTTAGTCGTTTAAAATAATTTTTTGACTTCCTTTTTGTATGTATGGATCCTATCAAATATGAGGCGGACGTAAAATTTTATGTTAAAAATGAACTTACGAAAATAAATTTAATAAAAAATACATGAAATATTTCTAAATTATATATAAATTTTAAATTTTTAAGAGGTAACTATGCTTCGGCCCCAGTACTTTCCCTGTATCAAATGTTATTATCACGTTTGGTTAGGTTGGTGGAAGGTGCGAATGTGTCTCATACATTCCCTTGCATTTTTAGACTTGGTATCTTTGATTCGTCAAAGACCAAAAACCTTTTGCATGGGAAGTAGCAACTAGCAATGCAGGCTTAAAAAGATTCCTTAGCTTAGCTTTATGCTTTAGCCTTGCCTTGAGCTCTTCTTTATCAATCCTTTTCACACTCGCGCGCACAAATATTATATATATCAACGGATATAAAAATATATATATTTCGTACACTTTCTTCCACACACGAAATCAAAAACCAATCTACGTATATTTTCTTAATATTTTTTAAGAATTATTATTTAGTATGTCGTTTTAGAAAGAAAGAAAAAATCTACAAACCATGTTTAGACGAAATCAGTGTATTTTTAAATATATTTAAAAATAAAATATAATTTTTTAATATATTAATTGTGATTATACGATAATATATGTTTTTCTTAATCTTTTGACATGGCACACAAATGTGCTCGAACCCGAGCATTTTATGATAAACAATAATTATTATCATCTTTTTCACTTAAACCACTTGTTGGGTTTAGAAAATGAAACATTTAAAATCATATGAACATCACTTCTAGAATTATTTTTCTATACTTGTTTTTTTTTTCCTCCTAATTTCTTGATATTTTATCTTGACTAATTTGGATCGACCCGCATCCCACGCCTGATTTTGGTAGGTGAGTCTTCCAAAGTGATTTTCTACATACACAGTGCCTCAAACTCGAGCCCTGCTTAAGTGATACCAAACTGCTTATCAATTAGACCAATCCCCGTTGAATATTTTTTATGCTTATTAAATATCAAATAATAATATTTTTTGTTCATATAATAATAATATATTTTTGAACAATTACTACCTAGGAAAGGAGAAAGGAAAATTTGTCTTACTGGGTCTAGAACCCACAACCTAGGGGAAAGGAAGTGTCAACTGAGAGCTTTTTAACCACTTGCTCTAATATTGTTAACTAAATAAAATGGTCCTTTGGTTTTAAAAAATATTTTCTATTTTCGTTTTTTGTTTTCATTTTCAGTTTTCTAAAATTAGAAAACACATTTGGTTAATAGAGATGGAAAGTTATTTTAAAAAATAATAAAAATGTGTTTGGTATATAGCTTTTTAAAATAAAAATGAAAAAATAATTATTAAATAATTGAAATAAAATATAGTTAGAAAATATTATTAAAATAATAATAAATAAAATATGAGTAAATAAACCAAAGTTTTAAAAATGACATTAGGAGGATTTGAATCCGGATTAAAAACTAAAAAACTCATGCTTTCTTATTTTTTATTTTCTTAAAATTTTTTAATAAAAACATTTTTTATGTCTTTAAATTTTCGCTTATTTTTGTTTTTATTTTCTAAAAATTATTTTCTATTTTTACAATCAAAAATATTTTTTCATCATTTTCTATTTTTTAAGAAAATAAAAACGGACTTCATTCTAGAGAACCAAACACACCATAATATTTGTATACCATATCTCCTTAAGTTACAGGTGTATAAATCTCGAATATTAATCTCATAAAATATATGTATATATTAAGATTAATTTCCCACCTAATTCTTTGTTTTTAGTGTTTTATTTTTTATTTGAACGTAAGATATTAAAGATTTTTTTAGAATACAATTGACGAATATTTATGAGATTTGAATTTTGATTTTTTAGATATGTTAATAATATGAGATTCATTATTATCAAGCCATGAGAGAAGGTTATTTTCTTAAAACAAAAAAAAAACTTTGATACACAGGGCGTTGAATGGATCAATCGATGTGTAATTGGGTAAGAATGAGGTGAATTGGCTTTTTGAAATTAGAATGAGCAAATTGAAAAGATAAAAAATTGAAGACAAAGCGATATATAGTGGTTCAAGCTTCGAACAAGCTCTACACCCACTACCTTAGCTCCCACTAAGGATTTTGAACCAATATCCACTAGATATTCTTACCCTTTTCTAAGCTTAGGAGGAAACCTTTACAAATCGGTTAATCTTTCTACCCAAAGATTAACCAAGACTCTCTCTTTACAAAGAAGAAATGGCAAACTTAAAAGTATCTCTCACAAAATTGATTTGTTGCCCAAATTACAAACAAGCTTTCCCCAAACTTGAAAGAAATGTATACAATGAAAATTACAACAAGTGGGGTACAATAATTTGACTCTTTAAGCTCAAGGTTTTGGATATATGCTTGGATGTTGCAAATAAGTTCAATAGTTGTTGTTGAGGCTTTAGAGACTTGCTTTTATACCTTCTCATTGATTTATAGCCTTCCGTATCAGTACGGACCTGAAAATAGAAAGAGTCGTTGTGCAAGTAAAACAAAGAGCATATTGATACACGAGGGAAGCGTATCGGTACGATCTCAGTGAAAAACAAGGGGAGTATCGATACGGGCAAGGTCGTATCGATGCAATTTTGCTCACTTGGGCTACAGTCTGAACCTATATCGGTACGCCTTGAAGGTGTACCGATACGGGTTAACTGATTTTCAAAATCGCATGTTCTCAATAACTGACAAGGCAACGTTCAAATCATAAATGAAAAATCTTAACAACAGTATTGATATGCTAGTAGCCGTATTGGTATGTTGTTCTTAAATCTTAAACCTAGTATAAAGGCCGCATCGAAACGGATGACACCGTATCGAAACGTCTGAGTAAACACCTTATCCCATATGAAGGCCTTATCGATACGGATGGAACCGTATCGAAATAGATTCTTACAGTGGCCTTTTAATTTAAGCCCATATTGAAACGCTCAAGGGCGTATCGATACGTCTGGGCGTAAAACTTTAATTTAGCTTTAAAAACACTTAGAAAAATTTATAGGGTTTAAGTTTTTGACTTTGAATAATTTTGTACTTGAAAAATTCTTGTCAATTGAGTCTTTGAGATACTTAAAATTTTATTTTCTTTTACAAATAGGTCCTTAAATAATTTGTTATATCAAAATCAAACTTTGGTTTTACAATCTCCCCCTTTTTGATATAACAAAACCAAGTTAAATTTTTAAGTCTTTGTGAAAAAATCCCCCTTACTTTGAGATAGGTTTTAAAAACGTTTTCGAAAATTTAAGCTCTTTCTTCTCCCCTTTTTGTTAGATCAAAATCAATGATATTAAAGGATAGAAATAAGAAACATAACAAGGAAGCATAATTCAAAGCATAATCAAAGCAACATAATTATCATTAAAAGTTCAAAGCAACATAATCCAAATCCAACTTAAAACAAAAAAAAACTAAAATCAAAGCATAGGCTTATAGAGTAAATAACATAGGTGCATAAAAATAAAAAAGCCTACTATGACATGTATGCAATGTATGTCTATGGAGCATCCTCATCATCCTCGTCCTCTTAATCTTCATCTTCGTCATGGGTTTGAGTAGCCTTAGATTGTCTTCATTCTCCATGGAAAGCCGTAAGAGATATGTCCATCGAACCTTGTTGGTTTTCAATTGCTTGAACTCAGTCTTCTATGGAAGTGAATCGAGTATCAATGGTCGCGAACCCTTCATTCATGGTTGTCTTCAATGAGGTCATAGAAGTGTTAAATGAAGTGAATTGCTCATTGAGATAAGCCATGAGAGCGTCCATGGCCAGTGGAGCTATCGGAGCTTGAGGGGCAACTTGTGGAGGAGCTTCTGATTCTTCGGGGATTGCATTATGTGGAAGCTCGGCGAGACGTAGCCACTCACCATGAAATAGTGAAACTTTGCATGAACAAGAGAGCACTCATCAATGGGATCGGTAAGAGGCTCGGGAAAGTCTTGCAATCAATCAATCTCCAATTGAGTAAACAAGTAACTCAATGTTGTCCCATAAGTGAAAGATGAAACTAGAGAGGTGTGTCGATGTTGGATCAGGTAAACTAGCTCCGCTAACATTATTTGAGCAAGATTGGGTAGCTTCTCTTCATGAAAACATCTAATCCAAAAGTCGTCCACTTGTTGGATAGTGGAAAACTTTCCCCCGGATGGTCGAAACCACCAAGTGATCATTAAGTGTAAGATGCGATCGTGAGCATCAAAAACAGTGACAGAACCGCCAAGAACATGTCTCATGGAGTCCTCATCGACTATTCCCTCATCTTTTATCCCAAAAACATTCACTAGAGTTTGAACATCAATATGAAATTTCTTCCCCATTAAGAATGACTCAATAGCAATGACCTTAGAACGGTCTTGGTTTGGGATACACCGGGCATTAGCAAAGAAAATCAAAACAAGATTACGGTACTAAAACCCGGGGATAGCCAAAAATTGAATAAAATTTTAACTTCTCAAAAGATGAAGATATTTGAACTTGAAACGTTCAAAGTCTAAAAAATGAAGAGATGTTACTCTTTCGAGTGGATTTTGTAGTTTTAGTATGTTAGGAAACGCCGATACACCCCATGGCGCAGCGGAAAAAGTATCCACCATAATCCATCAGTGATCCATGTCCAAGGGACGAATTCGTGGTGATAAAGGATGAAACGTTACCTTAATAAAGATGGAAATCCATAGGGAATTCGGAATAACCAAATCGAATCAGAGTCGTCACAATAGCGTTTCGACCTCTACGCAGTCCACCCGAATGAAACAAACAATATTTTCTCTTCTCTAACTATTAGAGAGGTTTTTTCAAAAAACGAGGGATAAATGGCTGCTAGACCTTATGCCTTTATATAGCATTTAAAAACCTAATTCTAATTAAATTCGGATTCTTAAATATACAATATATTTAACTGAATATAATTAAATATGTAGAATCTGGTTCTACTTTAATTAGGTTTCTTTTAGATATATATATATACTTTAATAATATTTGATAATTACAATAACTTATCAAATATTAACACATATATATAAATGAAATTATCCATAATTACAATAATTATAACAATTTCAGTTTCTCACTAATTACGCGTACAACAAGTTTGTACACATGCTATCTAATCGATATTTGTTCGTTTCAATCATAGGGCGTGACCCTTGTAGGTTCATGTAACGTTAGCAGTAATATCCAGAACAATCCTAATATTACAAGCAATGAGTGGCGTCTAGCAATACATCATTGCTACCTAAGTTACATGAAATCATGGTTCGATTTAACCTTTTTTCCGTGATTAACTTCTTTTATGTATTTCATTATTTTGTCCTCATATCTAGATCAGACACAAGTCATGAATTAGTCACACTTGTAAAGTTCATCTAATGTTTCTTGATATCTTGAGTATACTATTATAAACGAATAATTATGATATCCCATATCAATTTATTCGAGCGTGGCCATGCATTTTCTAGTCTCACTCAATCAAGTGGCCTATGATATTACTCATATTATATAGGAGGGACAAATCCTATCTTGATCAACCATATTTCGCTACATGAATTATGACTTATCCAATACCAGTCTTTATAGTGTAGTCAGTTACGATACACGTTTGACCGTATCAAAATATGTCACTCACGATGTTGAAATAATGATGACCTCAAGTCTGAGGATCATACATGTAGTTATCACCATAAGCAATGTTGTGACTGTCACATAATAATCCAAGAAACATGCTCATAGCGGGTCAGTCCAGTATGTTGTTCCTAGCACATACTTATATATTGATTTTGACATCTCCACGTCAATGACAACACTTTGTCATCAATCAACTACATATTAGTCTTAATACATTATTGTTCTCCAAGCCCATAATAATTCTTGACTAAGGACATTCAAGAATAACTATATTATTCCAAGGACTTTATTATAACTCAGTTTATTTATAGATACACATAATAAGACTAAAATAATAATAATGTCTTTATATTAATAAAGAAGATAAAATAAGTATGTATTTTACAACCATCTCATGATTGGTCTTTGGG
Source organism: Hibiscus mutabilis (assembly GCA_019671005.1). Lineage (NCBI taxonomy): Eukaryota > Viridiplantae > Streptophyta > Magnoliopsida > Malvales > Malvaceae > Hibiscus > Hibiscus mutabilis. Next base: position 19,171,042 of record CM033721.1, on the reverse strand, counting down.
CATACTCCAACAATCTCTCACTAGCACTAAGACCAATCACTCATGTATCTAATACCAAGAGACTTAGTGTGACGTTCATGCTTTTACTGTGTCAGAGGCTTTATCAGTGGATCGACGATATTGTCATTTGTTGGTACTCTACATATTTCTACATTTCCTCGATCAATGATTTCATGAATGAGATGGTAACACCTAAGTATGTGTTTAGATCGCTAGTGAGATGTGGGTTCTTTTGCTTGTGCGACGGCTCTGTTGTCACAACGTAGATCTATAGCATTTGATATGCTAGGCACGACCCCTAGTTTAGATATGAACTTTTTGATCCAAACAGCCTCTTTTGCAGCATCGCTTGCTGCAATATACTCGGCTTCAGTTGTAGAATCTGCTATTGCATCTTGCTTTGAACTTTTCCAGCTTACAGTACCTCCATTAAGGCAAAACACAAAACCCGATTGCGATCGAGAATCATCCTTATCACTTTAGAAGCTTGCGTCAGTATAACTTTTTATACTTAGCTCTTCCTCACCTCCATACATAAGGAATGTATCCTTAGTTCTTCTTAAGTGTTTAAGGATGTTTTTTACTGCAACCTAATAACCTTCATCGGGATCTACTTGGTATTGACTTGTCATACTTAGTGCATATGATACATCCGGACGTGTACATAGCATGTCATATATGATAGATCCAATGGCCGAAGCATATGGAATCTTACTCATGCGCTCTCTCTTGAGGTGTTGAATGACACATTTCCTTCGAGAGCGAAATATCATGTCTCATAGGTAAGAATCCTCTTTTAGATTCTTCCATACTAAATCTTTTCAGTACTTTATCTATGTATGTATTTTGACTTAGTCCTAGAAGTCGTCTTGATCTATCTCTATAGATCTTGACTCCTAATATGTAGGTTGATTCACCCAAGTCTTTCATAGAAAAACATTTTCCTAACCAAGTCTTTACAGACTGTAAGGTAGGTATGTCATTTCCTATTATTAGTATGCCATCCACATACAATACCAAGAATGTAACAGTGCTCCCATTAGTTTTCTTGAAAACACATGACTAATCTTCATTTTTAATGAAAGCAAACTCTTTGATTGCCTCATTAAAATGAAGATTCCAACTTCGAGAAGCTTGCTTCAACCCATAAATGGATTTGTGTAGCTTGCATACTTTTAGGGCATCTTTTGGATCGACAAAACCCTCAGGTTGTGTCATGTACACATCCTCATCTAATTTTTCATTAAGGAAAGTGGTTTTGACATCCATTTTCCATATTTCATAATCATAATATGTAGCTATTGCAAGCAATATCCAGATAGATTTAAACATAGCAACAGGGGAAAAGGTTTCATCATAGTCTATACCATGAATTTGACGAAATCCCTTAGCGACCAATCACCCTTTGTATGTTTGTATATTGCAATCCATGTCGTTTTTCTTTTTGAAAAATTATTTGCACCCTATGGGCTTAATTTCTTTGAGTGGGTCAACCAAAGTCCATACTTGGTTTTCTGACATGGAATCTATCTCGGATTTCATGGCTTCTAGCCATTTCTCAGTGTCTGGGCTCTCCACTGCTTCTCGATAATCCTAGGCTCATCTTGGTCCATGAGAAAAACATCTCCATGCAATATGACAAGAAATACATATCTCTCAGGTGCATTGCATTCTCTCATAGACCTTCACAGTGGTTGTGTTTCAAGAACGATTGGATGTTCCTCAACTATTTGTGGAACTTGTTGTTGTTCAATCTTTGGTTCAATGATCTGTGGTTGATCTTGAATTTCTTCAAGTTCAATATTTCTTCTATTTCCTTTTCTGAAAATAAATTCTCTTTCGAGGAAGACTCTCGTTCGAGCAACAAACACTTTGTTCTTAGATGGATTGAAGAAATAGTATCATTTTGTTTCTTTAGGATACCCTACAAAATTACACTTATGAGATTTAGGTTCGAGTTTTGTAGACATCTGATGTTTAACATAAACTTCGCATCCTTAAATTTTCATAAAAGACATACTAGGACGTTTCCCGGTCCACATCTCATATGGTGTCTTTTGAACCGATTTAGATAGAACACGATTTAGTGTGAAAGCAGATGTTTATAGATCATGTCCCCAAAAAGAATTTGAAAGATCAGCATGACTCATCATTGACCGAACCATGTCTAACAATGTTCGCTTTCTCCTTTCAGAGACTTCATTGTGTTGTGGAATACCTCGAGGTGTAAGTTGTGAGACAATCTCACATCCTTTAAGAAGTTTATCAAACTCTAGGCTTAAGTATTCTCTTCCTCGATCTGATCGAAGAGCTTTGATACTCTTTTCTAATTGGTTTTGTACTTTATTCTTAAATTTCTTAAACTTTTCAAGGGCTTCAGATTTATGATGCATTAGGTAAACGTACTCATATCTACTGAAGTCGTTAGTGAAAATAATGAAGTATGAAAACTCTCCTCTGGCTTATGTATTCATCGGTCCACATACACCACTATGTATTAGACCTAATAAATCACTTGCTCATTCGTTTTTACTGTCAAACGGTGATTTGGTCATTTTCCCCATTAAACAAGGTTCATAAATATCTAATTGTTCGAAAACAACAGAATCCAAAAATCTATCTTTATGAAGTTTTGATATGCGTTTCTCACTTATATGACCCAAGCGACAATGCCATAGATAAGTTTGATTAGAGTAATTTGTTTTTGATCTTTTCGTATTTATGTTATATATGGAATTGTCTTGATCTAAGATATAGAGACCATTGATTAATTGAGCCGTACCATAAAAAATATTCTTGAGGGAAAAAGAACAACTATTATTCTTAATAATAATCTCAAAATCAATCTTGTCCAAACAAGAAATTGAAATAATGTTTTTAGTCAAACTAGGTACGAAGTAACAATCCTCTAAATCTAAAACAAGTCCACTAGGTAATGACAAAGTACATGTTCCTATAGCTAATGCAGCAACTTTTGCTCCATTTCCAACTCGTAGGTCCACATCTCCTTTTGCCAATTTTCTACTCCTTTTTAGTCTCTGTACAGAAGTACAAATGTGAGAACCACAACCGGTATCTAATACTCAAAAAGTAGATGTTGATATATTAATATCAATAACATAAATATCTGATCCGAACTATCTATTTTCTCTTTTCTTCTTGATATTCTCAAGATAGACATGGCAGTTTCTCTTCTAATGTCCAGCATTGTTGTAATAGAACACTTTCCTTTTTTGCAACTCCTCCTTTGGGTTTCAATGCAGCTTTTCCTTTGTTGGGATTTGGCTTTGCCTTGGTGTTGGGATTTCTTTTTCTGTTATCTTTTCGGACCATCAGAATAGGTTTACAGCCAACCTTTTTCATGTTGTTCTCTGCTGTTCTTAATAGACCAAGCAACTGGGACAACGATTTGTTAATTTCATTCATATTGAAATTAAGAACAAACTGATTAAAACTATCTGGCAACGGTTGCAGGATAACATCATTAGCCAATTCAACACTTAAAGGGAAGCCCAACTTTTCCAGGGTCTGAATATACCCTATCAGTTTGAGAACATGAGTTCCCACTAGAGTTCCCTCAACCATCTTGCATCGAAACAAAGCCTTAGAGGTCTCATACTTCTCTTGACGAGCTTGCCCCTCATATAATTCCTTGAGATTTTTAACCATCTCATAGGGAACCATGTCCTCGTGTTGCTTCTGAAGCTCAGGGGTCATGGTCGCAAGCATCAAACAACCGACATCTACCATGTCACTTGAGTATTTTTCAAAGGCTTCCAATTCATCTTTAGAGGCATCATCTGCTGGCTTTTTAGGGACAGGTTCTTCGATGACTGTTAGTTTCTGTTCTTCTTTGAGGACAATCTTCAAATTGCGGAACCAATCAAGGAAGTTCAAGCCATTTAATTTGTCCTTCTCAAGGACGGATCACAATGATAATGTGTTTGCCATAAGTCTACAATGATAAAATATGTTTTATAAATACCTATTTATCATGTTTATAAAGTAATAACATTCTCACTATTAAAAACCCTCAAAATCAAAAAACTTGTTAACATTATTTCTAGTGGGTAAGAATCCATATTTCATTTTATTCTGAGTCAGCTTTGGCTTTACTTCTAGAATTCAATTATTTAGGTAAGCAACACTTGCTAATTACATCTCATGTAATTCCTATATTTGATGAACAACTATTTGTCCAAAACAAAAATTTCATATAGCCTAATAGAAAGAACAATAATGAACAGTGCGCCAGGTAGGTAACTTATGTAAGAGAGGTGGTTTACTGGGCACGCTTAAATACCAAGTATTTCAAAGAACCAATCTTAGACATGCACTTTCGTATTGTTTTTCAATCACCAAAGTTCTTGAACAATCATTAGTCTTTAGGTTTCTAATTTTATTAGAACAACCCGTTTTAACCAATATTACAACCAGTGAATATCACTTGCTTATTCTCCGCGTTTAACCAGGATAGATCTAAGTATTTTGCTTTGGCAAAACCTACATAGTATCGATCGAGGTTTTAACAAGGGCTAATATTGGATGACTAATTTTAATTAAATATGGAGGGTTTTTTGTTATATTAATCTCACCATTCTATTATGGTCTAATCAGTTACCATCACACTAAAAACATACATTGTATCACATACATGTAAAGCAGTAAATATAAATGCAATGGTTATAGCCCTTAAAATTAAGCTGGCTCATCCTAAGCCAATGGGAGAACCAAAATTACTAAAGATAGAACTTGCTTCTCAAGCACCTAATCCACATTTGATCAGCCCATCAGTCTGTTCCTTTGGTCCACGCTTTCTCTGTAAATATTACAATATTTTAGAAACTCGTTTTACATACGAGGGAGTAAGATGAGAAGAGAATTACAATAGAAGAATGAAAGGCATGACATGTAGGTCGTATTTATATAAAACCAAAGTAAATGGGTTATATGGGCTATAACCATGCATTTCAAACACCGTGCATATCATCCAAAACATACATATATTTTATCTTTTTAATTAAGACTACCTAAATAGTTCCTACGACCTTTGTTGCCTACGCAGTCCGGCAGATCCGGGGCCTCTGGTCCACCCGTTTTTGGGATTTTTCAATCCCTATGGTTTTTCACTCTAGAACAACCATTATTCATCTGCCAAAGACGATATGCTGTCTTAACCGCATGTTCATTATGTCAACTATTAACATATGATTATCAAAAGTTTATTGCAACAAACACATGATTAACACTTAACCATCGATCGTTAAAACTTGTTAAAACAAATTAACATATTAATCGCGGTTGGATTCAATTTCTACGTTTTACACAAACATCACATACTCGTCAAAATAGAAAAAGTAAAACATGCATCTCATACAAAAACATCATCCAAGTATTTAAGCCCAAATTCGTATCGTACAAGTGGCTCTGATACCACTGTTGGGAAATTCCAGTACATCCTATGGCGCAGCGAAAAAATTATCCGGCGTAATCCACCAGTGATCTATGTACACGGGACGAATTCGGGGTGACAAAGGATGAAACATTACCTTAATAAATCTAGAATCTGGAAATTCGTAGGGAATTTGGAATAACCAAATTGAATCCGAGTCGTCACAATAGCGTTACGACCTCTACGCAGTCCACCTGAATGAAACGAACAATATTTTCTCTTCTCTAACTATTAGAGAGGTTTTCAAAAAATGAGGGATAAATGGCTGCTAGACCTTATGCCTTTATATAGCATTTTAAAACATAATTCTAATTAAATTTGGATTCTTAAATATATAATATATTTAACCGAATATAATTAAATATGTAGAATCTGATTCTACTTTAATTAGGTTTCTTTTAGAGATATATATATATACTTTAATAATATTTGATAATTACAATAACTTATCAAATATTAACATATTTATAAACGAAATTATCCATAATTACAATAATTATAACAATTTCGGTTTCTCGCTAATTACGTGTACAACAAGTTTGTACACATGCTATCTAATCAATATTTGTTCGTTTCAATCATAGGGTGTGACCCTTGTAGGTTCATGTAACGTTAGCAGTAATATCCAGAACAATCTAATATTACGAGCAATGAGTGGCATCTAGCAATACATCATTGCTACCTAAGTTACATGAAATCGTGGTTCGATTTAACATTTTTTCCGTGATTAACTTTTTTTTATGTATTTTATCCTTTTGTCCTCATATCTAGATCGGACACAAGTCATGGATTAGTCATACTTGTATAGTCCATCTAATGTTTCTTGATATCTTGAGTAGACTATTATAAACGAATAATTATGATATCACATATCAATTTATTCAAACATGGCCATGCATTTTCTAGTCTCACTCAATCAAGTGGCCTACGATATTACTCCTATTATGTAGGAGGGACAAATCCTATCTTGTTCAATCATATTTCGCTACATGGATTATGACATATCCAATATCAGTCTTTATATTGTAGTCAGTTACGACACATGTTTGACCATATCAATATATATCACTCACGATGTTAAAATAATGATGATCTCAAGTCTGGGGATCATACATGTAGATGTCACCATAAGCAATGTTGTGACTGTCACATAATAATCCAAGAAACATGCTCATAGCGGGTCAGTCCAGTATGTTGTTTCCTAACACATACTTATGTACTGATTTTGACATCTCCATGTCAATGAAAACACTTTGTCATCAATCAACTACATATTAGTCTTAATACATTATTGTTGTTCATGCCCACAATAATTATTGACTAAGGACATTCAAGAATAACTATATTATTCTAAGGAATTTATTATAATTCAGTTTATTTATAGATACACAGAATAAGACTGAAATAATAATAATGACTTTATATTAATAAACAAGATAAAATAAGTATGTCTTTTACAACCATCTCATGATTGGTTTTTGGGCATACTCCAACATGGTATTGCTTAAAGTTATTTAAAGCTGTCGGGGTTGGAAAACTCTTTTGATAAATGACACTAAGGTTGGGACGAGCCGAATTGTCTTCGGTTGAAGACTCGTCAACCTCGCTTGTTCTAGCTCTTTTTCTTGGTGTCGTAGATTATCTGAAAAACAATTTTAAAGCACAAAACAATGTATGCATAAATCATCATATTCGATCCAATATTCAATCCAATAATTCAAGGTATTAAAAAATAGTTTAAAAACATTTACAAGTATAAAATATAATTTTGGTAAAAAGAATTTTGAAAATTAGTTTAGAAAAATATACGATATAATTTTATATTTGAATGAAAAAATTCGAATTTTGGAATTTTTTTTTTACAAAAACTTGAAAAACTATAGTATGTATATGTTTAAAACACAAAAACTAAGTAAAAACATTATAGAAATCAAAATGAAATTAAAAGGAAAAGAAAAGAGTTTTATACCTTGAAGTTGGGATTATGGATGAATGAGGATGAAGCAATGCACAATCTTTGATGAAAAGAGCTTGGGATGATGTTTAGAGTAAAACCCCTCAAAATCTTTGATGAATTGATGTGAAAAAATTTAGATTTGGGTGTGTATTTAAAGGGAAAAGCGGCTAGGGTTTTGAGAATAAGAGTTTAAATAAAAGTTAAACCGATTTAAATACTCATTTAAGGATCTGTGTCCGCACGTATCGATATGCCACGTAGCGTATCGATACAGGTATATCGAAACACTGGTATCGTGTCTATACAGACTCGTCTATAACAAAACTTGTTCTTGAACCTGTATTGATACAGTTGGACCCGTATCGATACACTTATGCTGAGAAATGCAATCTGGGTTGAGTTAAGAATGGTGTATCGAAACACCTTCACCCGTTTCGATACGGATAACCCAGAAAATGCATTTTGGGGGCCACGAGTTGCTCAAAAGTTTGATTTTATTCGAGCCGAAATGCATGCAGATGATATGTGAACATGTATGGTCTAACATGGATACACTCTCCCCCTAGCAACAAGCATAGATGTATCAAAAAGCAAAATCACACATGCATGTCAATCAATTTAATTCAAGCAAATTTTTGACCTTAAAGGGTTCTAAAGGGTCAAGAGAGACTGTTAAACCTAACTCTTTCCTAAAAGTCCAAAAACGCTCTTTGTCTAATGGTTTGATAAATATGTCTGCTAGTTGGTTTGAGGTATCAACATACTCTAGAACAACATCATTCTTTAAGACATGATCCCTAATGAAATGATGTTTTATCTCTATATGCTTGGTTCTAGAATGTTGGATGGGATTCTTAGTGAGACATATGGCACTAGTGTTGTCACACTTAAGGGGTATGGTACCTACATCAATTCCATAGTCTAGAAGTTGTTGCTTTATCCAAAGGACTTGAGCACAACAACTTCCGGCCGATATATATTTCACTTCGGTGGTAGATAGAGCTACATTATTTTGTTTCTTAGAGAACCAATATATGAGCATACTACCTAGGAATTAGCAAGTGCCGGAGGTACTTTTTCTATCTATCTTACAACCCCCATAATCCGCATTGAAATAAGCATGAAGGTCAAATGATGAGTTTCTAGGATACCAAAGACCTAAACATGGTGTGTCTCTAAGGTATCTAAAGATTCTCTTAATGGCTATAAGGTGTGATTCTCTAGGACTAGCTTGGAACCTAGCATGCAAGCAAACACTAAACATAATGTCGAGTCTACTTGTGGTAAGGTAAAGCAAAGAACCAATCATAGAACGATAAATTTTAGAATTAACACACTTACCTCCTTCATCTTTGTCAAGCTTTATAGATGAGCTCATTGGTGTGGCTTGAGGCTTCACATTCTCCAAGACAAACTTCTTGAGCATATCCTTGATGTACTTAGCTTTATTGATGGAGATGCCATCCTTTATTTGCTTGATTTGGAGTCCCAAGAAGAATGAGAGCTCCCCCATCATGCTCATCTCAAACTCACCTTGCATTAACTTAGCAAACTCTTGACAATACAACTCATTAATAGAACCAAAAATTATATCATCAACATAAATTTGTACTACTAAGATGTCATTGTCATTTCTTTTTAATGAAAAGTGTAGTGTCCACCTTGCCTTTTTCAAAACTTTTTTCAATCAAAAAGTTTGAAAGCCTTTCATACCAAGCTTTAGGAGCTTGTTTCAAACCATATAAAGCTTTAGTTAATTTGAAAACATGATTTGGAAATTTTGGATCTTCAAAACTGGGTGGTTGTTCAACATACACTTCTTCATTAATAAAACCATTTAAAAATGCACTTTTTACATCCATTTGAAAAGGCTTGAATTCATGGTAACATGCAAATGTAAGAAGCATCATAATAGCTTCCATTCTAGCTACGGGTGCATATGTTTCATCAAAATCAATTCTCTCTTCTTGAGTGTAACCTTGAGCAACAAGTCTAGCATTGTTTCTCACTATGTTACCACTCTCATCTAGCTTGTTTCTAAAAACCTATTTAGTTTCTATAGTATATTTATTACTATGCCTATCAACTAATGTTCATAATTTACTCTTCTCAAATTGATTAAGTTCTTCTTACATGGCCAATATCCAAAAATCATTTTTAATGCTTCTTTGATATTTTTAGGCTCAATGCGTGAAATGAATGCAACATTATTCATTAATCTAAGAGAGGATCTAGTAGTTACCCCATTGGATAGATCACCCAAGATTTTACCCTCTTTGACATAGTTGAGTTCCCGTGGGTAGTTCAATTCTTTTTCCTCAAGATTCATGTCCTCAATGCTTCTATGGGAGGATCTTGTGCTTCTTCTTCTTTGGTTGGAACCTCATCCACCTTTTGATGATTGTCCACCATCATTGGCTTCAATGATCCCTACATTATCATCATCACATGAATCCTTCCTTGGAAGGAGGTTATCATCGAAAACCACATGTATAGACTATTCTACAACTAAGGTTCTTTTGTTAAAAACTCAATAGGCTTTAGAATTTAAAGAGTAACCTAAGAAAATAGCTTCATCACTTTTTGCATCAAATTTACCTAAATGATCTTTTCTGCTATTTAAAATAAACACGTGCATCCAAAAGGATGAAAATAGCTAATGTTAGGCTTCTTTGATTTTAAAATCTCATAAGGAGTTTTCTTTAAAATTAGCCTAATCATTACTCGTTTAATAATGTAACAAGCGGTGTTTGTGGCTTCCGCCCAAAAATACTTAGGTAAATTGTTTTCACAAAGCATGGTTCTAGCCATTTCTTCTAAAGTACGATTTTTCCTCTCAACTACCCCATTTTGTTGAGGAGTGCCAGGTGCTGAAAAATTATGGCTAATACCATTAGAGTTACAAAAATACTCAAAACCAAGATTTTGAAATTTCGTTCCATGGTCACTTCTAATGTGTGAAATGTTTTGACCAATGTCATTTTGAGTGATTTTTGAAAAACGTGATGAATTTTTCTAAAGCCTCATCTTTAGTACTTAAAAAGAGAACCCAAGTGTATCTAGAGAAGTCATCTATTAAGACATATGCATATGATTTTCCACCCAAGCTAGTAGTTGTAATTGGCCGAAAAAGATCTATATGGATCAACTGTAATACCCTACTAGTTGAAACATCATTAATGGATTTAAAAGAGACACGCTTTTGTTTACCCTTGGCACAAGCATCACAAATTTTATCTAAAGAAAATTTTAGCTTAGGTAAACCTCTTACTAGATTTTGGGAAACTAATTTCTCTAAAACACTTATGCTAGCATGCCGTAGTTTTCTATGCCATAACCATGCATCATTTTTATCTTTAGCAACCAAACATGCTTGGGATGCATGAATGTCATCTAAATGCACCATGTAAATGTTGCCTATGCGATGACCAATGAGCATTATCTTATTTGTTTTAATGTCCAAAATTTTGCAACCATTAACATCAAAAAGAACATTGAAACTCTTATCACATAATTGACTAATGCACAACAAGTTATGTTCCAGACCATTGACATATAAAACATCTTCAATGAGTATAGAAGAGAGATTACCAATAGAAGCAATACCCTCAATGTAGCCTTTGGAGTTGTCACCAAATGTCACCACTCCACTACTCTTTGGCTTTAGCTCCATGAATCAACTCTTGTCTCTGGTCATGTGTCTTGAGCATCCACTATCAAAGTACCATGTGTTTTGACTTAAAGCTTTCATGGGAATAGCAATGCCATCTTCCCTACAAACAAAGAATTATGTAACATTTTAAAAATCGGTGTTGTTTTCCTTGGGAATTGGGTTGGCTGAAGGTAATCAAAAATCCTACAAGATCGAGGCAAGTGGGTTTTTTGCACCAACGTTGACTATATGATCCATTTTCGAGGGTTTAATGTTGAACAAGTTGATGCAAAAGAATGTTAATCTTTAAATTGGAGACCTTATTAGAAGTCAAAAGTTTTTGTTGATCTAAACAATTCAAGGGTATCGAGCGCAACGGTGATGTGTATGAGTTTGTCATTCATGATTATAGTCTTATTCTATCTTCAAGAAGGAAAAATGTCATCTCCACCTTTGTTGAAGGAATGAGTATTCCTACCTTCATCTCTCTTTATGGGAATGATTGACCATCTTCTACTACATCCTAAAGGGTGTAGTCGTTGGACTTGATGAAGAGCCTACAAATTCTAGAGTTTCCAATATTTGGTGAGTTATCACCATTTGAAGAAATGGTGGTTGGAGTTGATAGATTGTGATTTGACGTACAAGTATCATCCGGAAAAAGGCTAATGTTGTAGACGTCAGTTGGCTTTGATTTGTAGTCATGTTTGATCTTCTTCTAGGATGGAGGCTTGTTGTGGATGTAAAAAGATCAATTGATTAAAAAAAAAGAGTACGATGATGTGTTGGATACCAATTTGTTGAGTGGATCAATCGATGTGTAATTGGCCAAGAGAGGGTGAATTGGCTTTTTGAAATTGGAAGGAGCAAATGGAAAAGATAAAAAAATTGAAGACAAGGCGATTTATAGTGGCTCAAGCTTCGAACAAGCTCTACATCCACTACATTAACTCTCACTAAGGATTTTGAACTAATATCCACTAGATATTCTTCTCCTTTTCTAGGCTTAGGAGGAAACCTTTACAAATCGGTTAATCTTTCTACCCAAAGATTAACCAAGACTCTCTCTTTACAAACAAGAAATGACAAACTTAAAAGTATCTCTCACAAGATTGATTTGTTGCCCAAATTAAAAACAAACTCTCTCCAAACTTGAAAGAAATGTATACGATGAAAACTACAACAAATTGGTACAATAATTTGACTCTTTAAGCTCAAGGGTTTGGATATGTGCTTGGATGTTGCAAATAAGTTCAATACTTGTTGCTAAGACTTTGGAGACTTGCTTTTATACCTTCTCATTGATTTCTAGCCGTTTGGGTGGTTTCCATCATAAATATAGCCGTTGGGCCCTCTTCTTCCCACCATAAATGCACTTCTACAACTACACGTATCAATACGCGGGAGGTCGTATAAGTACGGACCTGAAAATAGAAAGAGTCGTTGTGCAAGTAAAACAAAGGGTGTATCGATAGACGGGTGAAGCATATCGGTACGATCTCGATGAAAAATAAGGGACATATCGATACGGGCAAGGCCGTATCGATGTAATTTTGCTCAATTGGGCTACTGTCTGAACCTGTATCAGTACAGATTGAAGGTGTATCGATACGAGTTAACTGATTTTCAAAATCGCGTATTCCCAATAACTGACAAGGCAACGTTCGAATCATAAATGTAAAATCTTAACAACTGTATTGATACGCTAGTAGCCGTATCGGTACGCTGTTCTTAAATCTTAAACCCAGTATGAAGGCCGTATCGAAACAGATGACACCGTATATCGAAACGCCTGAGTAAACACCTTAGCCCATATGAAGGCCGTATCGATATGGATGGAACTGTATCGGAATAGATTATTACAGTGGCCTTTTAATTTAAGCCCGTATCGAAACGCTCAAGGGCGTATCAATACGCCCGGGCGTAAAACTTGAATTTAGCTTTAAAAACACTTAGAAAAATTTATAGGGTTTAAGTTTTTGACTTTGAATAATTTTGTACTTGAAATATTCTTGTCAATTGTGAGCCTTTGAGATACTTAAAATTTTATTTTCTTTTACAAATAGGTCCTTAAACAATTTGTTATATCAAAATCAAACTTTGATTTTATACAGGGCCGTGTAAATTTTAGTTTACACGTGACTTTTAGTTTTAGAGATTATGGTTTAAAGTTTAGGGATTTAGATTTTAGGGTTTATAACTTAAGGTTAGTGTTTAGAATTTATGGTATAAGGTCTAAGGTTTAGGGTTAGAAATTTAAGATAATTTTATAGTGTAAATATGCAAACTTGTGTAAAATTAATTTTACACAGCTGTATATCAAAATTTTACTCTTTTAAATATGGATGTTTATAATGGAGTGGTGCAGTTGTATTTTTTTTTATAATCATTAGTATTTGATTCATTGATTTATTAATATAAATTGAGTAATACAAAAATTCATTATGAAACAACCCTTCCAATCTAATTTTACCGTATTGGATTGAAAAACTATTAGTAAAAGAAATAGGGTGAATGTGGAACGTTACTCAATACATATAACCGATATCCATAGATATAAATATTTTCAACGTCCATACAAATGTAAGATATAGGTGGATGAGCCAATCCTGCCCTTATTCCGCTCTATTGCCGTCTCTACTTGGGATACAATTAATAATATACTTTCGTCCCTAACTTACATGTCCAATAGAAATATTATAATATTAAAATTAGAGACATTTTTAAACTACACATTAGTTTTTTTATTAAAAACGATTTTAAATGGGTACGTAAACTCTAAAATTAATGCGTTCAGGTTTTCAGAGCTTCGCCCTGACTAATTCGGATCGACCTGCGTCGCATATTTAGTTTTGGTGGATGAGTCTCTCAGCAGGGATTTTATGCATACACAATGCTTCGAAGTCGAGACTTGCTTAAGTAAAATCAAACTGCTTACTATTTGGACCAACCCTGTTGGTATATTTTTCATTTTATTTAATTGTATATAATTATTATTCAAGTATACATATTCAAAAATTAAATAATTATTATAACAAAATAAATATTATTTGTCTATATAATACTGATAAAAACATAAAACAATGTTACATCGTAAGCATTATAACAAAATAAATATTTTATGTATACAAATGTATTAAATTAAAGGTCAAGCATCATTGTACATTGCATCAAAGGTACAATTGTAAAAATTATCCCAAAAGGCATCGTACTTTAATTTTATAACATTGATTAATTTTTAAAAGTTATAATTATATTAGAATACATCTGTATGGTTACAAAAAAAAATTAAAAATATTATATTATAATACATTATGTATGATTCAAAAAAAATATGTATTGTTATATAAAAATTAATAAAAACATAATCATCGACTGAAATGTATTTAAAATTATGATTGAGCAACTTTGAATAAAGCCCACATAGAATCGAACTTAAATCAAAATAATTTAATTTTAACTACAATATAACCAAAGTAATATTTTAAAAAATTCATTAAATTAAATGCAAAAAAGAATGTGACTCAACTAGCTTGTAATAAAATGGGTAAAACTTTGATACATAGGCTGTGTAAAATGAATTTTACACAAGCTTGTGTATTTATACTATAAAAACCCAAATCCTAAATTCCTAACCCTAACCCTAAAAAACTAAACCCTAAATCTTAAACTCTATACACTAAATTCTAAACACTAACCTTAAATTCTAAACCCTACAACCTAAACCCCTAAACCTTAAACTCTAAACTAAAACTTTAATCCTAAAACTAAAAGGCACTTGTAAACTAAAGTTTACACATCCTATGTATCAAAGTTTTTTCCTAATAAAATACAGATAAAAGAAAAACAGAATCCTAGTACGGTAAAGTTATAATTAAAAAATAAAAAATTAGGTAAACATTAACATCTATGTTTTCGTTTAGTTAAATAAAACTAAAAATACAACTTTAGAGAAAAAAAACCCTTCAAAAGTTATTAATATTATAATAATTTGATACGAGTTTTTTTTTATATTTAATTATAATAATTAAACTCTATTATTAAGCGATACAATGCATGATTAACAAATTTAAATACAAATCTTTTACCACTCTATCTATGATTTGTTGATTATATTTTATAAATATTTTTTTACATAAATCATTTTCTTCTGCATATGTATGAATATAAAAATATAATAGATAAATAAAGCAAGTGATGAATACACGTGTAACACAATTGTTTGACTTTGTTAAAAGCATTATATGTGTATTTATAATTACTTTTAACTTTTAAGTTTTAAGACCGATGGAATCAAATTTATAATAAAAATTTAAGATCTACTAATTGGTTTAATGACTAAAAAGACTCATATTAATTATAATAAAAAAAATTATTATAATAAAAATTAGAATTGAAAATTCAAATACGATAATTATATAAAATAATACTTAAATATAAGATATTAATATTCTTCATTTTATTGTCTTATGCGAATTAAAGTTTAAAAAATATTCAAATTAATACATGTATAAATCCGAACAAATGGTGGAAGTAAAAATAATCATTTTTATTAAAAATTAAATGATAATTATATATTTTAAGATCCATTAATTGACCTAGTGGCTAAAGATGTTCATACGTCATATTATCTTATTTTGTATGAGTTTGAATATCGATATGAAAATATAATAATTTTTATTTAATAAAAAATGATAATGATATATTTTATAATTAAATGTAAAATAAATATTAATTTAACTCTAAAAGATTTTCAAAAAGAGAGAGAAAACTTTAAAGTTTAATCCAAAAACAAATTAAATCAGTTAAAAATTTAAAATATTTTAACTGAAATTAAGATATTCATAAATAATAGTAGTGATTAGTACATTTTATTTATTTGCTTTTTTCGCGTAAAAAAATTTAAAAAAAGGGTAAGGGAGCTGTGGGTTTTGGGTATTGTTTTCTTTCATTCACCCGCCGCCTTCAACTTGAAAAGTATTTGGGCGAAAGAGAAGCAACGAAGGAAAGGGTACATTGCCATTGCTTTCGTTTATCCCTCTGTTTTTGGATTTTCAGTTTCAGTTTCATACATTCCCGCCTTTCACATTCTCATTTCGGTTCTGATTATAAAGCTCGCGCCTTTTCTTTTTTATTTTAATTTGTGAAGACCGCTGGGACATTGACAACCAGCAGACGATTAGAGAGGAGAGGTTTGTTTTCTTTTTATTCTTTGCCGAATGCTTTAATGGGATTTCTCAGAACAAAAGAGCAAAGCCTCCGGCTGGTTGGCCGTCTTGTTATTGTATAAGTATATCATCCTGTTGATCTTCCTCTGTTTTCATTTTATAAGTTTTCTTTTGTTTTTGCTGCAGCTGCTTAAAGAAGAAGAAAATGAAGTACGTGCTGGTTACAGGAGGTGTGGTGAGTGGTCTGGGGAAAGGGGTGACTGCGAGTAGCATTGGTCTTGTCCTTAAATCATGCGGCCTTCGTGTTACTTCCATTAAGATTGGTATTTTTTACTTCTTATGCAAATTCCAATGGTTTTTCTTTTAGCTCATATATTTGTTTTACGCCATCCTTGTTATGACATCACTGTGTGTAGACCCTTATCTCAACACCGATGCTGGTACAATGTCTCCTTTTGAGCACGGTGAAGTGTTTGTCCTTGATGATGGCGGCGAGGTTATTCTCTTTTTTCTTTTTCTTTCTTTTGCATTCGTGTTTGGTCGAAACGATGATGATGTTGTGCATTTGATTGAAGGTGGACCTTGACCTTGGAAACTATGAGCGTTTCCTAGACATCAAATTAACGCGTGATAATAATATAACAACGGGAAAGATTTATCAGGTCTTTTTGCATTACTTTCTTCTTTCCATTCCATCTATTATTTCCCATTCGATTGAAAAACCTTGCGTTTTTTTCAGTCTGTTCTTGAGAAGGAGAGAAAGGGAGAATATCTTGGCAAGACTGTCCAGGTCTGTTTTTAAGCTTTCCCACAGTTTCCTCAACAATATCTACCATGCATTGCTAATTTGCTACCTGTGGTTTCCTAATTTTAAGCTTCTTGTTCGGTCTAGGTTGTTCCTCACATTACAGATGCCATCCAAGAGTGGATCGAACGTGCTGCAATGATTCCGGTCGATGGAAACGAAGGTCTTGCCGATGTTTGTGTCATTGAATTGGGGGGAACTATAGGTATATTCACTTCATCCATGTGTGTTTGATGCATTGATTTTTCGTTTTATTTCCTTACAACTTTTTTTGATCCAGGGGACATTGAATCTATGCCATTTATTGAGGCCCTTGGTCAGTTCTCGTATCGAGTGGGTAAGAATATTATGTTCTTCTTGCTTATTTGTTTTGTGTATGTGAATTTTCTCTTAGATGTTCTCCTGGTCATATCATAATTTCACTTCATGTTTCTTTTTTTAGGCCCTGGAAATTTTTGTTTGGTTCACGTCAGCCTTGTGCCTGTTCTCAATGTTGTTGGTGAGCAGGTATGCCTAAAGACTATATCTGTATATATATAAAATATTTTTACTTGTATAAATCATGTTCTGAAAGCGGGAGAAGTTTGATGCATGTGGTTATTTCTAAATATCATTCTCACTAATTGATAATAACAGAAAACAAAGCCCACCCAGCATAGTGTTCGGGGACTTAGAGGACTTGGCTTGACACCAAATATTCTTGCCTGCCGTAGTGCAAAGGTTTAAAAGTTGTTTCTTTTTTTTCCAACTGTATGTGCTGGTGTTGGTTTTGCACTTCTTATTAATGCTCTCCACCTTTTTTAATTTTGCCTAGGCACTTGATGACAATGTCAAGGAAAAACTCTCTCAGTTTTGCCATGTGCTGGTAATGCAATATGAATGCTATTTGTCTTTGGCTTTTTTATGATCAACAATTATTGTTATTAAGCAAAATGACATTTCAGGCAGAAAATATTGTCACTCTTTATGATGTTCCAAATATCTGGCACATTCCTTTGCTACTTAGAGTAAGTAGTTCTTTTATTTATTTATTATTTTATTTTAAGCTTATCATTGTTTAACCTCTCAGACAAAACTAGACTGTAGAATGTCATTTTTTCTCCCAATAATGAATAGGATCAAAAGGCACATGAAGCAATCTTGAAAGGACTGAACCTTCTAGGGTTTGCCTCCATTCCCTTCCCTCTTCTTTCTGCTTTTTTTTTTTTTTGTATCTAGGCTGTGATGGGAGTGCTTATTTACGCTGCAGCACTGGGCTGCAGTTTTCCGGTATTCATATTTGCATTTCTGTGAATTGCAGCACTGCAACAGAACCTGACTTAACGGAGTGGACTGCTAGGACCAAAATATATGACATGCTCCAGGATCCTGTGGGTCTCAAGCATCATTAGATTTTGAGTTGTATTTATTTGCACATGGTGAAATCATAATATTATCTGCTGTTATTTACGTTGCACAGGTTAAAATTGCCATGGTTGGAAAGTATGTTGGGCTTAAAGATTCTTACCTCTCTGTTTTAAAGGTGAAACCTTTTTTAGTTTTAAAAATATGAAAAGCATCTGTTATTATTATCATCATCTACTCCATTCACCAAGTCATTTGCATTAGGTACTTGTGAACTAGGTAATCCCAGCCTTCATACCCCTAAATACACTTTTCTGTTTTATGATTCCTTCAATGTGATATATGTGGTTGTTTGGCTCTATTTCTGGAATAGTTTTTCTACTGCAAAAGTTTGAAACTTTTGTAGGCAAGCCTGTTATTTTCTATATCGTACAATATTTCTGCATTAAGTTTTTCATGTTCTAGTTTAGCTTCTTTGTAAATTACTTCTATTCCTACTCTACTTTCACAACGCTTCCCCACTGAAACTCCAGTTGGGCCAAAGAAACTCTTAAGGGGTAGAAGGTAATAGGCATATGATACAAATGGTTTCTAATAACTTGGGTTTATTGCTATAGGCACTTTTGCATGCATCTGTTCACCATCGCAAGAAGCTTGTTGTAGAGTGGGTTGAAGCAAGTCATCTTGAAGATATTACTGCTGAAGAGGTGAGTTTGTTGTAAACTTTTGCTGCACTGGTTTTGGTGGTGACTTGTAATTATTTGCCCCTAAAGAAGATATCATCCTACCACTTTTACTTCATGCAGTACATGTATACTTACAATGTCTGCAATTTACTGTATGCACAGGATCCTGAGACTTATAAAGCAGCATGGAACCATTTGAAGGTTTTTCTTTTCTTCTCCTCCATGATGATTTATTTTCTTTTTGGGTTCATATTTTTCGTTCTCTCTTGTTTCATAGATATTTCCTTGAGAAGATCATCTAAAAGGTCTCTAATTACAGGGTGCTGATGGTATCTTAGTTCCCGGAGGTTTTGGTGATAGAGGAGTGCAAGGGAAGATTCTTGCTGCCAAGTATGCTCGTGAAAGCAATGTTCCTTTTCTGGGCATCTGCCTCGGAATGCAGATAGCAGTCATAGAATATGCACGTTCTGTTCTAGGTTTGCATAATGCAAACAGTGCTGAATTTGATCCAAAAACACCAAACCCTTGTGTCGTATTAATGCCAGAGGTATATAAGCTTCTATAATGTTTGGAAAAAAAAGAATGCTAGCTAAAATACTAAAAAAGCCCTCAGTAATTTTACTTTTCTTATAAGCCCTCACAGTCTTATTGTATCAAGATAACTCTTTATCCTTTGATTTGCACCAAACTTAGTTGAGTGTAATAAAAGTCAAGGGCCTATCTATATAAAGTGGTAAACTTCAAGGGTTTATTTATTGTTTTAGCCAAAATGAAAATCGCCTTGTCTAGTCCCATTTTGAGGAAAATTGTTTTGGTTTATGTCATAGGGTTCAAAAACTCATATGGGAGGAACCATGCGTCTGGGATCAAGGAGGACTTATTTGAAGGTTCCTGACTGCAAATCTGCCAAGTTGTGAGAACACAACTCTCTTAATCTTACATGCTTGTATAAGATGTAACACAATTCTTGAATTCCTTTAGGGGTTCATATATTCTATGCATTATTCCTTTCCCTTTAATGGTTGTTTCCGTTCTAGGTATGGTGATGCAACCTTTGTTGATGAACGGCATCGGCATAGATATGAGGTAGTTTACTGATGCATGGGATTCTATATATTAGGGAAGATGGTTTGTTTTCAAGTTCTTAAGATTGATAATTCATCCTGTGTAGGTCAATCCCGATATGATAGCAGAACTTGAAGCAGCTGGTATGTCATTTGTTGGCAGAGATGAAAGTGGTAGGCGGATGGAGGTAAGTTAATTGCAAAAAAGCAGCACAGCTATTTCTAGAAAGCCTAGAGTTTAGTTGCTCAACATTTTGACCAATTTTTACTTTTATATATAACATTTAGTTCCTGATTGTTATGAGCATTTTATGTTGGCTGCATAGATTGTTGAACTACCAAGCCATCCATTTTATATCGGTGTTCAGTTCCATCCTGAGTTCAAGTCGAGGCCAGGAAAACCGTCTGCACTTTTCTCAGGTAGGTGCTTGGCCATAATTTTGTTCATATCTGACATGAGGTTTTGTATTGGTTACGATTTTGTTTGTATCTTATGACAATTACTTTGTAAAGTTACTCCTAAAATTATCAGTTGAACTTTGACGATCAAGTTTGGTATTATCTTTTGTCAATCTACAGGACTTATTGCGGCATCATGTGGGCAGTTGGATTCACTTCTAAACAAGTCTAGCCATGTCAGCAAACCAGTGGGATGTGGGATGAGTAATAGAAAAACAACTTACAGGGCTCATCAAAATGGGAACTATTCCAACGGTTTGAACGGATCATTAAATGGTGCATACATGAATGGTAACGGTATGCACCATTGAGGAAGCTGCGCAATAGAACTCTTTCGGTTATGCATTGAAGTTGGTGGAAAGGGTTTTGATAGATAACTGCTTTACATTATGGGTTTAAGTGTGTCTAGAGTTTTTGATAGAGAACTCGAGTCTGTACAGTTTGAGTTAAAGGGAAGGATTTTAGCAGTCGGAGGGACTTTATTTTCAAGAAGTAGCTGTTTTTTGGGGTGTTATATGACAGTATATGCAGGCACGGTGCAGGCACGTCACGGCACAAGACATTAGAGAAACCGGACCTGAGAAGAACTGAGTTCGGAATTGAAGTTACCGTCCATCTAGCATTGCAAGGATTTTGGGGGTAGTCCACATTTGAGTAATGGGAAATGTCTTGCTGTTTCTGTTCGACTGTCGTATGAACAGTTGAAAGACCTGAACAATACAAAAGCCATTATGCTTGCAGTTCAAGGAATAATTTTTTGTTACATGTTGCATTTAACCTTGATTTTCTTAACGAGGTTCCTCAATGTTTTGAACATGTATTCTTTTTGTTTGCTTGTTTTTTAGACTGCTATTCCTCAAACTCACTAAAGTCTACAAAAATTTAAAGTTATGAATTTTGGGCGAGTCTAATGTGGGACGACACCAATAAAAAATATTATAAGATACGAAATTAAAATTTTTATATTTTTTATAATATTTTAGGTTGGTAGTTGAGTATCAAAACTTAGCTTAGAGTATCAATACTTATCGCTTCTGATAATATTTTAAGTTTTTGTAAGTATCAAAACTTTTCTCTAAGTATGAGACATCAATCTGAAATGTTATAAAAATATATAACATTTTTTTGTTTTAAAATTTGTATTTTATAATATTTTCAGTTGATACCGCAACACAGACCTACTTTTGAATCCTTTGTGATTGTTCCACTAACAAATCTAGAATTTGACCTTGACTCCTACCCATATCAAGGTTGGGACGTAAAAAGCTGACCCGACTTGAAAACTCGACTAAAATTTGTTCGAGTCAAAATTTTATTTTGACCCGAGGAAGTGATGACCAGAAACTGATCTGTAACCGACTATTGTTGACCCAAACCCGAGTTGGACCTGATACTGTAGTAACCGAACCCGACCTGCACCTGATTGATACGAAGTAGAACCCGAGACTAACCTGACAAATAATCGATATTACCTGACTAAAACGACTCGAGATTCGATTTTACTCAACATGTTTTGAACTCGACTTGTTAATTGACTTAACTTGTTTTGAACCTGAACTGATATTAACCTGACTTTATATTTACTTGACCTGTAATGAGGAAGTCTATGATTTAATGATTTTCAAGAGAAAAAATCAAGTTTTTACAAGGACAACACATGGCGCTGGTTGATCTGCTGGCTGCGGATTTCATGAACCCCAGGCTTCAATCCAATGCCAGGCTTCAACTTGGGGTTTATGTTTCACTCCTTCTTGGGACTGCTTGCATGTCTGTTTTGGCCAGATGGGCTTAAAACTCTTTGCTTGCCTTGAAATTGTTAATAACATTCGAAGTCCCTTTTTCTTCTCAATTGTTGATCACAATTATACCTAGTAGTATAAAATATTACTAATTATTATACAAGAGGTAGACAACGAGGTTGGTTCAAGTGGTAAGCATCTTGGTATCGCTTAAGTATGTCTCGAGCTCGACGTCTTGTGTATGCAGAAAATTCTCGCTAGAAAACTCACCCACCAAAATCAAGTATGCGGCGCAGGTCGATTTGAATTAGTCCAAAAAAACTCAAAAATATATTATATAATAGTTAAATCATTAGAAATTACAATCGAATTGCTAATATAAATACATACAGATTATACAAATATTGAAAATTTCAAATTCTCAAGCATACCATTAAACCAAATGAAAACCCTCCATGCAGTTTACAGTTGACCTAATCAATATAATAAAACAATCGACAATCTGAGTTCATTTCAGAAACAAGGAAAAGTGGTGGATGCAGCAATATTTCGAAAAGCCATGTTTTTTTAATAGAATTTTTTTGTATCCTTATTTATGCTGCAATATTAAAAAAATAAATTTTAGAGTTTGGAGATAAGATTTAAGATTAGAGTTTAAGATTAGAGTTTAAATATTATATGTATGATATATTTTTTAGAGTTTAAAATTTAAAATTAATCAAATTTAATTTTTTAGACGATGATTTTTGTTCTGCTTTTTAGGCTCTCACGTGACTGTGTCATGTATCAAAATAATCTTTTTAAGGTACGTCTCTTAATTATATTTTAAGAACTATAATTATATAAATACATATTAAAAGTTGCATCTTCTCGACTATTTGTTAAAGACTTGAAGGTTTTGAATTTGATTACTTCCTAAAGGTTGTGATTATTCTAATAGAGATTTATTTCATTTATTTTCATAAAATGGAGAAATTGTTCAGGGAACGAAAATAATTCGTGCTTTCAGATTTTTCTTTAATCTAATGACACTTTTAGTTTCAACTAGTTAAATACTTGTCAAATTAAGTCTTGTCCTTAAATCTTAAACTCAATACTTATTAGGTGCATGTTAATTTTAAAATTAGACGAATTTATCTTTTATATTGTCTAATCGGACAAAAATTTTATGTCCCTTTTCAATGCTCCTTTCTATATCCAACACTAAAAAATTTAATCTTAAGCCTTAAGCCTAAGTTCAAAATGCTAAACCTTAAACCCTAAAATATACACATTACCCCAAATTCCCTAAACTCTAAATCTAAACCATAATTTTAACTCTCAACCCTAAACTTAAATTTTTAGTGAGACACCGAAAAGAGGGAGAATATAAATATTCTATCTAATCCTAACTCCATTCTTAATTTCACGTCATTTGCAAAAAAAAAGAAAAAAGCATCAGTTTTAAAATTAAAACTGGACGGTAATTTAACAAAACGAGTGTGTCCATTTTACTTCGTACAAAATGTCCGACGGTCGTTTTGTACAATTTTTTTTTCAATACAAAGAGCAAAATGCAATCAAAGGTATGATACTAAAAACTACCATGATACTTTTACCTTCGTCTGATATGTTTATTGCATTCATTTTCGTTGCAAATCCAACACTAATCTTCATGTTTACTCAGTTGCAGACAAGGCAGGTGACAATATTTTGTAAAATCCTTTTTGTCCTATCAATTGGTCATCTAAAAAGAAAGCAAACAACGGTTTATTGTTCCTCCATTGAAGCAGAACATTGATTTGTTACCAGTGTTGTTGCTGAACCTAATTGGAACACGAATCTTTTGTCGGAACTCTATATCTCTCTACCATGTGATCCTACAACAATGTGGCAGGCATTCCTCTTTTATCAACATCCAGTTCATAGTTGAATGAAGCATATTGCCATTGATCTTCACTTTGTTCACGAATAAGTTCGGCAAAAGAAAATCATTACTTTTCATCTTCATTTTTTGCCAATCTTGAAAGGCCTTACCATAAAAGTTTATAATTTCATTCTTTACTTTTAAATATATTAATTATGATATGAAAAATACACAAGCTTGTAGTTTTAGGGGTTAGAGTTTTAGGTTAGGGTTTAGTGTGTAGGGTGTAGAATTTAAGGTTTATGGTTAGAATTTAGAGTTTAGGGTTTATGGTTAAGGTTTAGGTTTTAGGATGCTAGGGTTTGCGATTTAGGTTTTAAATTTTATAGAAGGGATGCGTAAATTTTTTACACAATTTGTGTATCAAACCCATTAATTATTAGAAAAATACTTTGATACATAAACTTGTGTAAACTACAATCTACACAAGCCGTTTAAAGTTTACACAAGCCTTTCAATTTTAGGGTTTAGATATTTAGGTTATGGTTTAGTGTTTAGGGGTTTATGTTGTAGGGTGTAGAATTTAAGGTTTATGGTTAGAATTTAGAGTTTAGGTTTTAGGGTGTTAGGGCTAGGGATTTAGGTTTTAGATTTTATAGCTTAAATATGAAGGGTTGTGTAATTTTTTTTACACAACTTGTGTATCAATATATAACCATAATTAGTATATGGAAAATACTTTGTTACACAAGCTTGTGTAAACTTTTTACACAAGCATTTTAATTTTAGGGTTTAGAGATTAAGTTGTGATTTAGGGGTTTAAGTCATAGGTTTTAGAATTTAGAGTTTATAATTTAGGATTTAAAGTGTCATGGTTGTGGATTTATGTTTTAGATTTTATAGTATATAAGCCGTGTAAACTAAAGTTTATACAAGCTTATTAAATTTAGAGTTTAGAGGTTTAGAATTTAGGATTTAGGATTTATGGTTAGAGTTTAAGGTTAGGATTTAGGGCTTAGATTTTTAGGGTTTTAGGTTTAGTAATTTAGAATATAGATTTTAAAGAAGGGTTATGTAATATTTTGTTTACACAACTTGTCTATCAAAATATAACTCATATGTATATATGTGTAAGATCCATCTATAAATTGTATAAATAATGTTTGGAAAATACTTTGATACACAAGCTTGTGTAAACCTTTCAAATTTTAAGATTTATGGTTTTAAGTTAGGGAATAGGGTTTATGGGTTTAGGGTGTAGAATTTAAGGTTTATGGTTAGAGTTTACGGTTTAGAGTTTAATGTTTAGGTTTTAGGGTGTTAGGACTAGAGATTTAGGTTTTAGATTTTATAGCTTAAATATAAATGGTTGTATAATTTTTTTCTACACAACTTATGTATCAAAATATAGCGCATAATGTTTATGATATTTGTATTCTAAAGGAACAACTAACGGGTGGGAGCTTACTCTATGATAAACTTAAAAAGGATATAATAATATAATTTCGAACTCAACGAGTGGTCTAGTAAAAAATGAATAATGTTCATCTTAAGACTCTTAAGTTAAAATCAATATACAAGATACTACATTGTAATCATCTCAAAACTATTAAAAAAATAACACAATCTTTAAATGTATATCAAATTTCGTACTTTTAGAAGGATCATGTATTTTATTTTATTGTACTTTATTTTGTAAATAATTTCCTTTCATCTTTTGCTTATTTTGAGGGTTTTGATATTTTATTCGAATGTATACAAGGATTACAATATCAAAGAAATTTTTTGAATCTTTCATTTAAATTTTATTATCTATTAGTTTTAACCATCATCGAGAGAAATAAAACTGTAACGTAAACGGTCTCGATTAATTGAATATTCAATAATAGTATGTCATATATAAGAAATTGTATTTAGCTAATAATCTTGTTTTTTATGAGATCAATCACGTATTCTTTTTTTTAATATGCTGGTGTGATTACAAGATAATAATCAATCACATACTCTTAACCATAAATCAAATAATTTATCCGCTATTAAACTTTTCTTAAAAAAAAGGAAAAGAGAGAGATAGTTTCACTAGAGAAAAGCTAATATTTCATGTCATTGTAAGAACAAAGGATTTTGCACTTTGGATTGCATTTCATTAAATTGGTCCCCGAATATTTCGTAGGAAGTATATGATATCTCTGTTAAAATTTTCATCCAATTTTAACAGGATAATTATCCGATACACAGACGGTATAATTCCTTTAACAAGCGTGCCAATCCAAGGTTAAAATCTAAAATTGAAATTCTTAATCTTAAATCCCTAAATACTAAATCCTAATCGCTAAATATTAAACCTTAAATTCCAATTATAAACTTTAAATTCTATACCTTACAATCTAAACCTATAATCTTTAAACTCTAAATTAAAACCATAATCACAAAACTAATCCGCTTGTAAATTTTAAAGTTTTCACCACATAATAATAATTTCTAATGTTAATTGTTGATGTGATATCTTAACTAAAATTTTGAGTTCTTAAAGTTTATTAAATATGTGATGCGAGAGTTTTGTTGTTTTTTAGTTCTATCCAACGTGACTAAATTAATTTTCATTTAATTATTTAATGATAAGACAGAAAATACCCAAAATTTACATAAAAAAACCATACTATGATCATTGGGTGTATCTCCAAAACCTTTTCCGAACGTGATCATTAATAAATTTGTTTATGAATTATTCACCAATATGTTCAATATATGTTTGTGAATAGGTTTTTAAAATATATTTATTTAACAAGGTATTATATTTTTATACTCAGATTTAAGCTTATACAAGATGAGCAATATGAACATTTTCGGCCTAAATCAATTCATAAATCTCATAAATTTAATTAATTTAAACGAACATATACAAATATATATAATTTTAAATAAACAAATACAAATCAAATACAAAACAAAACAAAATTTCATTTGTTCAATCATTTGTGTACCACAACCATCAATGACCGTCCATGGTGCTCTATCATAAATTCCAAACTTGAGACCCGTCAAGTGCAGAATCAACATTCTAAGGACATTACACTTTTGAACTGCTTTCTTTTCGCATTTTGTTTGAATATACAAATTCAGGATTTCGTTCTAAGGGCAAACTAAAATTATTCTTAGGGGTTAAAGGCATAAATTTTCCATTAAAAAGACTTAGACTTGAAGTATAAAACATTCACATGGACAGCAATGACAATTTGGCCTCAGAGAGAGAGTATAGATACAAATCGCAATGAAAGAAAACTCTTAAATACTTTTTGGATAATTATATCATTGAGGGTAGAAATTTTTATTTTTACAAGTGTTTTAATTTTAGGGGTTAGAGATTTAGTTTAAGGGTTTAGGTTTATGTGCTTAGAATTTAGAAATTGTGATTTGAATTTATGGTTTATATATTAAACCCTAAATCTCTAACATAATATCCAAACACTAAATATTAAATTCTTACCTTCTAAACCCCTATACCCTAAACTAAATTCATAAACCCTAAAATTAAGGTGCTTGTGGAAACAAATATTTTCACCGCCAGTGCATGAGATATTTTCTCATATTTTTTTGGCATAAGGTCAAAAATAACGCCCAACGTTTGACCTTTTAGTCACTTTAGCCTTCATTCTCGATTTTTTTTTTCAGACCGACCCTTAATGTTTTATTTTAGTTCAAAATTCCCCATATTTTTTTGGGCATAAAGTCGAGACATTCTGTATATTTATTGCTTTAGTTCATGACATCAACATTTGAATCCAAAGTCTGGCCTTAGGCTTAAAAGATATGCTGTAAAATTCAATAAAACTATAGCTTCCCTGACCTCAGCTCAGTAAGTGTTCATCAACAAATACAGGCTCATTGATCACTGCATTCACAATACTCCCCATTTCATGTGAGGTGAAACCGTCATCTTTCGCGTAAAACATATGCAATACTTTGCTCATTTTCCAGAAGAACTCCTTGCATTCTCTCGGAACGGTGCTACCGTTTCGCTGCAACACTAACCTATGCAGTTCTCTCCTCCTTTCCTCGATTAAATGCTTCATTTCTCGATGTACATTATCTTTGGTTACTGAATCAGTACCGTGAATCATGTGCAAAGATACTGCATTCAGTTTTCCCTCCATTGATTCCCTCTGCAGCCATATCAGACATTGATTACTAAATATTTCCAAACTTCCATACGAATGAGACTAGTCATGTTAAGAGAAGTCGTACCTTAAAGCCTTGGATATCGTTGAGAAGACGACCGCAAGTGCTTACATGCTTATATAGAAGATTATATTCGCTGCTTTTAACGACATCATCCGAAATTCTAGGCCCGATGAAATAGAGAGCCGGGAGGATGATTGGTCCCAAGGCAAACGAAACATAACCATTCGTCATGTATTCATTCACGGTTGGGACTGCCTTCTGCTTTAACCACTGAGCTTCCTGCAACATAGACCGAAGCAAAGCCAGCCACTGCAACATAAACATTGTCCATATTAATTCTGGTCTGATACGAGTTTTCTTCGATACTTAAATAGCAACCTAAAATTTCAGATTTATTTCACATAAATTACTCTTTAGGATTCTAAAATAAAGATTGCATCTTACAATCTCAGTAACATGAGTCTTCACGTTACGTCCTTGCCATGCGATTGCTTTCTCCCCGATCTCAGAAATTGAACTGTGAAGTGCTGAAAATATGATTTCAACTTCCTCGGAACAACAATGGATGTTGGCGTCTAAATCATGCCTGTGTTTCATTTTCTTATAAGCAAAGTTATACACTATAAAAATGATAAGAAAAAGGGGGGGGACCATACTTTTCAACCAATAGGATTAGGTTTAACAGTTCATCTTCAGAACCTCCAACATCGAAAAAGTCATCGACCACAGTAGTAAGCACACCATTTTTAGCCCATGATATGCGAGCATCAGATAATTCAGGAGAGCATATGGTTGCAGCTGCAGAGAAGTAACAGTAAGCCAGTTTCTGCCTAGCAAACTTCAGCTTGTCCAATCGCTTTTCTCGAACCCACCTGTTTCATACGAAGGGTATCATGCACTAATTTCAAAAGCACTTCCCAATGATGTCTACCGTAGTTATGGACAACGTTACTGCCATGACCCGGGAACATGGACCGCATGTAAGGAAATCTTATGTTTGACCATGATCTTATGATCTCCATCAGAATTCTTGTCACGGCATCATGGTTTATGTATTTGTAAACAAACTTACCTCTCGAGTTGTTTGAGTTCTTCATGATATATAGATTGAAGGCTATTGAAGTTCTCCGTGGCTAGTCTTAGGAAATCTTTGTTTCCAATACTCGAAGAACTAGCATGCAAAGAATATAAAATAAGATGCAAACCAGGTATACATTATCATTTATTTAAAGGAAATAAATACGGAAGTACCAATACGAAGATTTAAGCATCCGTATATCATCTACAGCATAGTTCACTATGTTTCTCCTGTGTACTGCGCGCTCCAAACTTGCGTAATGGGGAAACTCAAGAGCGTCATTCACCTGAAAATTCTAGAGGGTGTCCACTCTCCAGTAAGTACAGTAAATCAAAAGCAGAAAAGAACAGAACATAACTTGACAGTTTCCTTCAAAACTTATTGATTACCAATTCACACTCAAAAAAAAAGAATACCTTCTGTGTAATATTTTGTTTATGCTTATCCGCATATGTAGAACTGTTGGATAATTCCCGTTTCAAGAAACGACTTGTCCATGAGATCTGTTTCTCCAGGAATTGTTCATTTGGATGTATGATCATCTGTGAAGCCTTAAATAGCTCGACGACAGCATCCAAGTCTTTCAAATATCCTCCAAGCGAATTGAAGAAATTTTCTTCATCGAATGCAGTTAAGGGTTCTACACCACAAGACAGACCGGAGAAAGGAACTTTAACAATAAAGATTCTATCCTTAAACATCCGAACATGAAAAAGCAGCAGCGTACCTGAGGAAACATCATAACCATTTACACGTAGTATTCGAAAGGCCATTGCACATGTGACCGGATCCAAGAATATCTCCTCCTCCCTCTGCAGCCAGCATCTGTTCGAGATGTGATCAATGAAGTTAAAGACAAGTTTTTTCAAATGAAACAAGCTTCCAAGCACATTATATGCTATGTTACCTGGACATAAGATCAATGTTGGACACAAGTATGTGTCTAACATGACTATTCAATTTTTCAAATGTCTAAATATGTAACAGACACGGATATTATATAAAAAAGGTGTCCGGGTAACATAGATTATATGCATTACCTAAGTTTGTAAAATAACATTACCGATATGTTTCATCCAATACACTCGAAATTTCTTCCCTGAAATACTGACCAATTCCCAAACTTTCAAGAGTCTCCACCATACAAAGTCTGGGGTAAATATGGGAAGGATGAACTGTGGGAACTGAAATGAACATGATAGCTAGTAGTTTAAAAGTAGATAATGTCATAAAATACATTAGAAACTGTGAAGTAATGTTGGCATGCTAACCTCCATTCTCAAACTTCTCCAAGAGTTCAGTGAGATAACCAAGACAACCGGCATTCGGAAGGTGAGAAAGAGCGGCTGCTGTTGCGGATGGGGAATTGAACAATGATCCATTCTTCCGCTGATACTTCATGACCATTTCCCAGTCTTGACGTTTGCCGATTCCTTCCGAAACATATGCTAAGTAGGCTTCCCTTCCCTTAGAGTTTTCTCTGTGACAATTAAATTATGACACCGTGTCAAACCGACTTTTTCTGCTTCTTCACAATGCTTCCGCAGTAGTCAGCCAACCAAACCAGGTTCGACAAAGACAAAGGTCGGCTTAACTAATCATCCCAACACTCTGGTTTGGCTAATTCTATGCTTGTTATTTGCCTAGTTTTTGATATCACATTAACACTAAATATGAAGATAAATGATTAAGAGTATACCTTCTGAACTCTAAATCTCTTTTATGAAATAAAGCATCTATATCCGTTGGTCTCAAAGGGAGGTTCAAATTCAATTCCTTAGCATATTCAACCATACCAGAAAATATGATATCGAATCCGATAGGTGTAAGTTGGTTTTCATCAGAAACCGAATCGAAATGTGACTCGATAAACCGAAGTCCTGCGAAAGAAAACAACAATGTTGTCCCATGGAAACACAATTAGGGGGAAATGGGGCAATAGAATTGATGAAAACATACCCTTTGACATCTGTTCTTCGCCGACACCCCATCGTCTCAGCGCAAGGACGCATGCCAGTGTGGAGGAAAGCGCATCTTTGGTTAACATCGGATGGGGCCGCCGCCGACAAGGACCCCAAGAACCATCAGGGAGTTGATTATCCAGCAGCCAGTTTAAGCAAGCAGGGAAACATGGGTTGTGTGGGGAAGTGGGAGATGGGACCATTGCAACCCAAGCAGTGTCATAGGAAGAAACAGAAAGTTCAATCTGATCAAACATTTTCCTAATCCTTTCTTTGGTGTCCTTAAAACACTGCATAATTAAGAGGATCATAATCTCTTCTACAATGTCTTAAAGCAAAAGCAATAGATATAAGCAGATAGGTTGTTATTACCAGACCATTAGTACTGTTGGTGTCTGCTATTAACTTTGCTCCAGTGTCCATGGAAACTGCTCAGATATTCCAGATTAATCAAGATGAAGATACGAAGATTAAAACATGAAAATAACTGTTAAAAGAAATATACACATAAATTTATATTCACACAGACACTCTATATGAAGCTGAGACAAGAAGGACCTGAAATGAAAGAATTGGAGCAGCTACGAGGGTGGACGAGAGACATGGCGACGGCGACGGCGACGGCGACGGCGGTATCAGCTGATGTGGAAAGGTTGGCTAAACGACAGTCTGCATATACAAACGCAGAAGAACACAGAAAACACTGTTGAAATGGGTAAAGGTGCGCTTTGAAACTTTATATGGTAGTGTAATAATTACTTACCTTATTAAATTATAGGATTTATAGTAATATTTTAAGTATCATATTTAATAATATACTAATGTTGTTGCCAATTAGGCCTTGGCATATTTGGCAAAGACAGTGATCCTCGTCCTTAAGGTTTCATGTTTCATATTTATGTGACTTCAAATATTTTTCGAGTTGAATTTATTTTTAATAGTTTTAAAATAATTATAAAGTAATACATGTTAATATATATTTTTAATATTTGATAATGTATAAATATTTTGTAGACAAAATAATTTGAACCAGGTTCTTAAGATGAATATCATTCTCTTTTTTACCGAAATCGCATGTTGAGTTCGAGTTGGATCTATTGAGTGGTCCTAATAGTAAACAAATAATATTTTTTCAAGCTGATTTGAGTTTGAGTTGCGTAACTTGTAGGTGTACATAAATTTATCTGAATTTAAGATTAGACTAAAATACTATCTTGTTTTTTAGAACAATAACATCTAGATTTTATTAATTAACATGAAAGATATTAAAAATACAATGCATTAAAAAGAGATAAAAAATGAATAGTCCACTAAAAATTTCATACAAAGGTGCAAAGAAAAACAAACTCTTTTATGGATATTAGCATACAATCAAAACACATGAACCTTCATAAATTTTCTTATCTCTAGCCAAACGAGACGCTTTACCGGATGAAAAAAGAATGGTGAGCCAACCAAACTATCAGGCAAATTGCTTCGCTAAATAGTCTGATTACATCAGCTAACAAACCATCAAACGAGCGGGGATCAATTTTTTTTATGACCACCTACAGAATCAAATCAGAAAGCTAGCGTCGTAAGGATCTCTATACGAGCACCAAACGATCACTACGATATGATGAAATCATGCTAAATGACAGTTGAAACAAACCACAAAATTCAATGAAAAGCGTGCCACAAAGGCATAGAAAACACATGCTACAAAAGCATAAATTTTTATTAAAATTAAAAAAAAACAAAACATGAAATAACAAAAAAAAAAAATTAACACTGATGATCGACAACCAATACTAAGACTGATTGTTGCCACCTCTTAAAAAAATAAAAAAATTGTGACGGCTGTAAAGAGAAAACTAAATTTTAAAAAACTAAATAATTATAATTATTTAAATAATATTTATTTATACATATTTTTATTAAAATATTATTTTATAATTGAATTAGAGTGTTAAAATCTATATTTTTAGTCATTGTCATATAAAAGTATATTATCAAGAATTTTCACGTTCCACCTGACATGATCTTTAATATTTTACATTAAAACATTTTCTGATTGTATTGATTGATTGACATATCTTTCTCTTTTAATATTTTATTAATAAAATTACTGTAATTTCTTTTGTAAATTATATTAATTAATTTGTTTGTTATTGAAACTCTAAAAATTATATAAATATTACTAATTTTTAATTAATTGATTGATGCTGTTTGATCTTGGAAAATCTCTCATTATCTCGTATAAAAAGTATATAATTACATATCATAAGAGTCGGACTTAATTTAAAAATTCATTCAAACTTTTCAATATTTTAATTAACAATATGATGATTTAAAACAAGACAAAGCGATAGTTGAGTGGAATCTATGAAATCTTTCAAACTGTTCGACAGGGGATCATCTAAAATAAGATGATTTAACATTCATATTTTATTCCATACAAATCCCTTTAAGAAAATGAATTTATTTTATTAACTGTTTTAACTTTTTATTTGATTTTAAAATATATATATTTGAATTTTTAAATTAATTTTTCAAGGTGGTTTACATGTTAAAAATATTATTCATTATTTTATTTTAAAAATAATTTAAAATGGTTGGCTTACATAAGTACTCACATCGGTTTATATCAACATAGGATGACTCAAAAAAATATTATCGATTATAAGTTAGTATAATAGTAAAAAAACATTAAATTTTTTAAATAAATTTTACAGTTTTAAACTATAGTATTATGAATAGACAAATTAAGTTAGAAGAAACCTCTCCATAATAAATATCTGAAATATTTGATGTAAATTAATCGTAATTATAAAAAAAAACAGAAAAATGTTGAATTAATTGCTTTATATCGTCTCGCCAAAGTCAAAAGCCATTTTTCTATGAAAAATGAGAAAAATATACACATTTCGGTTAGATTATTTTAGTTTACATTAAGTGCAAAATTAAATGAATATACTTTTCTCGAGAATTATTTAAAAAAAACAACTTCAGTAAAGATTATGTAGAAAAATACCTTTTAACACACATAGGATAAAACTCACGTTTAGTTAAAAGCGAACGTTGAACTCGTTTTTAATTAAACGCGAGTTCCGTGTTAAGTGGGTAGCTAAGAAATAAAAAATTTAATTTACAAAGTTTTTTTACACAAAACTCACTTTTAGTTAAGCGCGAGTTTGAAGCTCGCTTTTCGCTAAACACGAGTTTACCTTAAGTGAGCTGAAAGGGGTATTTTTCTACATAGGCCTTGTTTGATAAACAACTTTTTGAGCCAAAATTAGAGGTTTGAAGCATTTTTAGAGGGTTGACCAGTCAAATTCGCTAATTTAGATGTTTGGTAAATAGATGATTGTTATAGCGGATTGAGGCGAAACCTCTCATCTTAAAAAAGCTCATTTGAAGAGCCTTTTGAGTTAGACATTTGAATAAAAGACTTATAAACACTATTTTACCATTGATAATTATAAAAAATTCTCTAAATAACATAAATTTGAATAACTAATAAAATTTAAAAAATAATTTCATAAATAAGAACTCAATATATGCATATAAATTTAATAATTAATAAAATTATATTTAAAATATAATTTTATAAATAAAAATTAATATATACATTTAAATTTAATAATTATTAAAAAGATAGTTTCACAAATAAAAAATTAAAATATATATCCTTCATATATGCTTAGCAATGATATAAAAATAATTTTCATAATCTAATTAATATTAATTGATAAAAATACTAATAACTAATAAATTATTCAAACGAGTATTCAATATAATATGTCATTATATGTCAATTTTCTTGTTTAAAGAATCAAACATCTATCAACTATCAGTTAATTTTACCAAACACTTTCATACAATCAGCTAATGTAATCCGCTAGTTAAATCAGCTAATGCTATCGTCTATCTGCTATTGTGGATGTTTGGCAAACAACTTTTTAAAGAACTTTTAGCTTATTTGGGCACAAATAGCTTGTTGCTAGTCAAACCCTCTATTTTTAGTGTTTAGTAAACACCTTTTCAAAAAAGCTGGTTGTGCAAAATAAGCTAATCTAGAAAACGATGGATTTTCTAGCGGATTAGAGGAGCTGATTGCAAAATAAGATGTTAAATGACGTTCTTGACCATGTTATTTCCATAATTACATCTTTGCCATAAAACCTAAACTAATAAAATAGCCCTCATTCTAATATTATCTCGATATTCTCCATCGTCAAACTACATCATCAAGCTACCAAACCATGAAGATTCTTTTGCAAGATAATTTCACCCATTTATGCCTCCTATCATTAATCAATTTTTTTGTTTGGTGATGTGATTTTGTATAGAAGCCCTCCAAGTTGAGATTACAATTTAAGATTTGAGGTTAGTTTCTAATCTCTATAGTACTTGTTACCTACTTGTTCAAATGCTTGTTTTTGGTTTTTTTTTCTTTGAATTTTTCTACAAGTTTCGAAAGTTATTTTGTAAGTATCAATACTTGTCCTCAAACTGAAAATGTTAAACTTACAAAATAAGTTTCGAAACTTGCAGAAAAAACTCAAAAAACCAATTGAAAATGTTATCAAGAAGTCTAAAATTTTCAGTTTGAGGACAAGTATCAATACTTACAAAATAAGTTCCTGACTTTGTAGAAAAACTCCAAAAAAACAACCAAAAACTAGTAAAGTGACATGTTTGATTGATATGATAATTTGGTGACAATACATTTTGAGTACTATTGGATTGAAATGTTATCGAATCATAATGTTTATTGGACATATTAGTGTTTTTGCTTCAAAAGTTTTAAGAGCT
Organism: Hibiscus mutabilis; assembly: GCA_019671005.1. Taxonomy (NCBI): domain Eukaryota; kingdom Viridiplantae; phylum Streptophyta; class Magnoliopsida; order Malvales; family Malvaceae; genus Hibiscus; species Hibiscus mutabilis. The sequence continues at coordinate 19,134,852 of CM033721.1, read as the reverse complement.
ATACAAGTAAAACAAGTGAATTTAATTATGTTATATACTACTTAGATTGCACCAAGAAAAAAAAGAACAATGAAGAAAGTGAGAGCGGAAACAAAGATGTAAATATAACTAGTTGGTCAAAAGAAAATGTACACATATTTTGTGTACACTAAATTTTTTTCTTGCAACTTGATTAAGAATCTTAAGAAAAGGACTATTCTTAGTGGTCTGCCAGATGACGATGCTAGATTTAATTGGATTAAGTACTTGTGTAAGAGGAAAAAAAAGAACATCATAACAACTTTAATGCAAGTTGAAGTTAGTTTTATTATCCACTTGTAAACACATTTTGAAGTCAACTTCCAGTTAGTATTCATCGAATTTTTGCTAGTTTTTGGGTCTTGAACTTATTTATAATGTGAAACTGGCTTATCTAGTAGCTTTAATGAACATCACAATATCTTTAATGCAAGTTGATGCTACATATACCTTTTGTACTGGAATTTATTTGTAATGTGAAAGTAGTTTATCTAAAGTTAAATTGTTACTTTTAATTTTTTATTTTGACTTCCAAAGCAATGTCTTCATTTTTAATATAAATGCTTTTTAATTTTGTGATTTTTTTATCATGTTTAAGCAAATATTACTTAGCAAACAAAGGATACCCTAGAAGACAAGGTTACTTGACACTATATCAAAAGACAAGGTATCACCAATCAGAGTTTCGTGGTGCAAATTCAAGAGGGGCACAAGAAATTTTTAATCGAGCTTATTCATCCTTAAGAAGTTGTATTGAAATGTTATTTGGCATTCTAAAGGCACGTTGGAATATTTTAGCAAAAATGCATATATATTCGTTTCAAGATCAAAATAGGATAATTTGTGTTGTATTTGTTTTACATAACTACATCAGATTAAGTAAAGTTCTCAACCCAACTTTTAGGGACATAGATTCAGATTCGAATTTTATTCCCCGGAAGCATTTTTGAATACCGAAGCCACTCAAGAAGTTGAGCATATGAATACAAATGAAATGACAAAAGTCGTAATGGCATCACTACCAGTTTGATGGCAGTTAAACGACCACACCATGTTTCTTAAATACTCATATTTGTTTGTACTTGTTTGGATATATATCTCTTTTTTGAATATTTTTAGTGAACTTGAATGTAACGTCTAATGATAAATTTGTAGAATTTTATTTAATTATTTTATTTTTTAGTTGTAGATTCTCAAGTACATTTTAATAAAAAAATATAACAAAACATGAAAGTGAAGAAAAAAATTGTAGTGTTGATATTTAATACAAGGTTAATAGTATATATCAATTTCCACAAGGTTAATATTTGTAAATATTAAATTTAAAAAAATATTCAAAATTTTCTCAAAAAAATTTTAATTCTTTGTCCAGAGCATTTTATTCGAATAATTTCATCCCAATAAACACTAAAATATTGTAAAACATATATGTGCCTAACAACTAAATGTATCATACCCTTAATTGTCATTTTACCCATATCAACTATTAACTATTAGCTAAGTTTTACCAAACACTTTATATAAACAGTTAATCAAATCAGTTGGTCAAACCAACTACTGCAATCAGCTGGTCAAACCAGTTACCAGCTGTTTGCCAAATACCCCCATTAGCTATCAGTTATCCCTTATCTGTTAATTTCCAAATAAGGTCATAATCTTTGATGGAGTCGTTTTTCTAGATAATTTTCGAAAAGGAAATATCCATTTAATTCTACTTCTTATCAATCTATATTGCGTGTGAAAGATAATATTTTAATTAAAAAGTTTTAAAAATGTTTAAGGTTAAGTAATAAAGAATTTATGTATAAATTATATTGGACGTAGGTTTGATCATTAGAAAAATAATTTTAAATTACCTTATTCAAAGATTATATAAAATTATAAAAAAAAAGTTTCATGGTGCAACTCACCCTTTTAGTTCTGAGAACACTTTGGGCTGATTTATCTCACAACTATCCAATTTACTTGGGAACATTTTGGGCTGATTTATCTCATCGTGCAACTCACCCTTTTAGTTATGAGTCGCTTTGCTGAGTGCACTTATTTTTGTACTCATCAGTTTTTCTAGAGACATTGTTTTAATTCTTGAAAGTTCTTTTATATCGTTTTATCAGTTTATAATTTTAATATTTAGTGGGAAATATTTTAGAGAGAAAATAATAAATATAGTATACATGAGAGAGAACCTGTAATTATTATGAGTTTTATTTTATTTGTACATTTTTGTTACGTTTATTTAAAAAAAAAACGTTTACTATTTAAACGACATCAGATAAAATTTAATTTTTTTATCATTTTTAAGAGAAAATAGAAGAGATTGTCCTTATTCAAACTCATAATTTAACATCAATCAAAATTTTATTTTAAATTAAAGTCTTTACTTCGATAAGAAAAATTAAATTCTTCGACAGTACAATAAAAGATATACATTTTTATCGTTTTAACCCTATACTTTTTTTCGACATTTCTCTCTTAATAGCACTTTTTTTAACTGTAGTACCAAGTACTAAGAGACAAAGGGACTAAGGTCCCGGGAGGGATTCACGTCCCCCAACTTTTAATTTTCTTAAAAAGTAAATTAATTATACATTTGTCCCCTCACTTTTTAAATACTTATATTTTTCCCCAAACAACAATCTTGATTCTGTCTATGCAAATACTGTAACAAAACAAAATACATAGAGATCGAATATTGCTATGCGGAAGACATGGTTACACGGCATGGTGAATATGATTGCAGATCCATTGAAAAGAAGTCATTCGTGGAGAGAGATATAATGCACACACATGTTATGAGTGGGGATGGACACATGATTTTAAATCAAGAGTACGAACTTAAATTATTGATAAAAAATACATAAATTGTATGAAAAATATATATTTTTTGAGTGTGCGACTGCTCCTTCTAGCACCCTTCAGTCCATCTCTAATTATGACCATAAGATATGGCAGACAAACATTGAGAACATACCATAATACCATACGTATCATGCAAAACAAGCAAGGGAATTAAGACAGTGGAATTCATCAACCTCATCAGTAATTCCTGCCACAACTTCGGATCATGCTTCCCGGACATAACTCATACATTCTCCGTTGACAGCCATCCCTGTTATAAATTGGTTTAATGGTTCATTTGGTCTCTGGATAAGGTCATAACTTTTAGGTCGGGTCTGGATGTCACACGACCTGTCTGAGGTAATTGTGAGCATTTATCAATATGAAAGAATCAATCTAATGGTCCAAATCAATGATAAGTTAATAAGATAATCAAATCCAACTCCGGAAAAAATAAACTAAAAGAGCAAGAAAAAAACGTACCACGAGAGTAGACAAAAAATTTACCTATTTCGTTAAAAAAGGAAAACTTATTAAGAAAATAAAATCAAAGTTCAAATATGCAGAATAAAAAAATGAAAAGATGAAAATGAGAAAAATATAACGGTAAACTACAACGAAGGTCGCTCAATTATGGGTAAGGTTACATTTGGATAATCTATTTATTAAAAGTTATATTTGAGTCACTCAATTAATATTATGATTACATTTGGGTCAATCAACTGTCAAATGTTGTCGTTTAATTGGATATAATAAAAGTTTTAGTTCTCAAAGCTTTTATATTCTACAAATTTAGTCCAAATTCAAAATGATTCAATAAATATAACCCTTCATATTTAAAAAATAAATATCAATTTAGTCATTTTATTATAAAACAAACTTGCAGATAATTTAAGAAATTTATTTTATAATAAAAATTCAATAATTTACATGGTAGCATTAACTAAATTTATAGAATATAAAAGCTCCAAGGACTAAAATTATCATTAAACCTAATTAAATGACAACATTTAACAGTTGAGTGATCCAAATATAACTATAATATTAATTAATTGATCCAAATATAACATTACCTATAATTAGGTGACCTCCGTTGTAATTTACTCAAAATATAAATAAAGAAATGAAGGAGAACACATCAAGAATTATAACAGAACATGAGTGACAATCGCATGACCAAAAGTTTACGGTGCCACCCTTCTAAACAAATATGTAGACAAAAACCTAAAAGGAGAAAAAGAGAAAAACTTAAGACAAAATAAAATAATAACAAAGATTAATACAAAATTAAAATCAAAAGAGATATATACATGTGATATATATTAATTTAATGAGTGTTAAAGATTTTCATGTGTTTGAATTTGGTATTTCCCCGGTAAACATAAATATTTGTCTACTTAATTTTTTTTGAAAGGAAATTTTGTATGATTTTATTAATGCAATTCACACAAAAACAAAAACAAAGATATGAGTCTCATTAAAAAAACCTCCATTAATCTTAATAGAGGAAAAAGAATGCATGTTACTACAAAAATCAACCTTTAAGTTTTCAACCCATTACAACTATCACCCCCTCCACTCACTTATACACAGAGTATACTAATACTTTTTACATTGCACGCTCACTTACACACATCAGGACCTTTCAGCATCCACTGCAACATATAGTATTACCCCTCCCACTGAAACTTACAACAACAATCACTTCATTAGCCAAAATAAATCTACTTCCCTAGTTACACCTTGTTTTGCTAGGACATGCGCATCACCATTCTTTTCTCTATGTTCAAACACAATATTCCAGCCAAACTTATCTCTAAAAGCATTACATTTCATTACTAACTCATAAAAACCTGTAAGGGCAAGATTAGGAAATTGAATCCAATTAACTGCTAATAAACTATCGGATTCAATCACCAAGGAGTGAGTATCACACCATTTAAATACAAAGAATATTGTGCAAGCTTCAAGAATGCCACACAGTTCAGCAAAGGTTGGATCAGCCAAACCAATAGCTTTAGAAAACCTCGCTACCATGTTTCCATCGTGATCCCTAAGTATCCCCCTATACCCGCAGGACCAAAACTCCCTTGAACCGCTACATCCACATTAAACTTCAGTGAGCCTACAGTTGAGGCAACCCAAGATCCCACCATAGGTTTCTGAATTTGCACAACTTTAAAAGCAGTCGCGTTTGGACATCTAATAAACTCTAAAATGGAAGGAATAGATGTGGGCCATTTACTTTTACACCAAAAGCCGATTTTTAATATGGCTAAATCAAATATTTGTTCTTCATTGCAGCGCCTTTGTTGAACATAATATTATTCCTACTAAGCCAAATGGTCCAAAATATCCCAAAGAAAGACATATTCCATATTGGCTTACATGCATGTTGAATCATTTAATTATCCCATAAGGTTAAAAGAGATTTCACAGTACCTGGAAAGACGGTATTGATCTTCCACAACAAACACCATCTCTGCCATATTCTCCCCGCAATCTCACAATGGCAAAATAAATGATTTGTCGACTCTTGCTCCTTTTTACAAAGAACACACATTTGTGACTCCAAATTAGAAACGCCACGCTTAGTTAGTTCTAATAATGTAGGTTTTCTTTGCTGAACATCCTTCCACACGAAAGCTTCAACTTTTAGTGGAGCTAAACTTGCCCAAACTAGCTTTCAAAATTTATCATCACCATTGCCATCTCTATCAGCATATTCACAAAAGCTTTTGGGAGAGTACAGTCCATTTGAAGACCCTATCCACTGAGTAGCAGCCTCTCACAGCCCTATTGATTATGTTCAAGAATTCCTCCCAAATAATGATTTCCCATCGAAAAGTTTCCTTCTAATCTTAATGTTTCATTCCCATGAGCCATTGACTTTAATACCAAACTCTGCTATTTTTCCACTCTTCTTAACGGCTACGGCAAAAATTCGAGGAAATGTCACTCTTAAAGAGGGAACTTCAGTCCAATAATCCTCCCAAAAATTCACGTCTCCCATCACCCACAGTACATCTGAAATCTTTTATAAGAATGTCGTTATCCTTGTATAGTGGGCACAAAACATTTCTCCATACCCAAGAACAATTCCTCTTTTGAGCTGGTTTTGGTAACAGTGATAAACGGTCATAACCATACTTAGCAACCACCATTTCCCCCCCACAAATAATCAGTTTTGTTTCCAAATCTCCAAATCCACTTGTTTAGAAGGGATCGATTTCTAAGCCTCATATCAACAAAACCCAATCTACCTTGCATTAACGATTTACACATATTTTCCCACTTCACCCAATGGATTGATCTCTCTGACTTTGCTCCCCAAATAAAATTGACAATAAGTTTATTCAACTTAGAAGCTACTGCTGCAGGCATTTGAAATAAAGATAGATAATACACAGGAAAGTTGGTTAAAACATATTTTATCAGGGTTATCCGTCCTCCAAAAGAAAGGAGCTTCTCCTTCCACCCATCAAGTCTTGTAAGAACTTTCTCAAATATTGGCTTCCATAACTCCATCAAATTCCTAGAGTGACTCAAAGGAAGACCCAGGAATTGAGTAGGGAATGTCCTAAGAACATTTAACTGTTGCTGTCCGTTTCTGAATATGTTTCTCCTATATATTTATCTCATACACTTTGGTCTTCTTCATGTTGAGCCTCAACCCAGATGCGACTTCAAAAACTCTTAATAATCTCTTCGTATTTTTTACCGTCCTTTCATTTGCTTCACCAAAAACAATCAAATCATCTACAAACTGAATATGAGTTATTTGCAGATTGCTTCTACCCACTAAGACTCCATTAATGAACCCCACATCAGCGGCTTTACTTAACAGCCCGCTCAATGCTTCTCCCATTAAATTAAACAAGGGAGAGAGTGGACAGCCTTGCCTAAGGCCTCTCTTGATAGTAAAGGTATTGGTAGGAGATCCATTCACCAACACCGAAATGGACGGAGTCGAAATACACAAATTAATCCATCTTCTCCATTTCTTCCCGAAACCCATTTTCTTCACGATAAAGTCCAAGAATTTCTAGTCCACTGAATCATATGTTTTTTGAAATTTTCTTTAAGCACAATAGATTCTTTCTTTCTTCGACTCAAGTCATCAATAAGTTCATTGACAATTAATGAACAATCTGCAATCTGTTTCCCTGCATTGAACGCAAACTGGCTTTCACCAACCACTTCATTGATACAGCCTGCCAATCTCCTAGCTAGTACTTGAGCCAAAATTTTATATAAGCTTCCCACAAGAGAAATAAGTCTGAAATCATCAAAACCTTCTGGAGCAGACCTCTTAGGTATTAAAGCGACAAAGGAATGGTTGATGTAATTGTAAAACATTGATACACAGGCGTGTAAAATAAATTTTACACAAGCCTATATTTTTACTTTATAAAATCTAAATCTTAAATTCCTAATCTTAACACCCTAAAACCTAAATCCCAAACCTATTCCTTAAATTCTAAAACCTAAACCTCTAAATTTTAAATCTTAATCTACAACCTTAACCTCTAAAATTAAAAGTTACATATAAACTAAAGATTACCCTCTTTTAAACTCCCGTTAAAACAATTTGAAAAAAATTCCATGATAACTCCTTTAATGAAATGCCGGATTTTTTTTTATAGAAATCTATATTGAACCCATCAGGCCCAAGGGCCCTCGACCCATCGGCCGATTTAATTGCCATCCAAACTTCATCTTCTGAGAATGGTGCTTCAATCATCCTGGCAGATGTCAGACACAACTTTTTTATATCCACATCAAAACCCTTCATTGGAATCGTATTGACTGCATTATAGCTATCTTGAAAATGTTTTTCAAATGCCATTGATATCAGTTTTGGATCAGAAACCACTGAATTTCCTACACGAATAGAAGAGATAAAGTTTATGTTTCCTCTGATAGAAGCCGTTAGAAGGAAAAAACTTGGTGTTTTTGTCACCCTCCTTGAACCGCTTCAATCTTGACTTTTGCAATCATTCTCGCTCATCTTTACTATATCTCGACCATAACTTAGCTTTAAGCAACTGAATTTCTGTCACCACTGCACTGTTATTTCCAGCAATCAAAACTTAAATAGAGACACATGTATAGGGGTGTGCATTTTCGAATATCGGTTGCGACCCATATCTGATTCGAAAAAAATCAAATATCCGAATTTTCGGATATCAGATACCCAATCGGATATCTGATTATTTGAATATAAAATTTGGTTTAAGTATTTTTTTTTTCGAATTTGGTGGCAGTATCTATAAAAAATTTTGTATTTTCAAATATAAGAATCATGTAATTGTTAAATATAACAAGATTCACATCTATTAAAATTTCGAATTTTCGAATATAACCATCATCAAATTACTAAAAATAACAAGATTCATATCCATAAAAATTTAAATTCTCAAATATTTCAGATTTTCGGATAATCCAAAACTTAAAATATTGTGATTTGTATCCAATCCGAAAATAAAATCCAGATATGATCAACGGATAATCAGATAGGATATTTTTGCACACACCTACATGTGTTTATGGTTACAACGGTTTTAAAATATGTATATTTTATTTTTTTATTATGTAAAAAGTTTAGAAAAATAACTAAGTAAAAAAAATAAAACAAGCGTTTGAAACCAAAATACAAACAAAAAATTCCCTCCCCAAATCAATTCAAATCATTAACAAAAATAAATGTAAAACCCAAACAGATAATTAAACAAGCAAAGAACCCCAAAATTGATTAAAAAAAAACCCTACAAATCCCAAATTTCATTCGACCAAACCTTTTAAGATATTGCTTATGTTTCCTTCCCACGAACAATAATGCAATAGATGGGAGCTAATAATAATAATAATAATAATAATAATAATAATAATAATAATAATAATAATAATAATAATAATGCAATATTTAGAAAATAGCCCTAATATCTAACAATAATAGATTCAAAATTAATGGAGCCCAGAATAAGTGGTGGCAGAGCTGACAGAGTCATTTCCCGTTTGGGTTTTATTAATTCGTTTCAGGTTGAGGCGAATGATCTTAGTGGGGGGGTATTTGGGTGATTTAGAATGATGGGCTCAAAGTGGAGGTTTTGCAGGTTTCTTATTAGTTTGTGCATGGTCAGGTTAGAGAGTTTGGATCTACGAGGTGGGTGCTGTTTACGGCGGTTTATACGAAAGAATATTTGGGCTCGGTTATCGGATCTCAACCCAGGGGGTGACGTTGCTTGGCTTTTTCGGGGATTTCAATTTTATCTTACGCCCTGAGGAGAGGGATGGTGGTTTCGTTATAAGTAATGGGGTCAGTTCTCTTTTCCAGGACTTTATTTTCGATAATGGTCTCTTGGAGGCGGATTATAAGGGGATGATTTTACATGGAAGCGAGGTTTGGTTCGCACCAATTCCTATTTAATGAGTGCTGGGCTACTTTGTTCCCTACATCAGTAGTAACATATTTGGACAGGGTGAGGTCGGATCATTGCCCTCTCCTTTTTGTCACGGCCCGCACCCTTGGGTCCGAGCCCAGTGCACACCAGGCAGCTGAGGAGGCCCTCCACGCCATTTTGGGCTTGCCAAGAACATCACACTTGGCCCGACACTTGGAGAATGCTAAAGAGCCCGCAAGCCCACAAGACTTAGCCAAATCCATGGAGGATTCAGGAGGGTAATTCGGTCAAAGCATCATCTATTTATTGGAAATATAATTTGTAGATAATGTTTGTGATAATTAGAGATTTGAAATTGAGATTTGATTAGATAATATCAATCTCGACCGTCGATGTAACTTAAACTGAGTCGTTGGATGTAGGGGAGTTCAACTATAAATAGAGGCTCCCTCCTCACTTGTAAATCATTTCTGATTTGAGTAATACATTGAGCATTCACTCATTTCCCTCGGTCTTCTTTGCTAGCCATTTCCTTTCTTTGTTCCTTTCGTTTCCGCGACGATCCAAGCATTCTAGCTTCAATCAGTTAGGCTTACTTGGTTGCTAATCCGCCCAGCAAGCACCCAAGGCCGCACGTCCTAGTTTGTGTGAATTTCTGGACGTGATGGTTGGTATCGAGCCAATTTCGTCGAGAGAGATGGCACCACGTAAAGCGGTGAGGTCCCAAAGAATCGACCGTGAGACTCGTGCTACGCTGCCGGGAAGAAGCGAGAGAGTTCGAGGGACATTGTTCTTTGCCTTGGACAAGAGGGTCGTCAGGCTTGAAGAGTCGATTGTCGAGCTTCAAAAGGACCGAGGAGGAAGCCGATGAGCGCTTCGAGAAGATGGATTCCATGAAGGAAGACATCATGAAGGAGGTTAACGAGAATCTCGAGAACTGTATGAGTCGTTGAGCGACCAAGATCTCTCCATCAAAGCCGTTGTTGAAGCTGTGAAGGAGGAGATGATGAAAGAAGTGAAGAAGCTCGGTGCCGAGCTACTTCTTTCTACAAGATCGCCATGTTGAATGGCATGATGGCCGAAGCAATCGCGTGCCCAAGCCGGGATCAACGCCCGAAGCCCAAGCCGTTCAAGGGGACCAGATCTGCTCAAGAAGTGGAGAACTTCATGTGGGGACTTGAGCAATATTTCAAGGCAATGAGTATCGTGGAGGATACCGAAAAGGTAACAACTGCTTCGATTTATTTGTCTGACGCCGCTCTGTTGTGGTGGCGACGTAGGTGCTCGGATGAGCAACGTGGAGGCGCTACTGTTGGAACGTGGGCTGAGTTCCAAGCAGAATTGAAGGAGCAGTTTTACCTGGGCAATGCCGAGAAGGAGGCAAGATCGAAGCTTAGAGCTCTTAAGCATGTCGGGACCCTTCGAGACTATGTTCGAGAGTTCAGCGAGCTCCAACTTCAGATCCCAGACTTATCCGATAATGATGCTCTTTTCCAGTTCATGGATGGACTAAAGCCATGGGCGAACACCGTGCTAGAATGGAGAGACGTGAAGGAACTCTCCAAAGCCATGGCGATTGCAGAATCATTGAAGGAGCATAGTGCCAACAGAAATGAGTCAACCAAACCAAAGCCAAAGTTACGTGGTAATGGAGGCAATGGTGGGGGAGACAAACCAAAGAAAAACTCCAATAGGCAATCCAACGCCAATTATACAGCCAACCAACCATGGAACCGAAATAAGAGAGGGGACGAGAATCTCAAATGTTTTGAGTGTGGAGGGCCACACTACAAAAGCAATTGCCCACAAAGACAGAAAGTTGCTTCCATCCAAGAAAAGGAAGATCAAGAGGAGACCCTCAAGCTTGGCTCCATCTTCAGTTGCATAGAGGTCAAGAAGGGTTCCAAGAAGAAGGGGCTGATGTTTGTCGACATCACCATTACTGGCCAGAAGTTGAGCGCGCTAGTAGACACCGGTGCCTCAGAGTTGTTCATGTCCGAACAGGCCGCAAAGAAACTTGACCTTCATGTTGAGAAGGTAAGTGGGTTCATCAAGACCGTGAATGCCAATGAGGCTCTGATTGTAGGAGTAACAAAAGGAGTCAAACTCGAGATTGAGGGCTGGTCTGGTAAGGAAAACATCAAGGTAATTCTGCTTGATGATTTTAACTTTGTCATTGGGCTTAATTTCCTTGACAAGATTAATGCGTTTCCCGTTCCATTTGCCGATTGCTTGTGCATACTTGATTCGAGAGGCCAATGTATTGTTCTGGTAAACCGAGTAGCTGGAGTTGGGGCCAAGATGATTTCAGCCATCCAATTCAGCAAGGGAGATCGCAAGGAGGAACCAACCTACCTAGCAACGTTGGTGATCAATGAGGCCACCATGACCGAGGATGTTCCAGCAGAAGTGGGACAAGTTTTGGCAGAATTCCGTGACGTGATGCCTGCCGAGTTGCCTAAGGATCTTCCACCGAAAAGGGAGGTCGACCACAAGATTGAACTTGTGCCGAACGCGTTGCCACCCGCTAGAGCCCCTTACCGAATGGCTCCGCCAGAACTAGAGGAGTTACGCAGACAATTGAAGGAACTCCTCGATGCAGGCTATATCCGACCATCAAAGGCACCCTATGGTGCTTCGGTGCTCTTTCAGAAGAAACATGATGGGACTCTTCGAATGTGCATCGACTATCGGGCTTTGAACAAGCTCACTGTGAAGAACAAGTACTCGATCCCGCTCATAGCAGACTTGTTCGATCAACTTGGTGGTGCAAGGTGGTTCACCAAGTTGGATTTGCGGTCCGGATATTGGCAAGTGAGGATTGCAGAAAGAGACGAGCCGAAGACAGCTTGTGTGACACGTTACGGTTCGTATAGATTTCTTGTGATGCCATTTGGCCTCACGAATGCTCCCGCCACCTTCTGCACCCTGATGAATAAGGTACTACAGCCTTTCCTTGATCAATTCGTTGTAGTTTACCTTGATGATATTGTCATCTATAGCAAGAGCCTTGGGGAGCATGTGGAACACTTGAGACAGGTGTTCGAGGTCTTGCGGGAAAACAAGCTCTACGTCAAATTGGAGAAGTGCTTGTTTGCTCAGATGAAGTTCTCTTTTCTAGGCCACATAGTTGGAGGTGGCAAGATCTGGATGGATGGGGCCAAAATTCAAGCCATCTCAGATTGGGAGCCGCCAACCAAGGTGACAGAATTGAGATCCTTCCTGGGGCTAGCCAATTACTACCGAAAGTTCGTCAAGGGTTACTCCAAGATCGCCACACCATTGACCGAGCTATTGAAGAAAGACAAGGGGTGGGACTGGAGCACCAAGTGCCAAGAAGCCTTTGAGGGACTGAAGAAGGCCATGGCGAGTGAGCCAGTGTTGGTGTTACCGGAACACACCAAGCCTTTCGAGATTTACACCGATGCATCTGACATTGCCATTGGTGGGGTCCTGATGCAAGAGGGACATCCGGTTGCATATGAAGCTGGAAGCTCAATGAGACCGAGAGAAGGTACACGGTCCATAAGAAGGAGATGACAGCAGTAGTGCATTACTTGCGTACTTGGCGTCACCACATTCTTGGGTCGAGGTTTGTGGTATTCACTGATAATATTGCCAATAGTTATTTTCTGACCCAAAAGAAATTGTCTCCCAAGCAGGCTCGTTAGCAGGAATTCCTTGTAGAGTTCGATTTTGCCTTGGAATACAAACTCGAGAAAGTGAATTCTGTTGCCGATGCCTTAAGCCGAAGGTACAACATGGAGATTGTTAGCTTGCCAAATGGACAGTTGTTAGAGCGCATCAAAGAGGGGTTGTCACATGACCCAACGGCCAAAACGTTGATCGAGTATGCCAAAGAAGGGAAAACCAGAAGGTTTTGGCTCGAGGGGGACTTGCTCTATTCCAAAGGACACCGCCTCTACGTGCCTCAGTTTGGAGAATTGCGCAAGGAGCTCATGAATGAGTGTCATGACTCCAAGTGGGACGGACATCCAGGGATGAATCGGACCATGGCACTAATCAACAAGCACTACTACTAGCCACACATGGGCGAGGATGTTGAAGCCTATGTGAGGACTTGTCTTGTGTGCCAACAGGACAAGGTGGAGATGAAGAAACCAGCGGGATTGTTGCATCCATTGCCTATTCTCGAGCGACCATGGGAGAGTCTTTCCATGGATTTTATTGTCGGTTTGCCTAGCACTGAAAGCATGTCTACTATTATGGTTGTTGTTGACAGGTTTTCGAAGTATGAGACGCTTATTCCAGCGTCTAAGGCATGCCCAGCAGAGGAGGCAGCCCATCTTTTCCTCAAGCACGTGGTAAAGCTTTGGGGAGTGCCAAAGACAATCATCAGTGACCGAGACTCGCGGTTCACAGGGAAGTTTTGGACCGAGTTGTTCAAGCTCTTGGGATCAAGTTTGAACTTCTCAACTAGTTTCCCCCCATAGACCGACGAGCAAACCGAGCGAGTGAATGCTTTGTTGGAGATCTATTTGAGGCACTATGTGAGTGCCACACAACGCGACTGGCCAAAGCTGTTAGATGTGGCCCAATTTTCCTACAACTTGCAACGGAGCGAGGCGACAAACCAAAGTCCGTTCGAGATCGTGAGGGGGCAACAACCGCTTACATCCAACGCGGTTGCTACCAAGTATGAGGGGCCTAATCCAGCAGCACACAAGTTTGCCAATGAGTGGTAAGAGAATCACGACTTAGCCCGAGCTTGTTTACACAAAGCAGGGAAGCGGACCAAGAAGTGGGCAGATCGAAAGCGTAGGGACGTAAACTTCCAAGTTGGTGATCAAGTCCTTGCCAAAATCACCGGGATCTTCCGCGACAAGAACATGCACAGGGGTCTTGTGCGGAGATACGAGGGTCCATTCGAAGTTGTGAAGCGAGTAGGCACCATGGCCTACAAATTGGAGTTACCATCGACTATCCGAACTCATCCAGTGTTCCATGTTAGTTAACTCAAGCCCTACCATCGAGATGAGTTAGATCCAGATCGAGGCAAGTCACACCGAGCGCCAGTCGGAGTGAAGGTCTCCTATGAGAACGAGGTTCAAGAGATCCAAGCAGAGAGAGTAATTCGACGGTAAAACTACCGGCCAAGGCACGAGTACTTTATTCAGTGGAAGGGACTTCCCGACAGCGAAGGAAGTTGGGAACCAGCCGAGGCCCTTTGGCAATTCAAGAACCAAGTGGAGCACTACCATACCAGTCGGGCGACGAGGGCGTCGCCAGAACCAGTGGGGGAGATTGTCACGGCCCGCACCCTTGGGTCCGAGCCCAGTGCACACCAGGCAGCTGAGGAGGCCCTCCACGCCATTTTGGGCTTGCCAAGACCATCACACTTGTCCCGACACTTGGAGAATGCTAAAGAGCCCGCAAGCCCACAAGACTTAGCCAAATCCATGGAGGATTCAGGAGGGTAATTCGGTCAAAGCATCATCTATTTATTTGAAATATAATTTGTAGATAATGTTTGTGATAATTAGAGATTTGAAATTGAGATTTGATTAGATAAGATCAATCTCGACCGTCGATGTAATTTAAACTGAGCCGTTGGATGTAGGGGAGTTCAACTATAAATAGAGGATCCCTCCTCACTTGTAAATCACTTCTGATTTGAGTAATACATTGAGCATTCACTCATTTCCCTCGGTCTTCTTTGCTAGCCATTTCCTTTCTTTGTTCCTTTCGTTTCCGCGACGATCCAAGCATTCTAGCTTCGATCAGTTAGGCTTACTTGGTTGCTAATCCGCCCAGCAAGCACCCAAGGCCGCACATCCTAGTTTGTGTGAATTTACGGACGTGACATTTTTCACAGCCCCCGACAGACTAGTGGTCATGTGAACCGGCCTTTTCGTTTTATTACTGCTTGACAGGATCACCCTTAGTTTAAGGATTTTCTTCAGAGTTCTTGGGACATGGACAAGGATATCGAGGCTAATATTATGTCGTTTGTGGCTAAGGCTCAGGAGTGGAATGTCTCAGTTTTTGATCACATTGGTCGAAAGAAGTTACTTGCGAGTCTTTGGGGTATTGATAAATCTTTGCGGGTAGCTCACTCGAAGTTCTTAGTTCAGCTTGATATGGAGTTGCGGGCTGAGTTGGATGAGATTTTGTGCCAGGTGGAGAGTCTCTGGTTACAAAAGTCACGAGTCATGTGGGTACGACACGAGGATTGTAGTACTTCCTATTTCTATAAGTGTCTATATAACGACGATGGGCTAACTATGGTCAAGCTCTTCAGGATCAAAATGGTGCATGGTGTACTGATCAGGTGAATCTTCAACGATTGGTTGTGGACTTCTGTAAGGAGTTGTTCTCGAGTGCGGGGAATGATGGTTATGGTTACGTGAATAGGGGTAATTTTGTGAAGTGCACTTCGGCTATGTCACATGAGCTCTCTGCGCCGGTGATAGATGATGAACTTCGGTGAGTTATCTTTGACATGGGTCCGTTAAAAGCCCCGGGGTAGATGGCTTCAATGCTATGTTTTATCAACATAATTGGTCTACAGTTGGGGATTCGGTGTGTCGTTTGGCGCGGCTCTTTAAACCGTACGTTACTTGTCATATACGAAGGTTAAGTCGCCAGATTCTATCAGTCAGTTCTGGCCTATTAACCTCTACTCCGTGTTGTATAAGATTATCACGAAGACTGATGTTAATCGCCTTAAATCATTTCTTCCTAGATGGGTGTCTATTAAAGATAATATAATAATTACGTAGGAGGTTATTCATTCGATGCGAAAGAAGAAGGCTAAGGTTGGTTACTTGGCTATCAAAATTGACATGTAGAAAGCTTATGATCGCCTTGAGTGGTCCTTTATTAATGATACTTTGAGAGATATTGGTTTACCTGATGAGTTTTGGTAGTTGATTATGCGATGCATGACATCAGTGTCAATGCAAGAATTGTAAAACATGTGGTCTTTGGAGACATTCTTTCCCACGAGAGGTATTCACCAAGGGGACCCTTTGCCGTATTTGTTCGTCTTCTGCAAGGAGGGTTGACGCAGACGGTGCATGAAAGTTTTCAGATGAGAGCGTGGATTCCAGTTTGCCTGGTTCGGCAGGCCCAACTATATCCCACCTTTTTTTGTCGATGACATGATCCTTTTTGCGGAGGCTTCTTCTATTCAGGTTACAGTGATTGATGAGGTGTTGTGCAGTTTCTGTTCTACTTTAGGGCAGAAGGTTAGTTTACAAAAGATGAACATATTTTTCTCTAAAAATGTTATTGAGCAGTTACGACTGAGTGTTGCTAGTAGTTTTGATTTTCGGGAAATTACGGATCTTGGGAAGTACCTTGGGGTTCCTTTGTTGCATTCGTGAGTGACGAAAACAACATATCAGTATGTTGTTGAGCGGGTGCGTGATCGTTTGTCAGGGTGGTCGGCGACGAGCTTATATCTAGCCGGTCGCATAACTTTGGCTAAATCAATCCTGTCTTTTATCTTGTATTACACCATGTAGTCTACGTTGCTACCTAAAGGTGTTTGTATGGAAATCGAGAAAATTATTCGGGCTTTTATTTGGGGTCGTGCAGATGGTGGTCGTGGGGTTCATCTAGTTAAGTGGGAAACCCTTTGTTCTCTTATTTTGGTTAGGGGTTTGGGTTTTAAATCCTTGGAACAACATAATGGTTTTTTAATAAAAATTGTCTTCAACCTTGTTCATCAGTCGGATCAGCTTTGGACTTAGGTTTTGCGTTCAAATTGTAGATGGTAGGGGGTTCTTTCGGAAGTTATTGGTAGGGTTAGTTGTTCTCGTCTCTGGAAGAGGGTGAGTTTGGTTTGGGATAGCGTTCATGATAATATGGTTTGGACTGTGGGTAATGGTTACACCGTCGACTTTTGGAGGGATGCTTGGTTAGGGGACGTGGGTCCTTTACAGGACATGGTGCTTGACCCAACATGGATCCCGTATCTGCCGATAGCTAGTGTGGCCAACATGGTGGATGGTTCGAGTTCATGAAAATGGTTAAACTTTGCCTCGATGTTGCCTCAGTCAGTGATTAATCGAATAGCGGCAACTATGACGCCACGACAGGTGAGTTTTGCCGATGAGCTTGGGTGGAAGTGGAGTGCCAATCAGGCTTTCACAGTGAGTTCATCTTATGATTTCGTACTGGTGCCTCTGGTATGCCGAATGAGAGTGTGTGGCGCACGATTTCCAAATATAGAGGCTTGCAGGAATACTGATATTCCTTTGACTTGTTGTTAGTGGACGTGTCCTCACCAATGCCGAAAGGATGCGTGGACATATGGCTGATAGATCGAGTTGTGGTGTTTGTGGGAGTGCGTTGGAGTCTTTGGATGATATCTTTCGCAGTTTTTTCCCTGCGCTAGCAATTTGGTTGAAGTTCGTGCGTACGGATAAAATTTTTGAGTTTCTCTCTATGAAGTGTACTGCTTGGATAAAAGTTAACATTATGAACCCGTCGTATTTCGCTAGGGAGGGGCAGGATTGGGACATCTTTTTTTGCGTTTGCCCTTTGGATTTTATGGAAGCACCGTAACCTGTGTGTTTTTGATCCGGTGTAGCAGGATGGTTTCAATATATGGGAAGAGTGTTGGCGTGTGCATCTGCAGTGTGTGCAAGCGCTAGTCACAGCTGCCGGGTATGAACATCATGGCACGGGTGCAACAAGGAGTCTGGACGGTTAGCAGTTACTGTCCATGAGACGGTGTACTCTGAACACGGATGAGGCAACCGATGGGGAATGAATCTTCGGATACTCAATGTTTGTGGGGATTTGTTCGGTTTTAGAGGCAGAGCTATGGGGAGTGGTTGAAGGGCTGAACTTGGTCTGGGAGAGGGGTGAAAAGCGTGTTATCTTTGAGGTCGATAGTCTATATGCTTGTTAGTTGTTACAACGGTGTGACCGAGGTGGTGTTTCTTCTCTCATTGTGCATGCGATCGTGGATCTGTTGGATAAGGCGTGGGAGGTTCAAGTTTGGCATATTCGTCGGTCTACTAATGCGGTGGCCTATGGAATGGCTAAGGTGACTCGGGTTAGCTCTATTGTTCCCTTTGGCAAAGTGACTTTTATTACACGTACTTTCTTTGGGCCTCCGAATGAGATTCTTTCTTTGTTTCATGTTGATTTGTCGCCTCTAATAGGTCTTGGGTAACCGGGCTTTGTAACGCCATGTCCTTTTCGGTGGTTTTGTAATTATTATTGAGTGTACTCTTTTTTTCCGACTAAGTTTAGGGGAGTTTTAATAAGACATCCGATAATAATAGGTTTGATCTCTTCATTTATAAAGAAAAAGACTCAAAATTCACCTGAACACTACATCAAGTAATTTTTGACTAACGGTTATCATTATTGACCGTTAAGTTAATAATGAGTTTATTAAAAATTATTGTCTTATATATAACGTTAAACATATTTTAAAAATTATAAAAGATCTAAAACTAATTAGTTTAAGAAAATAAAGAATTAGAATTATAATAAAAAAATAAAAAAGCACACACACTCAAACACAAAAGTGTTGTTGTTTGCCATCACTACAGCGGAGACATAAGAAGGTGCGCGCCAACCAATTCTTCTGATACCCAGCAACATAAACTACTACTACTTCCCAACAGGATTAGTATAAATTTCCAACCGGTATTGCTCGCCATTTATGCAAACTCAAAACCTCGAAATATAGATCTGCAGAATTCAGTCGGAGATGGACAGTGAGAAGCAGATCAACGGAGTGAGCTTCTTCCAGATGCCGCTTCATTATCCGAGGTACACCGTCAAGGATTACCTGGTCATGCCGGAGTGGAAGCTCGACCGGCTTCTGGCCGAATATGGGCTGTTTGCTAATGGTGATTTGGATTACAAGAGAGAGTTCGCCATGGGTGCTTTTCTTTGGCCAGATCATTTGCACGGTAGCCAAAAGCCATTGGCTTATTAAGGTTATTAAGTCATCTTTGATTATATATATATACATACATACACATATGATATATCTTGGAGTTTTGAGTCTGCTTCGATCTTGAATTCGGTATGCTTCACGTCCTTTTTAAAAGTTATTGTAACTGTGTTTGGTTTATAATTTTTAATAAATTTTTTGAGTGTTTACTTTATCTTTTATTTTGTAATTTTTGTAATTATAATATTATTATATTCTTAATTTTTATCTTATTTTTTCAATTTTAAATATTTTTGTATTTCAAAAGAATAATTAAAAAATTTGCTCATATAGGCCATATTTGTCAATTAGCAGATACTTGATAACTAATAGCTAATAGCGGATTACATTAGCTGATAGCTTATTGCATTAGCTGATAACTTATTGGATTAGCCGATTTGACTAGCGAATTATATTAGATGTTTGTATAAAAGTGTTTGGTAAAATTAATTGATTGCTTATAGTTGCTTGATTATTTAAACAAGCAAAATGACATATAATGACATGATTATATTCGATATTTGTTTGAATAGTTCATTAGTTATCAATATTTTCTATCTATTAATATTAATTAGATTATGAAAATAATTTTTTAATATAACATTACTAAACATATTTGAAGGATCTATACATTAATTTATTATTTATATAATTATTTTTAATATAATTTAATTAATTATTAAATTTAAATACAAACATAAATGTGTAAGAATAAAAAGAAAAAATATTAGTTTATAAATGTCACAATGTAAATACGCGAGAGTGAAGAATTAAAATAGAAAATGTTAAATTTAGGTTATTTAGAGATTTTTTATAATTATTAAGGGTAAAAATGGTCTTTATAACTCTTATATCAAAACCTCTAATTTCAAAAGTTCATATTAGCATTTTTTTAAAAAGTAGAGATTTCACCGCAATCCGCTATTCACCAAACATTCAAATTAGCGGATTTGACCGGTCAAAACTCTAATTTTAACTCAAACTCTAAATTTTGGTTCAAACCGCTGTTTACCAAACAGGGCCACAGTATATACAAAAAAATAATGCTTTATCATTGTTAAAGTATGCCCAAAGACCAATCATAAGATGATTGTATATGACATTTATTTTTACATTATTTATTCATAAAGAGGCACTGTCATTATTATTTTCAGTTACAATTATTGTGTGAATGGACAACAATAATGCATTAAGATTAATATATGGTTGATTCATGACAAAGTGATGTCATTGACATAGAAATGTCAAAATCAATACATAAGTATGTGTTAGAGAACGACATACTGGACTGACCCGTTGTATCACCCTAATGTTTATAAGCTTAAAAATGGTAAAAATGAAGAAAGATGTGGGTTGTCAATACATTAATTTATTATTTATATAATTATTTTTAATATAATTTAATTAATTATTAAATTTAAATACAAACATAAATGTGTAAGAATAAAAAGAAAAAATATTAGTTTATAAATGTCACAATGTAAATACGCGAAAGTGAAGAATTAAAATAGAAAATGTTAAATTTAGGTTATTTGAAGATTTTTTATAATTATTAAGGGTAAAAGGGTCTTTATAACTCTTATATCAAAACCTCTAATTTCAAAACCTCTAATTTCAAAAGTTCATATTAGCATTTTTTTAAAAAGTAGAGGTTTCACCGCAATCCGCTATTCACCAAACATTCAAATTAGCGGATTTGATCGGTCAAAACTCTAATTTTAACTCAAACTTTAAATTTTGGCTCAAACCGCTGTTTACCAAACAGGGCCACAGTATATACAAAAAATAATGCCTTATCATTGTTAAAGTATGCCCAAAGACCAATCATAAGATGATTGTATATAACATTTATTTTTACATTGTTTATTCATAAAGAGGCACTGTCATTATTATTTTCAGTTACAATTATTGTGGGAATGGACAACAATAATGCATTAAGATTAATATATAGTTGATTCATGACAAAGTGATGTCATTGACATAGAAATGTCAAAATCAATACATAAGTATGTGTTAGAGAACGACATACTGGACTGACCCGTTGTATCACCCTAATGTTTATAAGCTTAAAAATGGTAAAAATGAAAAAAGATGTGGGTTGTAGGAATCGAACCCTCAACCTATGCTTGGTTGGCCAATGACCTAACCATTTAAGCTATGTATGCTCTTGGTCATTAAACGCACCGGGTTTATTTTAAACCATAACCGTCTGAGTTCTAAGAAAAAAAATAATGATAAACAAATAAAATATCCCACCTAACCCCTCTTTATGGCATTTATTATGGTCTAAACCCCCTAAAACTCAGATCTAACCGACCCTTCATCTTCCCCAAATATTCAAACACTCCGGCCACCCTTCCGATATCCTCTACCGCCACACCGTGGTCGTCACCACCATAATCAATCGAACTGCCGCAATGCCCCAACTAAAACCCCTCAAACCCCGCATTGAACCGTCATTCCTATTGTCGGCAATCTAAGGTTGAAGGTTCGTCGAACCTTGGTCTAAAACCCCCTTGTTCGTCGTCTTTTTTCGGTCACCTCGGTCGTTCTTTCGGCGCGTCACCGTTGCCAGTGTGATCCTCGCGTCGGGGTGAGCAAACCCTTGGTCATGGATCACCAGACCAACGCCGACAAGTCCACATCAGAGCTACATCAACTCCTACTACTCTGTTTCGAAATCTGGGTAAGTTCTGGTAGTTTTTGTTCTTTTTGGCTTAATCTATCGTTATGAATGTGGTTTTAAAGTGAAATCTGAAGAAAACATGCATTTTGGGACTATTTTCGGCTGTCCAAGGCCGCGCGTAGACTTCACGCACCGCCCAAGCAATTTCCAATTGGATGGGAACGATAACCCCTGCATCGAGTTAGTTGGACAGGCCCTAAACCCGACCTGGCCACTAAATCGAGCCAACAAACTGACTTAACATTTTGACCGACCCTTATAAGCTCGTAGGTCGGCCTATTAAGGCCCACTAACCCAGACCTGACCCATCGATCCTTCCCATTGATTGACTCGAACCTGACCCGTTTAACCCATACCCGACTCGAGTTGAGTCTATCCGTTGACCGAGTCAACTCGTTTGAGTCAACTTAGTGAGTCAACTCGCCTGAGTCAGCCAGTTGACTAATGACGTTAGTGATGACTTTGACTGTCGACATTAGCGTTGACTGATGATGTTAGCATTGACCGTTGACGTCAACGTTGACTTTGACCAAAAAGTCAATTTTTCCCAAAAGCCCTATTCTATATTTTTTGATGTTCTGAATCCATTTTTAAAGATTGTTTCACGAAATTCTAACTCAAAAGCCTCAAAATGGGATGTCAAACCTGAACATGCATATGTACAAAGTTAATTTTATTTAAAGAAAGTTGTGACTGACAATGATTTTATTTGGTTATGCCCAGCCCAGCTTGTCCCGTTTAGCTCAGCCTAGAGAGCCCATTGTCACCCATTCCAGCACTGCTGTTGAGCGTGGTCCCAGTGCCTAATAGATTATTAGACCTACCTGACATTTTGAGGTGTGTTCCTAGTGTGCTACACAACTATTTTTGCATACTAATTTACATGTTTTATATGTTTTATTAAACCAAACATATGCACATGATTGGAAAACTTGATTTTGCATACATAACATGTTTTCTTGAGATAAACATCATTGTACTGCATGTTTGATATATGCCCTAGTACCCGACATGACAAGCATGCTCCATGTTTATTGTTTATCTATATGGAAATGTGTTTAGTAAGTATCGTTATCACTGTCTATGTACTGCATACTATGATACTGACTGGACTAATTTACTAGGGTACTTGTGTTATGATATGAATGATGAAGGTTCGACCCTGATCCGGCTGGTAATTCTGCCCGTATAAGGTTCTTATTCTTCGGCTAGGGTAATTCTACCCGTATTTAGTTCCTATACTTCGGCAAGGGTAATACCGCTCGGACCTAAGGTATTTCCTTAGGATGGAACCCATGCTCAAGGGGCTCGAGTTAATGCCTATGTACGATACTG
Organism: Hibiscus mutabilis; assembly: GCA_019671005.1. Lineage (NCBI taxonomy): Eukaryota > Viridiplantae > Streptophyta > Magnoliopsida > Malvales > Malvaceae > Hibiscus > Hibiscus mutabilis. Next base: position 19,111,646 of record CM033721.1, on the reverse strand, counting down.
TTCAGGGGAACCGTATCTTGAAGTACGGTTTGAAGGTAGATAGATTACATGAAAACTTTGGTTGCACTCATGAAATGTTTTCTTTGGCTAAATTATATAAATGTTTTATTTGCACTGTTTGGAACACACTGAGCTCCCCAGCTCACACCCCAATTTATAATTATTACTTATTTTACTTATTTTAGATAATTATCTCTTTTAAATATTTTATGAAAAGTTTTGGTAAGAAATGTGACCTTCTAGATTCAGACTATACGCATAGGCCGGTCTAGGGGGTTACACCCGCTATGAGTATGTTTCTTGGATTATTATGCGATAGTCACAATATTGCTCATAGTGATAACTATATGTATGATCTTCAGACTTGAGATCATCATTATTTTAACATCGTAAGTGACATGTTTTGATACAGTCAAACGTGTGTCGTAATTGACTACTCTATAAAGACTGATACTGTATATGTCATAATCTATGTAGTGGGATATGGTTAATCAAGATAGGATTTGTCCCTCTTACAAAATAGGAGTGATATTGTAGGCCACTTAATTGAGTGAGACTAGAAATGCATGGCCATGCTCGAATAAGTTGATATGAGATATCATAGTTATTCGTTTATAATAGTCTACTCAAGATATCAAAAATATTAGATTGACTATACAAGTGTGACTGTTCCATGACTTGTGTTCAATCTAGATATAAAGGACAAAAGGATGTAATACATAAAAAAAAGTTAATCATGAAAAGGTTATGTCGATTCATTGATTTCTTGTAACTTAGGTGACAATGACATATTGCTAGATGTCACTCATTGTTTTGTAATATTAGAAATGTTCTAATATTTTGTGACATCCCCAACCTGGATGCCACAATTGCGTCTCCAACCCAAATCAAAACCATAAGATTTTTGCAACTAAATTTAGCCCAACATCATCATTTCATAAAAGTCATTGAGTTAAAACATATTAAGTCGATAAACCATTTAAAACATTACACGAGGAGCTTGAATTTAAATACTGTTCAACTATTTTTAAAACTAAGTGTGAAAAATAGCCTGGCGATTTCTTCTTTTCTGAAATTAGGATTTTTTTCCATTTCAATTCATTTAATCTTGAAAATCTGGGTTTTATATTTTAATTCTTGAAAATCAATTTGGAGTTGCCACCGGTCACTTTGGTAGACCGAACACCATAAAAACAACCAGAGATTCATTTTCTTAAAACTTAGGTTCAAGAGTCGGTTACGTGTGGGGAAGGATTAACACCCCCACAAACACCCGTTGTTGGCACCTTTTTTTAATTTCACGCGGCATTTTGGTATTTCGAACAATAATTTAAATTTAATTCAATCCTTAATCGTTAACTACATTTTCATTCTGAATGGAAGTATCCTTTTGTAAGAAAATACATTTTTAAATGAATATAAGTTTTGAAACATCTAGTTACTTTAGGATACTTCAATTCATATTCAAAAATAGGGATGAAATTGAATTAAGATTGAAATTTAAGTGCCAAATTACAAGCTTTTAGGACCAAATTGAAACAATTGCAAAATATGGAAGCTCAACGTATAAGGTCCAAGAATAGGGCGCAGATCCTTTAAATTCGACCCGAATCGGGCGTGTAGGTCGAGTTAACCATGTGCCAAAATGGCACCATTTTGAACCAGATATAAAAGGCCCAACTCAGGCCAACTTGGCCATTCTTCCCTAAGCCCCTCTCTCTTTCCTTCTCACTCCTCAGAATCCTCTCAACCCAACACTTCTAAACCCAAAAAATACCCTCAACAAAGATCAAAATTCCCCTTTTTCATTCGAGTTCATCACGTGTTCTTCATTAACGTGATGAACGTCAAAACTTCCAACAACTCTCTGCCCTTAGAACCATTACCTTAATCCACTGCCACCGTACTCCGGTGGCTTTTAGTCATTCGCCGACCACCAGTCCAAACTCCAATCATCCCTTACCTTGCTCTGGTAGCCATGATGCGATTTTCGGCCGTCGTCGAGCAATTTTCGGCCACCACCAATTCAAACCTAAACCCTAAAAACTCTAATTTCAACTTTGATTTCTCTAAACCTAACCCTGGCTCGACTGAGCCACCCATCTCTGATCGTTCCTAAGCCTAATCTACATGTTCCCAGCCCTCTTCGACTCTGTCAATCCCCTAAATCATTCCGGACACCATATATAAGTTTCTGATCACTTTTTTTGCTTTTATTTGTTTCTATTTTTTGTTATTTACTCAAATCTAACCTATTTTGTGACTTTTTGCAAGAAAATGAAAAGGTTAGGGAAGGTTATACCTTCTGGTGATACTCTGATGACGGTTAACTCTGGCAACGTCTGATGCTCTGGTGACTCTTTGTATCTGCGGCGTCCGATCAGATTCCCTAAGTGGCGGTTTGACTTCTGGTGGTTCGACTCCTGATGGTAGGTAAGATCCCGACAATGCCCTTTCTCTCTCTTGCCTTTTATTATCTTATTATTATTATTTTATTTTATTTTATGGTAGGTAATTAATGTGGTCATTAATTCCTATCAACTTTTCTCTCTCCCTATTTATAAGGGTAGTGCACCATGACGTCACTATTGACGTCTCGACCATGATGTCATCAGCCAACTGTCGGGAGAAAGCACAAGATCTGTGTCTAACCTAATTGGACGAATGAGAGGCTGCCATGTGGCGGTTTTAGGCGGGAAAACCAAATATTTGTGTTAGTTTGGTGTAATATGATGTAATTTGGTTTTGTTTGGATAAATTGAGTGGGAATGATTTGAGAATTGGGCCTTGTATTTGAAAATGGGCCTTAAAGCTTGTAAAAGGACATTGTATTGGATTTTGGTCTTGTAAACTGATTTTTTGGGATTTATGGATCGTTTTTATTTATTTAATACTATTTGGGATTATTTATAGTATATATTGTATACTTGGACAAAATTAGGGTATTACAGCTGCCCTTCTTTGCTCATTGTTGTATAATAGGAATAACATGAATAGGGCAAAGACTGAAAAGACGTTAATTTTGTCCGAACCATCTGACCACCGAAGCTTGAAGTTATTCTTCTGATTATGAAATTCTTCAATCTTCTCCTTTACTGATCCGCTTCTCTGTAAAGATGTCAAATAAGAAAGCTATTCTTATTATGGACTTTTTCATTCTTCAAAGAGATGAACTTTTCTCATTAGGAGCTCCTCTTTCTTCATCAGGCGGGTTCTTCTCATTGGGAACTCTGGGGGTGAACTTTTCTCATCAAGAGTTCTTCAGCAAACTCTTCTCATTGGGAGCTTCATATTCTTTGCTTAACGAACTCTTCTTATTGGGAGCTCCAGATTCTTTTTTGTGTAAACTCTTCACATTAGGAGTTCCATCTTTGTTGTCGAACTCTTCTCATTAGGAGTTCTTTCTTTGCTGGGGATGAACTCTTCACATTAGGAGTCCTTTCTTTGCTGGGCGAACTCTTCTCATTAGGAATTCTTTCTTCACTAGGCGAACTCTTCTCATTAGGATTTCTATCTTTACTGGGCGAACTCTTCACGTTTGAAGTTCTTTCTTCGCTGGGGATGAACTTTTCACATTAGGAGTTTTTTATTCTTTGCTGAAGAGCTTTTCCTATTAGGAACTTTGTACCCTTTGCCGACAAACTCTTCTTATTAGGAGCTCTTCATTCTTTGTTGAACGAACTCTTCACATTATGAGCTCTATCTTTGCTAGGTGAACTCTTCTCATTAGGAGCTTTATGCTCTTTGCTAGGAATGTCAATTTATCTCATCCTCTAGGAAAGATTTGAACATGCAAAAATAAATATCATCAATTAATAGAATTTTAAATTGAAGTAATATGAAATCACCTTAATTTCAACTTGAAGCCCTGAGATCTTTGGGGTCACTATTTTTATGTGTATGGTGTCTTAATCTTTCAGTCTAAAGCTCATATAAGCTTTTTTTGTTTTTCTTCCTCTGTTGATTGATCTCCTTGTATGTGACCTGCAAAAGTCAAATATGTTAGTAATCTTTCAACATCAATTGTAAGACAAATGTACAATTTGGTTAAATCATTAAGAAACTTCAAGTGCTTCAATGAGAAACATTGAAACTTTTAACCAATTAAACTGTGAATCCTCTTCTCTTGAGCCCAAAGTTGATCTATCTTGCTTTTCAACTTGGTAACATGTACTCCATTCTTTTAATGAAACTGATGGCCCAATAGGTTAATATTTGCTGTTGATACCATGACCCCATTGTCTTACTATGTTGGCATTCGAAAAGTTCTCATCATTTCTGAAGATGTCGGTCTAGAGAACTTAACACCATGCCCGAAGGACTTACTAACGACCCAAAGGCTTTAGAATTGCGATGCACTTCCTTTTTGATGACCCGAAAGATTTAGAATTGTAATGCACTTTCTGTCATGTGCAAACAATCAGAAAATTTTTGTTGGGATTCGCCTCTTCAAACGGATTGATATATTTGCTGAGATTCACCTCTTCAAACGGATTGATATCTTCGATGAGACCCGCCTCTTCAAACGGGTTGGTATCTTTGTTGTGATCCGCCTCTTCAGACGGATTGCTATCTTTGCTGAGATCCGCCTCTTCAAACGGATTAGTACCTTTGCTTCACAAAAATGTGATTGAAATCTTTGCTAATCTTTGTTGGATCTACTTCTTCAATCTCAAAGTTGTAAATTAAAATCTAGCTTGTTCTTTGTTGATTCTTTAAATTCCACTTGGATGAGCTCTGATTTTTGTTGCTTCTTCGTTAAGCTTTCTGCTTCTGTTACAATGGTGCCTCATCTCTTAAGATTTTTCTTATCAAATCTTGTTTTTCTTGATCTCCTTGAGTTTGGTTTGAAACTTCTGTGTCTTCATGCCCCGGAAAAATTTACCCTGGATTCTTGTTGTTGAACTATTTTTCTTCTTAAGCAAATCTTGACTTTCTCGGTAATCAAATTCTTTTTAGACTTAGCATTCTCTCTTTTCTATTCTTATCGACACTCTTATGGACACGGATTCCCCACCAACCTCTTTTTTTCTGGCTTCAATGCATGGAATTTGCCTTCTTTCATCATCTAATGGTAAACAAATGTCTAAAGTTCCTAAACTTCCTTATATTCCTTCAAGTTCCTGAACTTTCTGATATCGGCGTTGATGAACTGGAGCAGTTACAAGTTTACCCCTTCTATTATTTTAATCTGCCCCTTCTATAGAGATATTTGAGCAATCGAGTTCTTCATTAAGAACTTGAATGAACTCCTCTGATTATGAGCTCTGCAACCTCTGAGGGAAAACTGAATCTACAAAAAGAAATATTAACAGTTAATAATCATTCTTCTTGTGAGATATCTTTAATTTTCCACTTGGTGCGCCGAGATCTTTTAAAGTCACGACTCATTCTGCCTAAAGTATCTCGATCTCTCAGTTTGAAACTCGTATTAGGTCTTTTGTTTCTTTTCCTTTGTTGCTCGATTTCTTCTACGCTTGGAACTTATATTACTGAGTCTACTCCCCTAGTCTTGAAGCTCTAGGTTAAATTATTTTCTTATTTTTGCCGGTCTTGGTAAATTCCTGCCAAAACATGCAAAACTTTGAATGTATGAGTTAGCATGCTTCTATCTTATGGATGCCTAACTATGTATGATGCATGAATAATTTCAATTAAGGACCACTTGGGTAAGCTTTCATCTTTAGGGAAGCTCAAAATTTCTTTGCTCCATTTTTAAAAACTCATTTTGCTGCCAAAGTAACCCATCTCACACTCAGGTTCAATCTTCAAGATCTCTATATCTTTTGCTCTAAAACGCCTTTTCAGGTTTTCACTTTAGATTGTTTTTCTCAAAGCGCCCTTTCAGGTTTTTACTTTGGTTTTTCTTGTCTTTTCCTTTTTCCTCTTTTATTTTTTTTCTCAAGGTGCCCTTTCAAGTTTTTACCTCAGTTTTTCTTTTTCTCTATTTCTTTTTCTTTTTTCTTTCTTCTTTTTGTGTTTTCCTTTTTTCTTTTTTTCTCTTTTTTTTTCAGAAACCTTGACCAGGCCGACCACGTCACTAGAGAAGTGGACCTTGATGGGTCAACAACTATTCATGTTTACATAGCATTGAACCACCTAAAAAGCTTGGTAATAAAAAGGTCCGAAACAAGCCTACTCTTAATTAGCATTAAAGTTTTGCTAAGTCCAAAATCCTTTACAAAATAATGAATCAAATTTTCTTTCTCAACAGAAGAACATGAAGCTACAAATATTCTCATTCAATCTGGGAGGTTAAAGGACGGCAAGGGCTCCAGATGCAATAATACCACCATGGTTTGAAAATGTCTTGAAAGCATCTTCATAAACTATCACAACTGAGATACTACAAGATAAGCATAGCAAATAGAAGCAATGACAGAGACAACAATAGCGCTCCTTTGATACACATAAGACAGAGAATGGACAAGTTCCTGCAAGCCATTTTCGAAAGCCAACTTGATCCAAGAGTATATGATAATGTGTTGGCCTTGTGGATACAATCATACCAACATGAGCACAAAGATAAAAATCATTATTCTTCGGGGTGGCAGACTTTATTGTCAATATCAGGTATATGTTGCGCATTGTATGGAGGCCCATTTCTGTGTACTTGTTGGCATGGGATTCAACACTATCTTCATTTTATACTCTCTTCTTTACTATCTACGAGTCATGGTTATCAATGATTTTCAAGAATATGTAGGAGTTAGTAGTGTACTAACCTTGTTTTAGGACCGAGGAAGAAACTCTCAAACACAAGCTTTAAGCCTTGCTCTTTCCTCTAGCTTGAGATGCTTCCCCATCATCTTTCACTACAAATGGAGGTTACAAAACATGTTAATCATTACTGGGGAAATCTAAGGAGGTTAAGAACACTAACTTAGACCAAATATTGAGCTTCCAACACTCAATCTCATTCTTCCTTAAGCACCCCCACCCAAACTCTTCATTTACCATTTCGATCCATTCTTACCTTGGATTAAAGATCTCTGAATGCTCAACAACTCTTCCTCAAAGCTCACAACTCGATTCACTCCTTAAAGCTCAAAGATTCAACCTTTCACTTAGCTATAGGGCATTTGGGAGATGAAAGAAAGGGAAGGAGAAAGAGACCTGGAACAAATTAAACACCCCACCCCCTCATTTTTCCAAAAGAAGGTAAGTTACCCAAATACCCTTCTTCCATCTTCATACCTAAAACCCACACCAAGCCCACAACCAATGATAGCCTACAAAAGCTCTTAAAGCCCACTACTCGACCCAAAGGCAAAGCCCACGCTTCGGGTCAAACCGACTCTCAGATTCTGAAATCCGGGTCAATACATATTTACTACTAACGTTACATGAACATATAGGGACACACCCATTATTGAAATGAGCATATATTAAACGAATTATATATGTACAAATTTGTTGTACACGAGTTTAGTTAAATTAATATATATTTGATATATATATATAATTTAACTATTGGATAAATGTTAAAAGAAAATAATTATTGTAATTATGACTCTTTTAATATATAAATAATTCGATTTAAATTAATATATATATATATATATGAAAATCCTAATTAAAGTTGAATTGAAATTATATATATTAATATATATTGAAATCCTAATTAGTTGAATTGGGATTATATATATTAATATATATTGAAATCCAAATTAAGTTAAATTGGGGTTATATATTTAATATATATTGAAATCCTAATTAAAGTTGAATTAGGATTATATATCTTTAATATATATATATATTGAAATCATAATTAAGTTGAAATGGGATTATATATATATATATATATATATATTGAAATCCTAATTAAAGTTAAATGAGGATTATATATATTAATATATATACTAAAATCCTAATATGAGTTGAATTAGGATTTCAAAGTCTATATAAAGGCATGAGAGATCTAGAAATCATTAATGCTTTTGGAAAAATCATCTGAATAGTTTAGAGAGTTTTATATGCTCGTTTCAATGGTGAACTATGTAGAGGTCGGAGCGTTATCGTTGCGGCTTAGGAATCGACATTGTGAAATTGTGATAAGATTTTTATCTTCTCTAAATCTAGAATTCTAGATTTTTTAACAGGTAATTCTTTACCCCTTTTCACCCTGATTCGTTCCTCGTACATGGATCTCTGGTGGTGATCGCCGGATATTTTTTCCGCTACGCCATAGGGTGGACTGGCGTGACCCAATAGTGGTATCAGAGCCACTTGTACGATACGGATTCGAGTTTTAATTACTTGGGTGATGTAATTGTATGAGATACATGTTATTTTTTATTTATTTAGTGAATATATGATATTTGTATGAGCAAATCTATTTAATCACTATTAATCTGTTATAGTTAAAAGATGTTCCTATGATCAATGATTAAAAGTTAATCATCAAGATCTTTGTCGATAGGGTTTGAAATATTATATGTTAATTGTTAACATATTCAATATTATGTTTTAAGGTTTTAGATATTAAGTGTTAACATATGCGGATTATAGTTATATATTAGACTAATGGTTAGTCTATAGATTTCGTGCAAGAAAGTAATAAGAGTTGTTTTAGTAAAATCCTCGTGGATTTTAAAATCTTGAAAAACATGATAATTTTGATAAAAGTTATCAAATCGTGAAGCTTTTACATAGCAATTAAGATGTTAATCTTTAAAAATTTCCCCGTCGCTAACCAGGCATCAACAACCCCGCAAGGGGCTTGACACCTGTATAGGAGCAATCTGATAAGACCTTAATAACAAACCGCGCCGTTATTATGTTTGATATGCACAGTGCTTGGAATGCATTGTTATATCCCAATAGTCCATTTAGTTTTATTTATAAGGTTTTATAAATACGACATGCGTGTCGTGTCTTTCTCTACTTTTATTGTAATTCTCTTCTTACTCCCTCGTATATAAAACGAGTTCATGAAATTGTAATATATACGAAAAGCATGGACTAGAAGAACAAAAATGTGAGCTGATAGAAAGATGCTTGAGAAGTGTTTTTATCCTTAGAATAATTTGGTTCTCCTATTGGCTTGGGACAGGCCACCTTAGGATATGGGCTATAACTATTGCATTTATATTTACTGCTTTTCATGTATGTGATAAAATGAATGTATGAGATGCATGCTAGTTAATTGATAAGATCAAATGTTAAATGGTGAGATAATATTCATAAAACCCCTCAATAAAATATTAAGTATTTTATTGCTTCCCAATGTTAACCCTCGTTAAAGTCTAGATCGATACAATGTAGGTTCTGCTAAAGTGAGGTACTTGTATCTATCTTGGCCAAACGCGAAGAATAAGCAAATGATATTCATTGGTTGTAACATTGGTTAAAGACTTAACTATGTTACTCTAATAGGATTAAAAACCTAAAGGTTAGTTATTTGGATAATCATAAGATGATTATGAACAAGAGTTGTTCACCAAATGAATGAGTTACATAAGATGTAATTAGCAAGTGTTGCTTACCTAGATAGACCATAATCTTAAGAGAAAAGCCAAAGGTGACTTAAGAGAATGTGAAATTTGAATCCTTTCTCACTAGAAAATGTTTACAGAAAGTATTTTCAATATTAATATTTGAGGGTTATTAATTTTAATAAAAACAATGGGTGTATAAAGTCCTTTTATAAGCAAACTTGGTATATGTACTCAAAATTCATATTTTATTGTTGTAGACTTATTTTGGATTCATTTGTTTTTGAACAATTTGATGTATGCGAGCCTTGCTTATTGGGAAAGATAACCAAAGCTCCTTCTAATGGTAAGAGTGAGCAAGCGAGTGATTTATTGGGATTAATACATAGTGATGTATGTGGACCAATGAATACACAAGCCAGAAGAAGGTTTCAATACTTCATTACTTTCACAGATGACTTCAGTAAATATGGATATATTTACCTAAAATATTATAAATCTGAAGCCCTTGAAAAGTTTAAGGAATTTAAAATGAAGTACAAAATCAACTAGGAAAAAGCATTAAGGCTCTTCGATCAGATCGAGGAAGATAATACTTAAGCTTAGAGTTTGGTAATCTTCTTAAGGAATATGGGATTGTCTCACAACTTACACCTTATGGTACACCACAATGGAATGGAGTTTCTGAAAGAAGAAATCAAACACTGTTAGACATGGTTCAATCAATGATGAGTTACGTTGATCTTCCCGTTTCTCTTTGGGGACATGCGCTAGAAACAGTTACTTTCATACTAAATCGTGTTCCATCTAAATCAATTCAAAAGACACCATATGAGATATGGACTAAAAAACCGATCTAGTACGTCTTTTATGAAAATTTGGAGATGCAAAGCTTATGTTAAATCTTAGATCTCTACAAAGCTCAAACCCAAATCTAATAAATGTAATTTTTTAGGTTATCCTAAAGAAACTAAAGGATATTATTTCTTCAATCCGACAAAGAACAAAGTGTTTGTTGCTCGAATAGGAATCTTTCTAGAAAGAGAATTTATTTTCAGAAAATGAAGTGGGAGAAATATTGAACTCAATGAAATTCAAGATCAACCACAAATCATTGAACTAGAGATTAAACAACAACAAGTTCCACAAGTTGTTGAGGAACATTCAACTGCTTTGCAAACACAACCACTGCAAAGATCTTTTGAGAGAACATAATGCGTCTGAGAAATATAGATTTCTTTTCACATTGCATGGTGATGTTCTCTTCATGGATTAAGCTGAGCCTAGCACTTATCAAGAAGCAGTGACGGGCCCAAACTTTGATGAATGGCTAGAGGCCATGAAATTCGAGATGGATTCCATGTCCGAAAACCAAGTTTAGACCTTGGTTGACCGACCTAAAGGGGTTAAACCCATAGGGTGCGAGTGGGTTTTCCAAAAAGAAAATCGACATGGATGATAATGTACAAACATACAAAGGGCGATTAGTCGCTAAGGGTTTTCGTCAAATTCATGGTATAGATTATGATGAAACATTTTCTCATGTTGTTATGTTTAAATCCATCCGGATTTTAATTGCGATAGCTGCATTTTATGATTATGAGATATGGCAAATGGATGTTAAAACTACTTTCCTTAATGAAAACTAGATGATGGGGTGTACATGACACAACCTAAAGGTTTTGTCGATCCAAAAAATGTCGAAAATATGCAAGATACAAAATGTCCATTTATGGATTGAAGCAAGCTTCTCAAAGTTGGAATCTTCGTTTTAACGATGCAATCAAAGAGTTTGGTTTTATCAAAAACAAAGATGAGCCATTTGTTTTCAAGAAAATTATTAGGAACACTGTCGTATTCTTGGTACTATATGTGGATGACATACTAATGATAGGAAATGACATACCTAGCTTATAGTCTGTTAAAACTTGGTTAGAAAAAATGTTTTTAATAAAAGATTTGGGTGAAGCAACATACATATTAGGAGTCAAGATCTATAGAGATAGATCGAGACGACTCCTAAGACTGAGTCAAAATACATACATAGATAAAGTACTGAAAAGATTCAGTATGAAAGAATCCAAAAATGGGTTCTTACCTATGAGACATGGAATTTTACTCTCGAAGAGAATATGTCCTTCAACACCTCAAGAAAGAGAACACGTGAGTAAGATTCCATATGCTTCAGCAATAGGATCTATTATGTATGTCATGCTATGTATTCGTCCAAATGTATTATATGCTTTAAGTATGACAAGTAGATACCAGGTAGATCTCGGTGAAGATCATTGGGTCGCAGTTAAAAACATCTTTGAGTACTTAAGAAGAATTAATGATACATTCCTTATATATAGAGGTGAGGAAGAGCTAAGTATAAAAGGTTATACTAATGTCAGCTTTCAAACCGATAAGGATGATTCACAATCGCAATTGGGTTTTGTGTTCTGCCTTAATGGAGGCGTTGTGAGCTATAAAGGTTCAAAGTAAGATATAGTAAATGGTTATACAATAGAAGCCGAGTATATTGCAGCATGCGATGCTGCAAAAGAGGGTGTTTGGATCAAGAAGTTCATATTTGAACTAGGGGTTGTATTGAACATATTAAATGCTCTAGATCTACGTTGTGATAACAACGGAGCTATCGTACAAGCAAAAGAACTCAGATCTCACCAACGATCCAAACACATACTTAGGCGTTACCATCTCATTCGAGAAATTATAAATCGAGGAGATGTGGAAAATGCAGAGTATCAACAGATGATAACATTGTCGATCCACTAACAAAGCCTTTGACGCATCAGAAACATGATCGTCACACTAAGTCGCTTGGTATTAGATAATGAGTGATTTGTCTTAGTTTTAGTGGGAGATTGTTACAGTATGCACAAAGACCAATCATAAGATGATTGTAAATGAAATTTGTTTTTACATTGTTTATTCATAAAGAGGCATTTCCATTATTATTTTCAGTTACAATTCCATGTGTATAAATAAACTGAATTATAATAAAGTCCTTAGAATAATATGATTATTCTTAAATGTCCTTAGTCGAGTATTATTGTGGGAATGGACAACAATAATGCATTAAGACTAATATGTAGTTGATTGATGACAAAGTGTTGTCATTGACATGGATATGTCAAAATCAATACATAAGTATGTGTTAGAGAACGACATATTGGACTAACCCGCTATGAGCATGTTTCTTAGATTATTATGTGACAGTCACAACATTGTTCATAGTGATAACTATATGTATGATCTTCATACTTGAGATCATCATTATTTCAACATCGTGAGTGACATATTTTGATACAATCAAACGTGTGTCGTAACTGACTACTCTATAAAGACTGATATTGTATATGTCACAATCTATGTAGTGGGATATGGTTGATCAAGATAGGATTTATCCCTTCTACATAATAGGAGTAATATCATAGGCTACTTGATTGAGTGAGAGTAGTAATGCATGCTCATGCTCGAATAAGTTGATATGAGATATCATAATTATTCATTTATAATAGTCTACTCAAGATATTAAGAAATATTAGATGGACTATACAAGTGTGATTGTTCCACGATTTGTGTCCAATCTAGATATAAAGAACAAAATGATGTAATGCATAAAAAAGAGTTAATCACGAAAAGGTTATGTCGATTCATGATTTCTTGTAACTTAGGTGACAATGACATATTGCTAGATGTCACTCATTGTTTGTAATATTAGAAATGTTCTAATATTTACTACTAACGTTACATGAACCTACATGGTCACACTCACAATTGAAATGAGCATATATTAAACGAATTATATATGTACAAATTTGTTGTACACGAATTTAGTTAAATTAATATATATTTGATATATATATATAATTTAACTATTGGATAAATATTAAAAGAAAATAATTATTGTAATTATGACAATTTAATATATCAATAATTTGATTTAAATTAATATATATATATATATATATTGAAATCCTAATTAAAGTTGAATTAGGATTATATATATTTATATATATATATATATATATATTGAAATCTTAATTAAAGTTGAATTGGGATTATATATATTAATATATATATATATTAAAATCCTAATTAAGTTGAATTGAGATTGTATATTTAATATATATATTGAAATCATAATTAAAGTTAAATTAGGATTATATATATTAATATATATTGAAATCCTAATATGAGTTGAATTAGGATTTCAACGGCTATCTAAAGGCATGATAGATCTAACAATCATTAATGCCTTGGGAAAAACCCTCTAAATATTTTAGAGAGTTTTATATGTTTGTTTCAACTGAGTGAACTACGTAGAGGTCGGAGCGTTATCGTCGCGGCTTAGGAATCAACATTATGGAATCGTAATTTTTATCTTCTCCAAATTTAGAATTTCAATTCCAGATTTTTAGCAGGTAATTCTTTACCTTTTTTACCCCGATTCGCTCCTTGTACATGGATCTCTGGTGGTGATCGCCAGATATTTTTTCCGCTGCACCATGGGGTGTACCGGCGTGACCCAACAATCATCATAATCGACTGGCTGCGACTGCCCCTTCCAGCAACAACAATTTTTAACACGGTTTTACAATCAGTTAATTTTACTAAATACTTTTATATTAGCGAAGCAGGAGCAACATCAATGACTGCGATTAGCTGATTATATTAACATAGCAGGAACAACAAAAATGGTTGCGACAAGAACCGCCTCTTATGGCTGAAGCTAACGTCGGATGAAGGCTACAGGTAGCGACTGGGTTGTGAAAAGGAAAGAGTTGAAGAGATAAAAAAAAACAGTGATTTTGAAAAATAAAAAATTATATGAATTAATTTTTAACCGAAATGAATAAAAAATCTCAAGATAAATTATATTTTTAAAATTTTCAACACGTGTCAATTATTGAGAGGACCATTTATGTTAAATAGAAATAAAAAATAAAATAAAAATTTATGGGTGAAATTGAAAAAATTGTGAACTATTAAGGACTAATCATGTTATTATATTTTAAGTAAATAGATTTTTTATTTTTAAAATAAATATCACGCGTCAAATTCTGAGTGAATTTAGAGGTCAATGTCAGCTTTCGTGTCAAAATATGCAAAATTGTTGACAGGAAAAAAAAGATTTATGTATGAAATTAAAAACAGAAATAATAAATGTACTATACTGTGGAATGTATAATTCATGTACTAATGAAATATTTAACCCTATTTTTAAATATAAAATAATCAAAAAATAATACTAATAATTATAGGATTATTATAAATAATTAAAATAAGTGCGCCGACCAAAAAATTAAAATAAGTGTAATTATTTCCTGCACATACAGTGGAAATAAAAAGTTTTTACAAGCGTTTTAATTTTAGGGTCTAAGAACTCTGCTTAGGGTTAAATATTTAGGGGTTTAAGTATACGAGTTTTCAATTTAGGGGTGTGGTTAGAATTTAAGGTTTAGGGTTAAGATTTGATGTTTATAGGTTAAAACCTAAATTCTTAACCATATTACCTTAAAACTTAAACCCTAAATTCTAACCCTAAACCCTAAATTCTAACCATAAACCATAAATTCTAAATCCCTACACTTAAAGCCTTGAACCCTAAACTTTAAATCGAATCCTTAAAACTAAAGCGCTTGTGGAAACTTTTTATTTTTACCACATGTGCATGAGATATTTTCCCCTAGAATAAACCTTAATATTTTAAAGTATCTTTCATAAGACAAAAATCAACTTTGATAAGCCAATCGATAAACGAATTTGTTCGTTACATATACAAACCGAACACACATTTTGTTAAAATTTATTCCTTTTAACTAAAGGAACATAATTTTTTTTTCTTTTATTTAGTTTAATAAACCTCAGTGATTGCAGAAAAACTTGTGTGGCATAGCTTACAAATACAACAAAGTGGATAAAACAGAGCTCCAAAAGGCCTTTATTATATCTAAAACAAAAGCATCTTATGATCATGCCATTTCTTCACCAGCAGCTTTGGTTTTGGGCAATGCATATTTAGGGTCAAGCCTCTCTTCTTCATCACCCCAAATGGCATATGCTTCTTCACCATGAGCAGCTTCATCACCAATCTCCATGTCCTCTTCTGACATCCTTAAAGGCACAATTACTTGCACCAAAGCACAGATTATGCTTGTACTCACAACATTAAGAACCACCACAAACAATATCCCAATAAGCTGAACTCCTAGCTGTCGCAACCCATCGGATGCTCTGCGGTCCGATAGTCCGTAAAATAGCCCGATGTAGTGGCCGGGGTTATCATAGAACAGCCGGTTAAGCTTCGGTACGGCAAAGATGCCGGAAAGTAAGCCTCCGAGGCTGCCGGCAATGGCGTGAGTGTGAAGCACCGCCATGGTGTCGTCCACCTTTTGAAGCACTTCGGATCTTTAGTGAATAACCATCGTGGTGAACCATGGGATTGAGCCGGAACAAAGCCCCATTATTATTGCTGCCCATCCTTGTACAACCCCTACATCATCCAATTTAATTTGCATGTTATATTGTTATATGTATAGACATATGTGTATGTACATGTAGAATTGTGCAGTACTTACCGGCAGCAGGTGTGATGCAGACCAAACCGGTGATCATGCCTTGAACGGCGCCAATAACGGAAGGCTTTCGAAAGAAGACGATGTCGAGTAGTAGCCATGTAAGCAAGCTGACGGCAGTGCAGATGTGGGTGTTCAAGACGGCCAAGGAAGCATCGACACTGACTACATAAGGATCACCTCCGTTGAACCCAGTGCAACCCATCCACAGCATTCCTGCTCCGAACAACATCAGCAGGATGTTGTTAGGAGGAAATCTTTGCCTGTCTTGGGTTAGACGTGGCCCAACCTGTTCCAATATTAAATAAAAACCATGATTTCATAGCTGCTAGAGGCAAACGTTTTACTTCTAATTGAAAGTCAGTTAGAATTTGACATGAAACATATGTAGACCAAGTGAATCAGATTTAAATACATGAATGAACAGATAGTTTCGATCTTACAAGTTTAAAATCCGAGTTTAAAATTGATTCACGAGTTTTAAATACGTTGTTATAAGGAAGAACTAAATGGATCTTTGGAGAATCATGGCCCAGTATTTTATGTAGTGACAACTTAAGTCTTATGAATTTAAATGTGAATCAAATTAAGCTTTTATTCTTAATTTTAGGTTTAAATATTTAATAAGTACTTATATTTTAATTTAGGCAATTTAACAATTGTCAATATTTGATTTCGGTTCTATCCCTATCTGCACAATAAAATATAACATACTCTATATTTAACACCCAAGCTTCGACTAGGCAGACTGGAGTAGGTGTAAGCATTCGATCGAGTCGAGTCGAAAAATTTTAAGTTAGTCGAGTTAATGTATCTTATTTCATAACTCAAATTTTATTTGAAAATTTTCGAGTTGAGTTGTTCAAGTTTTTGTTTAGATTTAATTGTAAACAGTTATGATACTAATTACTAGTTTCAATTTAAACAGTTTTTTAACTCAACTCAAACGTGAAAATCAATCAACTAATTACTAAAAATTTTGAGTTATTCAAATTTTTATTTTACAACTCAAACTTTATTTGAAATTTTTTCGAGTCGAATAGAGTCGAATAATTTGATTTTTTTTTTCAAGATGAAACAAGTTTTACATACCCTTAGACTGAAGACTAAAGTAGTTGATTGGTACGATAGTGATACTCCAATAACTTAATTAGAATGTTTTCAAATTTGGGAGTAATTTAGAATTTAGGCTATAATTTGAGGGTGTATGATTAAACTAACCCTTAAAATAACATGGAAGTGTAGGCGATACATACCCAATAAGCCGCAGTGAAACCTGCAACTCCAGAAGACAAATGGATGACATATCCACCGGAATAATCAATGATCCCCATCTTCGCCAGAAACCCGGCGGGGCTCCATATACTAAATGCCGTGAACGTATAAGAGAAGGTCAGCCACAGCGGCACGAACATCATCCAAGCAAAGAAATTCATTCGCCCCAACAACGCTCCGGCAATCAGAATCAAAGTTATGGCAGCGAAAACGCCCTGGAAATACACCATCGTCGCGTTCGGAAACTTCCCCAGAAACGTTTGCGCGATCAGATACTCCCCGTCCAACCTCACATTCGGTTTCCCTCAGAACGGAACCAGCCTGTCTCCGAACGACAACCGGTAACCCCAAGCCGCCCAACAGGAAATAACACAGGCAAAAGCATAGAGCACCATGAAAGCCGAGTTCACCGCCCATTTCTTCTTTACCAAGCCTCCGTAAAGGACAAGTAGCCCCGGAATGCTTTGGAGGCCGACGAGTGTGGCTGCCGTGAGTTGCCATCCGTTGTCACCTTTATTCATCCACTACGGGCTGGCTTCATCGGGGACTAGATTAGAAGGGAGCGAAAACAAAGTTCTCATCTTCTTCTCTGCAAAAGTATCCAGCAATTAATAGAGAAAGGAATCATCTTTTCTGTGGGATTTATATAACGAGAGAATGAATCGTTTCGATGATGTCGATCAGCTGTCAATGCCATTACCATAGTATCTTCATTGTCTTTTTTAAAAAGTTTTATCACCATTAGCAGCAGCAGCAGCAGTTGGAAAATCTATGGTTTTTATCGATTTGTCCGAACATCTGTAACGATGATCTCAAAGTACTGAATTTGGCGTTGGATCGAATTTTGCAATATAGTATAAAAATTTGTGTTGTCTGCGAGTGTATCACAAAGAAGCTTAGTGTGCTTGGATGATGAGATCAAAAGGTCAACCAAGTTTATTTTGTTTATATGTTGTTTCCTTTACTTTTGGTGGGTGTTTTTGTTTTGTTGGCAATGCCATTGGTTCTGCCGTGCAGATGGAATCAAGAAGATAATCAGTAAGACTTTATGTTAAGAAAAGTCTAACTCATAAATTTTTAGAAGTGAAACTTATTAATTTTTAAAGGCGAAAATACTTTTTAATAAAAAATATAAAAAAAAATTAAAATTATATATAAATTTTAAATTTTTAAAAAGAGAACCACGTCTTGGCTTGATCCATCATGAAGCCAATAATAACTTTGGAAAACGGATTGTCAACCTGCATTAGCGTAGAATTTCGACAAATTGCAAATGGTTATGTGTTCATTAATGTTTTTAACATTATTTAATTAGAAAATTCCAATTGATAACCGGTGTGTCGTAATTATTTGATGCACTGTTAGTAGAAATTTTTTTTACAAGCGGACTTTTAAAGTTGTTATATATATATATTTAGGGTCCTAAATTCTAACTACTAAATTTAAAACCTTAAACTCTAAACTTTAAACCATAAAATATATTTCTAAACCTTAAAACCTAACCACAAACACTAAAATTCTAACTTCTAAATTTTAAAAAGTAAGTACGTGTGGAAAATAAGTTTTTCACCATCAATAAATAGAATATTTTTCCATATAAATTTAGTTATTGTATATTTTGTTTTAGTTGTCTAATTAATATTTGAACTTGAAAATCGACACATGTATTAATTTAAATTTTTAATTTTATTAATATTATGTTGATATCAATTTTTTAAAAGTAATGATTTAATCATTCATGTAAAATTTTGTTACAAACTAATTATTTCGTCATTAAAATTAAAAACTAAAACGAACATCTAAAGTGGTTTTGTATCTTTTAGTCTCCAAAATTTATATATTCTATTAATTTAGTCATATTTTAAGATAATTCAATAAATTTAATATGTCATATTTAAAAAAATTATTTGTGAAATAATTGTGTCTACCAATAAGCGACGTTAAAAACATAATATATTTGTTTCATTAGTCTTTGTCAGTTGTTCAGTGGTGAAATGACTTTGTCATTTAAACTATATCATCTTAAGTTATCGAGCTAATGGACAATAACAAAGAGTACGACAAATGGTTGAAAAGTGTGTTAGGAGGGTGCAATATTTTTTTTAAAATATGAAATGTTAATTTATTGAATTATTTTGAATAAAAATCAAATGTTAAAAGTGTAAGTTATAGAGACTGAAATTATCATTACATTAAGTAATATTTTAATTTTAATGATGAAGTAAATTATTTGTAACAAAATTTTAGTCGACTAAATTATAATTTTTAGAAAAAAATATATATTTATAAATTTAACACATAAATGAAGTACCTAGATTGTATTTTACCCAATAAATTTCCATGGCACATATAAAATCAAGGCAAGTTTCATGATATGAAATTAATTATCCGTTGATTTAATCAATTCGAACCTATAAGTTTGCATCAACTCTAACTTCCGCTCACATTCAGGAATCTCACATCAACAACAACAACAAAAATTCTAAAAATCCTGAAATTCCAATAAGTTGGAAATCTCTAACCCTAATCCACCGTTTCTGTATCCACAATGGCAACGGGCAGTGCCCAGCAGAAGAAAATCATCCTCCTAGCCGCCGACGGGCAGGAATTCGAAGTGGAAGAAGCCGTCGTGATGGAGATCGGCATCGTCAAGACGTACTTCGAAGACAACCCGGACTCCTGTGATGAGCCCATTCCACTCCCGAACGTCAAATCCGAATACCTCTTGAAAGTCGTCGAATACTGCAAGTGGCATGTGGATCGTAAAGCTCGGAAGCCCCGGAAACCGCCGAAGTACGAATTCTTGCAGTTCGAAGAAGAAGAAGACGAGGAAGCCAAGGAGTTCGATCGAGAGCTTTTCAATACGCTAGACAACGAGGGAATGCGGCAGATGCTTTTGGCTGCTAATTATCTGGACATGAAAGATCTGCTCGAAATGCTGACCCAAGCGGTGGCGGATAAGATCGCAAACAAGAGCGTGGAGTATGTTCGGAGGTTTTTCGGGATCGAGAACGATTATACGCCGGAGAAAGAGGCTGAGCTTCGGAAACAGAATGAATGGGCCTTCGAAGATGTGGAACCTGACGATGATATTTGATGGATTTTGATGATCGCCATTCAAAATGGTATTTTTCTTCGATCCTGCTATTGAATTTCATGTTGTTTAGGAGTATTAAGAAAAATGATTATGATCGATTGTTTTGAAATAGAGCACCATATATTTTATATGTTTTTTTTAAATAAATGATCATTTCTAGACAATATTTATGTTATATTAATCGATTAATAAATTAAATATTAATAATTATAAAAAAAATTCTTTTTTCTTAATTCAAATTGCTGATTGAATGTCGCAATACATCTTTGCTAAATTATTAAAACTAATTCAAATAAAAGGGTATTTATGTCATTTAAATTTTTATTCGTAAAGTGTGTTTAATACTAAAGAAATTAAAAAATACGAATATATATTATAACTTAATTACCTTAAGACTATTCAAAGAGATTTGTCCGTGTATATATATCGCAAGACTTGTGATGTGACAAAGAGAATAAAATTCTGTTAAGATACACTTATAAAATAGCAAAAAAAAAACAGAGAATTTTAAACCCCTAACAAAAAAAAGTTAGGATAAAATAAATAGATAGTAAACGGACTTTTTGGGTTGGAATAGAGGGACTTGAATTCTCACAATTTTTAAAATTGACGAATTTTCTTTTTACTATAAATTTTATTATTGTCGACATTGATATTGACATGTAGAACAGAACTTTACTTTTATTCTCAATGGATTAATCAATTTTTCAAAAGATTTATCAGACTATAGAGTGAATGATTTGATTAGTGAATATTCTATTTAATTTTTTTCAACTTAGAATCGATTCACAACAATTCTTTTTATTTTTCATATAAATAAATTTTACATATAAAAATATGCAGGTTTGGATCGTCTTTTTTGAGATAATTTTTCATTAGTATACTTACTTTTTTATTATTTATAATTTATATATGTATATCTTACTTTCTGAAATTTCGATATAAGAATTCTGTTACCAAAAGTCAACCTCATTTGTTAGAATAACTTTCATCGAATCTCTGCACCTATCCTTTCCTTTTTATAGATCGAGTCTGATCAATCTGAGGCCCAGATTAGAAAAATGTAAGCTCAAATCTAAGTCCAGCCCAACCTATTCCAAATTACTCATTTTAATTTGAAATAATAAAATACAATTTTATATTTAAATATTTTATAATTTAATATTTATCCAAGCTGGGCCAAACAGTCCAACAAGCTGAAATAACTGACCTAACCCACCCCAAGTCAAGCTAGGCCAACAAACACTAATGGAAAAGCACAAAATAACTTTCGATTTCCTTTGGGGAAAGGAAGTTCCAAGCCTAACCAATTACAACAAATGTTTTGTAATAGAACTCGATTAAATAACACCCACTCAACAAAGATGATTATAATTTCATGGCCCGCAACCTGATTCTTTCAACCAAACATCATAAAACCAAACAGCAAACTACATGTTAAAGTTGGCAATTGATCGAAACCGGCATCATCCACTCTCAATGTTACAGCTTGTGCCTAACCTACCACTAAAACAACCTAACTACAGGATAAGGCAGTGCTTGATTTAATTTCCCACTGTCGGAAATGTCACTGCAACGAACCAATTACGAATCGCTTTGCTGCTGTTCGGATTGCTGCTGCTGTGGTTGACCCTGAGGCCACGGCATGAAAGCCATGGGAGGTCGAGGCTGCTGGCCTGGATACAATGCAGCGGCTTGATCGATTGACTTTCCCATTATCATCCCTGGTGATCCCACAGGATGCTGTGGGACATAGTAGTATGGAATATCAGCAGGTGAACCAACTAAGGGAATAGTGGCCTTGGTGACCCCAAATTCCTCCTCTTTCAACTCATCTCTTGGAATAATATCGACTAAGAAATCAAAGACATCGGTCCTCGAAATTGCAGCAGCTATATCATTCTTTTGTAGTGTCCTCCTTTTGTTCTCTTCTGTATGGATCCAAGAGCGTAAAGTCAGTTCCAAGATGAACATTTCGCATGCTTTTGCAAAAATTACAGGAGCCTCCGCTGATATCATCCGCACGTCTTCATCCGCTTTCATTATCTTTTTTATCCGAGCAAGTGGGAGACTGTGATTCTTGAAGTCTACCGTTTGCTCGATTTCTTGCATCTGGTTGGCCCAGAACACTTGAAGTTGCTGCTGTTGTTGCTGCTGCTGTTGGTGGTGAAAGTGCTGAGCTTGTTGGTAGGCAAGTTGATGTGGAGAACCAGAGAAAGTAGCCGGAGGCTGAATTTGTGAAGGGACAGCTACCGCCAGAGTGCCAGATGCGCCCATTGGAGCAGTTTGGTAAGGAGCATTGGAATAGCCCATCTGCCCGGCACCAGATACAACTCCCATCGCGGGCTGTTGTTGTTGCTGCTGCTGTTGTGTTTTATCCGACTGATCCATGGTGATTTTACAGAAGATCTCTTTGATCTTGTTCTATCTTCTCATTACCCCGCGCTGTTACAAATAAAGATACAGAAGTATATAGTGAGCAGATAAAAGGGTAATGTTTGCTACCATAGATACTTCAAACCGTCATTTTCGAGATCATAGACATGTGGATGGACATCTATCATAAAATAGATGTAGTGCAAAAACATTACCCTGAAATATCGGGAAAAAAACAAAATGACATCTCTTAGCTCAATAGTTTTTGCAGATGAACAATATGAAAGAACAAGATGCAACAAATTTTATTTTATTTTATTTCCTCTCCTTGGATTCATTTCTTTTTTGAACCAAACCGAACTTATAAAGAATCAATCATACTCGAATCAGATGTAGGGATGGCCATGGGTCGGGTTGGGTCGAATTTTTGGCCGATCCGCACCTGACTCGAAAATTTAACGCATCCATCCAAATCCGACCCGACATTTTATGATGATCCACTTGACCCGAACCCAAACTCAAGATCTAGAGTAAAAACCAGAACCCAACACGACATAAATAAAAAATTATCAATTTTTATTATTATTCGATAAAATAAAGAGTTAATTGAAAAAATACAAATCAAGAGGAAATATTATAATAATTGTTTCATTTTTATTAGACAAAATAAAGAGAAAATTAAAATATATATAAAGATAGGAGCATTGTAGCAATTATACCTAAATATTTAAAATAAAATTAAACTATTATTTCGGGTGGAGTATTTACACCTTAAACCCAAACCGACTCGACCTCATACTCAAAAATTAGATCCGAATCCGACCCGAACTCGATTTTTTTAAAAAATTCGACCTTATAAGGTCGAGTCGGAACCCGTCAGGTCAAAAGGACATCCTAATCGGACACCTACCCTTAACTCAGACAATTTCATTCCAATGCTGATTAAAGATTGAAAAGAAAATAAAGCAGATGACCAACCACTTGACTTTCACTAGTTTTATTCCAACCTGCAAATATAATTGATGTTTAAATTGCTTTAATAAAACCCTGAAATACAAGTCCATCCAATCTTAAAGCTGAATGCTTTTAAATTCCAAACCCTAAACTTGAAAAACTACCACATGCATGAGGAAGCCTAATTACAATCGAACAATTGCATTATAAATTCATAGCAGAGAAAAAATACAAACAAAAAAACCCAAAACTTTAATTCCTTTTTCATGCCTAAATAGCACTAGGTTTTTCTAGAAAGAAAAGCATGCATGCAATGAAAAGGAAATAAACTTGTGAGCCATTTCATCCTAATAATAACACTAACAGCTCTGCTTGCTTCCTGAGATTCACTAAGAACCGATAGCAAGCTTATTTTCCAAGAGAAAAGAAAAAAATAGCTTTTTTAACAATAATTTCCAAGTTATGGTTCTCTTTTATGATTTTTAGCTTGAGATTAGAGGTCTGAAACCCAAACAAATACAAAAGATGAAACCCAAAATAGAAATTTTCTTTATGGTCCTTTCCCACCAACCAAACTAGAAAAGTAAAATAAAAAAAACAAAGAAAACCCAGAAGAATAAAAAACACAAAAACAAAAAACTTACATGTGATCTATCTTCCTTTCTGCAGTTGGATCTTCTCAGTAAACCAAAAGGAAATGAAGAGAGACAAAGGGAGACTGGAAACGGAGGGACAGAATGAGCTTTCAATTTGAATGTTCAATATAAATATATAAATAACTTTACTTAATTTAAAGAGAAAGAGTTTTCTGGAGGTATCTAACAGAAGGACACGTGTTGATCAGTGAGAAAACCTGACCACGGGGACACAGTTTCACTTCATTCCACGTGTCGAACACCAAGTGGCCGGAAAGGTTAGATGAGGAGGCTCACAATCTCACGTATTCCACCGCTGACGTGAGAGGGAAATGGCTGCGAATGTAAGCGGGAGGGCAGTTTTCTCACGGAAAACTTGTTAAAATTAGTTAAAATATATGAAGCGCGTGGTCCTTAGGGTAAACTATACAAATGACCACCTATATTTAGGGTCGGTGTCAAAATGACCACCGATCTTTTAATTTTGTCAAAATGACCACTCAACTATTGATATGGTTCCAATATAGCCACCAGCCATCAAAATGACCAACTATTGATATGGTTGCAACAATGTTGG
This sequence comes from Hibiscus mutabilis, assembly GCA_019671005.1. Taxonomy (NCBI): domain Eukaryota; kingdom Viridiplantae; phylum Streptophyta; class Magnoliopsida; order Malvales; family Malvaceae; genus Hibiscus; species Hibiscus mutabilis. Next base: position 19,086,708 of record CM033721.1, on the reverse strand, counting down.
ACATTGAAAGAGAAATTGCTCTGTCTATCTTGATGACATCAAGAAGGCAAGAGAAAATAGACAGTTCGGATCAGGTATTTATGAACGTCAAGGAGTTGTGGTTCTCACGTTTGTACTTATGTACAATGACTAAAAAGGAGAAAAAAATTAGCAAAAGGAGATGCAGACCTACGAGTTGGGAATAGAACAAGAGTTGCTACATTAGCCATATGAACATATACTTTGTCATTATCTAGTGGACTTGTTTTAGATTTAGAGGATTGTTATTTCGTACCTAGTTTGACTAAAAATATTATTTCAATTTCTTGTTTGGACAAAATTGGTTTTGAGATTATTATTAAGAATAATAGTTGTTCTTTTTCCCTCAATAATGTTTTTTATGGTAAGGCTTGTAGCGACCTTTTTTCCTTTTTCCTTTTTTTAAAAAAGAAATTTGTCGCGTTAAGGGCATTTGTTTAGAAAATAAGTCGGCTACTAATTATCCTCTAAATTATTAATGAAAATCTTTTGAAAGATTGGGGATTTCTTTTGAAAAACCTTAAATTTTTGAAAATGATAAAAACTTGGAGTCACCACTGGCCACTTGGGTAAGGTAGGCCAGACACCATAAGAAACTAGAAATTTATCGTGAAAGGGTTCGGGAGTTGGTTATGCGTGGCGAATGATTAGCACCCCCATCACGCCTGGAACTCAATACCAAAATAATTGTTGCCCTTAAAAGGATAAAAATTATTGAAATTTACATTGAATTTAATTTGAAGTTCTTAGATGAAAATTAACCTTGACTACACAGGCTTTATCGAATTGGTGGATTCAAATTAATTAGACATTTAATTAATAAGGTTGACGATATATCGGATCATAGATTAAACCGACATCGAATAAGCCTGACTGTCGTGTTAATTCATGGTCCGACTTCCGTACGTCACCTTTATGCATGATGAAAACATTTAAACATGATGTGGTGATCTTGTTAAATTTTAATATATTTACCTCGGGATGGTGAGGATTAATTCGAATATTTAGTCAACATCCTTTAAGTTCGGACTGTCACGACACAAATATTAGAATTAATAAATACTTTCCCTTTTATGATTTAGATTGATTAGATATGCAATTAATATTAAAGATTATATGAGTGTCAATTGAGGTAGGTCAATCAAGGGCATAAATGTAAACATTAGAAAGGAAAGCCCAATTTAACATATATAGCTCAATTATATATTTAGCCTTAAAAAGTTAAGAAACCCGGTTTATGGTGGCTAAATTGTAATTTAATGCTAAGTTAAAATTGATTTTTCCCCTAAAGTAATTAAGAAGTGTTCAATTAATTTAATGAATTTAATATTTTACCCCAATAAGCCAATGACAAATTTAAATTCGTTAAATTAATCCGAACCCTAATCTAAGATTCTGAAAGACCTAAGGCTAATCTGATTAATTTTAGGATCGTGCCCCTATGAGACAAGCACACGATACAAATTATTCGAATTAATTTGGCTATTTCCAACCTAAGCCCAAAAGCCTAAAACTACTAAAATTAGGCCCACAACCAAAAGCCCAAACTATCATATCTAATCAAACTAAACCCAAAAAAACTAATTGGGCCCCAATCTAATCAAATTAGATAAACAATGCCCAAAACACAAATCGGCCTAAACCAACCCAAAAAGCCTAGGGCCCAAAACATTTTCATGCATATATTACAAAAAATATAATTTTAATATTACATTGCAAACTTTAAAACTATAAATATTATAGCCTTTTTTTTAAAAAAAAAAAAGAAACTATATATGTACATTATACACCTTCGAGAACTATATATTATATTAAAAGGAAATTATATATGTTATAATCTTTTTATTTTATAAAACTAGCATTTAAAGAAAAAAACCTTGTTTATAATAGTATAAATATTTATTTCAAAAACATATACCATACTAAAAATACATTATCTATATTTGTAGGAAAACCATATATTTAGGGACTTTATATGACATATACGGTAAAAAAGAAATTTATATTATATAAGACATATATATTATATTAAAAAACTATGTATAGTACATTTTATAAATATTATATGCATAGATATCCTATATTATGTTAACAAGTTGTAAATTATGAATTATAAATATTTTATATATATACACACATTATAATACTTACACTATAGCTTTTATAAAATATATTAATATTAGAGGGGCGCCTATTTGAATGAAAATACATATATATAGTATATATTATAAACTAAATATTAAATCTTTATGTACAACCTAAATACTATGTAACATATATAAGATGCATGTATCATACGATATTTAATAGCAAATATTACAAAAAAAAACATGTTATGCTAAAAAATGACTAAATATGGGTTGAAATTAAATAAAGAATATAGGATACACCAAGCCCAATGGATTTGAGCCTGCTAAGTAGATTGGGCTGTTGGAGCGGGTCCAACATACGGGCCGGGTCGGATGATAACTGGTTTGGGATGATAACCGGTTTGGCCGGTTATAACAAAAAGAGGGGATTATAACCCTAAATTCAATTTCTATCCTTTTATTTTCCCTTTTCAACCGTGAGCCCCAGAGAGAGAAAGAGCGTTCGTTCGCCGTCAAGTCGTCGTCCGTTTGGCGCGTCGATCGGAATCCCCCGGTCCCCTCGTGTTTCCCACCGGCGTTGATTCTTCGGAAAACGGGTTGTTCGTCACGAAATCGGCCGAAACTCGCACGACCTAAAGAACCTCGATTCACCGTCGTCCACCATCAGATTGCAATGAAGCCGGAGTATGTTAATTCCCTCGGCAGGGGCTAGCTCTCCACCACTCGGATCTTCCGTATGAAGTCTCGATCGCTGGCAACTATCGAAAATCGATCGGTATACATTTTCCCCTTCTTTGTTCTTACTTTTTTTATATTCGAACTTAAATGCCTAGAATGATCGACAGAAGATGGTTGAATTTTTTGTTTGTTCTGATTGTTGAATTCGAACGACACAAAAGAAAAATGAAAGTATCAGAATGTCTTTTTCATTCCTTTTTTGTTCTCGAAAAACCTGCCATTTTACAATCTGATTACCTCATTTTATCTCCAATCCATGTTTACATTTCCAAGCAAACTTTAATTGAGAATAATGTGGCTGATTATATCTACCCTTAGGCTCTGTTAACCCCTGTTTTTTTATTATTTCTGCCCATGCTGGTGGTTGGGAGCCGTTGGTAATATTGCGAGATTCCTGACGATGAAGCCACGTGGCCTGGAGATGAGTCGACAGCGGCACGTGGAAGACTAAGTGACCGCGCCTAGGCTTTTCGCTCGCGTGGAAGGCGGCACGTGGAGCGAATGGCGAATCTGGACGGTCGGCTACAGTTTGATCTGAACTATTGGATCAAATTTGATCCAACGGCCAGATTTGAGGCGGCTGCAAGAAAAAGATGATGTATAATTTGATTTTTAGGGTTTTTTTGTTTGTATTGGATATGTGCTAGAAATGGGTTTATAAGGTGTTTTAATTATTTATGTAAATGAACTGAAATAAAACATTTGGGCTTTCTTTATTTAATCTGTTTATATATATTTAGATTTATATATTTTTTTCTTTTTTAATTAATTGTCAGCCCATATTAGTAATTCTAACCATACTTTTATAACATATATACATACATGCCACATAATACGTACATACAATTATACATGCGATATACACTCATAGTTAAGTATTAATGATATTGAAGTAACAAAGAAAATATATACATGCACATGATATAAACTCATATAATATACTAATAACAAATACATATACTACATGCAATTTTGACAAACAACACATATACATAATAAACACACACTTATGATATATACTTAATACGTATAATAACACATATGAGCCTATTCTATAATCACCTAATAATAATATAAACACATATAAGCCCATTATTGCAAAATAAAGAAAATGTGTTAACCCCGGACAAAATTAGTGATTATAGCTGCCCCTCTTTGCTTATACTTGTGGAACAAGAATAAAGCAAAGACCATAAGCACTAATTTTGTCATACTTCCTTGTCGGATGATTTGCTCTTCCAAAATGACAGCGAGCAAATTAAGATAACTTGTTTTCCTGAAACGGCAAAAAAAATTGGGTAGCACTGGCATGCCTTTCCCGATCGGCATCGAACAAACCAGTTACTGAATAACTCAACCTCCGAAGCGGCAGCAAACGAATCCAAATATCTTTCGGAAGATTCATTCTTCCGAAGCGGTATTGAATGAATCAGAATAGCTTTGCTTTCTCGAAGCGGTCGAAAGCAAACTTAGTGACTAGACCTAGCAAACTTGACCCGAGACCCAAGAACCGAACCGATTTACCCGAACTAAGACCCAAAATTGACCTGAACACGATGGCCCAAATTTGATCCGAAACCTAAAATAAACTAAACCGAACTGAACCAAAATCGAATCGAAGTTCAGTTGAACCAAAAATTGACCCGAACTGATTTTCACCTGAACCGAATAGACCCGAACCGATTTTCAACCGAACCGAATGGAACCAAACCATTTCACCCGAACTGAAAGCAACTGAACCGAAGGCAACCCAAAATTAAGAAAATATATTAAAATAAATAAATAAAGATGAGATGTGAACTGTCGTACAACTTACCAAAAAGTCAAATATATATGTTATATCAAGTCATATATAGGGTGAAAAAACCTAACTCGACCTAAAAACCTGACTAAAACCGATCGATCTCCTATTAACCCGATATTAACTCGACCTAAAATCAATCGATCCAAAAATAACCGACCTGAAATCAACCGACCTGAAAGTCAACCGAACTGAAAATCAACCGACTCGACGTCCTGGCCCGATACCCGAATCGAAATCACCATAGACACGAACTAAAAATGAACCAGGCCCAAACCGAATTTAAACCGAATACAGTCAGAAACTAAATAACCCGAACCGAAATAATCCAAAACTGAACCGAATGACCCGTTTGTCACCTCTATTAGTGATGCTGAGATGTCCCTCCGAAATGGCAGCAGACATAACCCAACGAAGATGACATGTTCCTCTGAAGTGACAGCGAACAAACATGAGTTCTTCAAATAAGGGTTCCATGAAGGCTTCCGCTCTTTGTGAGCCTGAACGGATAGGCTAACTTCTTCTTCCCCTTTTACGAAATGTTCTATTATCTCACTTTTTTCACCGGGAAGTGGTGTTTTCGAAATCCTTTGCTTGGAAATTCTCTCCAAGTTTCCACTTTGATATTTGTTTCTCTTCTTAAGGGGCCTCCCCTTTATCTTGTGAAAAGTGATGAAGTGCTACGATGATGTGAGTTAGCATGCTCCTAACCTAGGAATGTCTAACTAAATATGATGCATGGATAAAAATAATTCACTCAGACACTTCTTCTTCTTCTTGGTCCTTTGATTTCGACTTTTCTTTACTTTTTTCCTCTCTTTCTTGTGACGGCGGTACCCCATTTGTCACTCGGGTTCACCCTTTATGCCCCCTATTTGAACTCTTGATTTTTGTTCAAAAGTGTCTTTTCAGGTTTTCATTTTAGGCTCATACTTCCCCAAAGTGCTCTTTTCAGGTTTTCGCTTCAGTTTTATTTCTTTCTCTCTTTTTTTTTCTTTTTTCTTCTCATTTTTTCTTTTCTTATTTTTCTTATCCTCTCTATTTTTTCCTTTCTTTTTCCTTTTTTCTCTTTTTTTTATTTTTTTCTTTATTTTTGGGCGCCTTTCTGGGTTTTCGCCTTTAGCTTCTTTAATAATGCGAGGTACCCATTGTCTTTCTTTGGTAAATCTCGTCAATTTCACCCCCGATAATCTTTTGCCTTAACCTTGGCAGATTCGCCCTCTATTTTAGAACAACCTGCACTCTATAGGTTAAATCATAGTAATACCAAGAAATCATTTGCTTTTCATGAACTATGCCAATTCATATGCGAGATGATTATGAGACGGTCAATAAGAATAATATTTTATTAATACTTAGAGAAATATTAACAAAATTTTGAAAGTCATGGCAAACATGAGAAAGAAAAGACACGAATAATGTCAACTGTATGAACAATGAGAACCCATCGACCACAATAGACATTTTACTCGCCATTTTGGGCTACAACTTTTGACGACCTAAGGATAGAAACACCGTTCCACGACGAAGTCTGCCAGTCGTACGCTAGAATTCACGTGTATCTAAACCATCCTGTTCAAATTTTCAATTCAGATCACATTCTTGGTTTTAAGATGGTCATTTTTGGGTTTTCGCCCTAAACCCTCATTCTTTTTTCCTTTTTTCTTTCTTCTTCTTTTTCTTTCCTTTTTTCTCTTCTTTCTTTTCTCAGGCGTAATACTTTTTTCACAGAGTCCGAGTTTATTGGGTTGCTTAAATCTTTCTCATCCATCTCAGCTAGGATTAATGCTCCTTCGAAGAAGGCGTTACAATATAAGGCCCTTCCCAATTAGGCATTCACTTCCCTCGAAAGTCCTTTTGGTTAAGTAAGATCTTTTTAAGCACCAGATCCCCCTCTTGAAACTCTCTAGGGCGTACCTTTTTGTTATAGGCTCGCATCATCCTTTTCTGATACATTTGGCCATAACAGATGGCCTCAACCTTTTTTCTTCAATGAGGTTCAATTGATCAATTCTGGCTTGTATCCATTTAGCCTCGTCCAACTTCACTTCGTTCAAAATTTGGAGCGACAGAATCTCTACCTCGTTGGGTAATACTGCATCTGTGCCATATACCAAAGAGTATGGTGTTGCCCCGGTGGAGGTCCCCACAGAGGTCCGATAAGCAAATAGGGCAAAAGGTAGCTTTTCATGCCAATCATTGTAATTTTTTGTGGTTTTTGCTATGATCTTTTTTATATTCTTATTTGCCGCCTCCACTAATCCGTTCATTTTGGGGTGATAAACAGTAGAATTGTGATATACAATTTTGAACTATTCACACACCTCAATCATCATTTTGTTATTCAAGTTGGAAGCGTTGTCGATAATGATCCTTTCGGGTAGACCATAGCGACATATAATTTCTTTTTTGAGAAATTTTCAAACTGTCGCTCTTGTGATGTTGGCATATGAGGCAACTTCTACCCATTTGGTGAAGTAGTTGATGGCTACCAAGATGAAGCGATGCCCATTAGAAGCTTTCAGGTGTATCTGACCAATAAAGTCTATTCCCCAGGCAGCGAAAGGCCATGGTGATTTCATGACGTGAAGTGGTACTGGCGGGGAATGTATCTTATCAGAGTAGATTCGGTATTTATGGCACTTTTTGCATAATTGATACAATCTCCTTCCAATGTTGACCAAAAGTAGCTGTATCTCATGATTTTCCTAGCCATTGAGAATCTGCTAGAGTGGGTTTCACATAAACCTCCACGGGCCTCCGTTAAAATAGTTTCGGCCTCCGGAGCATTGACATATCTCAACAATATATAATCTTTGCTTCTTTTATACAAAACATCTCAATCGAGGATGTACCCTAATGCCAACCTTCTTATAGTTCTTTTTTCGTTATCGTTGGCGTCTTTTGGGTAAGTTTGGTGTTTGATATATTGGAGGATGTCATAATACCATGGATTGTTGTCATTTTCCTCTTCCAAACTATAGCAGTAGGCCAGCACCTCAAAAGTTTGCATCTCGACAGGCTTCATTTCGGCTGTCCTATTTACTTTAAACACGGCGACCAAAGTGGCTAGTGCATCGGCCATTTGGTTATGCTCTTTTGGCAAGTAAGTGAAATTGATTTCTTCAAAAATTTTGACCAAGTCTTGAATCAAATCGTAATATTTGATCAAATTTGGATCTCTGGTCTCCCACTCTTTTCGAAGTTGGTAGACTACCAAAGAGAAATCTCTGAAAACTTGGAGCACCTTGATCTTCTTCTCAATGGCTACTCGGAGTCCCATGACACAAGCTTCATACTCGACTATATTGTTGGTGCAGAAGAATTCCAACCTACTAGTGAAAGGGTAGTGGTCCTCTTCAGGGGAAATTAATAATGCCCCTATTCTATGTCCTAGGGCATTCGATGCCCCATCGAAATAGAGTTTTCATCCATCTTTCTCAGTAATAGATCTCCCTTCAATTAAACCACAGATCAGATCTTCGTCTGGAAAATAAAAATCCAGCAGTTTATAGTCCTCCGAGTCACGGCTTGCCAAAAGATCTGCCACGACACTTTCTTTTACCGCTTTTTGGTTCACGTAAATAATGTCAAACTCCGACAAGAGTATTTTCCAACAAGCCATATTCCTGGTCAGTGCTGGTGCTTCAATCAGAAATTTTATTGGATCCATTTGGGAAATTAGACAGGTGGTATGATACAACATGCACTGCCATAGCCGCTTAGTGGTCCATACCAAGGCACAACATAACTTCTGAATTGGCGGGCACTACGCTTCACAATCGGCGAACTTCTTGCTCAAATAGTAGATTGCTCTTTCCTTCTTGCCCGAGTCATCGTGTTGTCCAAGTACACACCCATGGAGTTTTCAAAGACTGTCTGGTATAGGATCAACAGTCTATCCGACACTGGTGCTACTAGAATTGGGGGATCATTCAAATACTTCTTAATCTTTTCTAGTGCCTCTTGGCAATCTTCATCCCAGACCCCCGAGTTATTCTTTCAGAGTAGTCTGAAGGCGGGGTCATGCTTATTAGTCAATTGAGATATGAATCGGGAGATATAGTTTAGCCTCCCTAAAAAACCTCGGACCTCCTTTTGTGTTCGTGGTGGTGGAAGATCTTGAATCACTTTCACTTTGTCGAGGTCAATCTCGATACCATTCTAACTTATCACAAAGCCCAAAAGCTTTTCTTATGTAACTGCGAAGGTGCATTTGCCCGGTTGAGCTTCAACTGATACTTTCTTAGCCTTCAGAAGAGTTTCTACAAATTCTGGATGTGCTCATCCTCGGTCTTAGACTTGGCTATCATGTCATCCACGTACACCTCGATTTCCTTATGCATCATGTCATGAAACAAGGTTACCATGGCTCTTTGGTAAATTACCCCGATATTTTTGAATCCGAAGGGCATCATTTTGTAACAAAACGTGCCCCACATGGTCACAAAAGTGGTTTTTTCCATGTCTTCGGGATGCATTTTGATCTGGTTGTACCCCAAAAAGCCATCCATGAACGAGAACCAGGCATGCCCCACGGTATTGTCCACTAAAGTATCAATATGTGTCAAAGGAAAGTTGTTTTTGGGGCTCGCCTTATTATGGTCTCTATAATCCACGCACATACGCATCTTCTCATCCTTATTTGGTACTGACACGATATTGGCTACCCAATCTGGGTACTTAGAGACTTCTAGAAATCCGGCCTCAAACTGTTTCTTTACCTCTTCCCTGATTTTTAGTGACATATCCGTTCTCATTCTTCGAAGCTTTTGCTGGACGGGCTTACATTCTGGCCTAATGGGGAGCTTGTGCATTACAATATCTGTGTTTAAACCTGACATATCTTGGTATGACCATGCAAACACGTCTTTAAATTTTACAAGCAATTCCACTAACCCTTGCATGATTTCTGGTGATAGGGTGCCCCCGATCTTTACTTATTTCCTTTTTTCATCAGTCCCAAAGTTTAGGATCTCTACCCTCTCTTGGTGTGGAAGGATTTGTTTTTCTTCACCGACCATCATTCTTAGCAGCTATTCAGAATCTCATTATTTTCTTCCTCTATCTCTGCCAAGTACATGGGTCGTTCAAAATCTACTTTAGGATTAGGTTCCACATTGTTCATACAGTTTTATATTAAGGGACATGCATAATTTTGAAAGTGCGTATTAGGAAAAGAATGGTGAAGTTTATGACATAAATAAATTATTAACTAATAGGCAAATGAAAAAATAATGAATGGAATGGAATGAATGCCATGTTTTCCATTTGAGAGAAAGAAAAGGTAGATATATTTCATTACAGATGAACATGACATAGTTACCCTTTTTACAAAAGATGTCTGTTACTTTTGGTCCAAAGTAACGGAGTAGTTCTAGGCATTACTTTGATTTATCCTTATTGAGTGTTGGCATGACCCTGAAGGTTCAGTTGCTGAGCACTTCTTCTGGGAGGCACGGGCGAATTCTGGCCAGAAACCGGTTAGGCTTGCTCCCATCACCAGTCATGTTTACATTCATTTCTTCTAAAGCCTCGCTGATCAGCTCTTCTTGGAGGCACCTTTTACCTTCCTGGTTTGCCCTTAGGATGTCCTCATCTGAATTTCAAATTCTCTCATATACAAATATCCCTCTAAAGTTTGAATAGGTTATGGGAGCCTAAGGAATGTCTTCCCTCTCAATCTGGCCTTCCTTTGTTCCTGTCTCTTTTCCCACTCTTGTCACTTTTGCAGAAAATTAGGCCTATAGCCAAGTCCAAAGTTGTCCACCTTGTGAATCACACTAACGGGACGAAGCCACCCTTGTAAATTCCTCATTAAACCTTTATTCTTTCTTGCTCCTCTTTCCCAAGGTTTCGAATACCATTATCTTAGTGCAATTTGATAGTTTGGGGCATGAAACTCTGCTCCCCTTAGCAACAAAAGTGGCATTGATAAGTTCCAAGGCTCTGAAGGCACATTCCATTACTTCTCTATTAGTAGGAATGTACGGTGTATCCGGAGTCACTGAAGCGATGATGTCTTCTTATGTATTCACTATTACTAATTTTTCTTCGGTGACAAACTTTAACTTTTGATGGAGTGAGGACAGAACAGCGCCAGCCGAGTGTATCCAAGGTCTTCCTAACAGGCAGTTGTAAGATGGCTGGATATTCATGACCACAAAATCGACCACATATTCAGTGGGACCAATGAGTATGGGTACTTCTATCTTCTCAACCACATCTCTTTGAGTACCGTCGAAAGCTCGTACCATATTATGACATGGTTTTATATGCGAGCTGTCAATTGGTAGTCGTTGTAGCGTGGCTAAAGGCATGACATTCAATGTAGAGCCATTATCAATTAAAACGCTTGGCAACACATAACCATTATAGTGGGTAGTGATGTTCAAGGCCTTGACGGACCCCGTGCCTTCCCCAAGAATTTCATCATCACTAAAAGTAATGTGATTGACGTCAGTAATGTGACTGATAATCTGATCTAACCTCCCAACAGAGATGTCTTTGTAATGAATGTCTTATTCAAAACCTTCAACAATGCCTCTCGATACTTTTCTGAATTCAGTAGGAGATCAAGTACTGAAATAAAAGCTGGTTATTTTCGGAGTTGATCGACAACATTATACTCACGGTGCTTCAGAAATTTCAAAAACTCTTGTGCTTACATTTCTGTGACAGACTCCTTAATCTTTAAAGGTGGGCCTTCTCCGAACAACTTCTCGGGTCCTGTTCCAACTTCTTGGCCTTTCTCCCTTGGATCCCTTATGTTTTTTGGAATGTAGTATCGACCACTTCTTGTTAAATGCCCCACGTCGCTTGCTCCTCTGCTACTTGGTTGAGCAGGTTCTGTCTCCATCGTCCTCTTTTCCTCTTGTGCACTGGACGATCCCGAAATCATGACGCTTGCAGCGTAATTCCATGAGACCATCTTGGTGACTTTAAAAGAAAAAGACTGTGGGGTAGCAATTATAATTTTGGGACCAATTTTTGATTCACTTGCCTCACTCGTCCTAAGACCGAGGACAAGTGGCCTCTTGGCACTGTATCTGGTTTCTTGACTCTCTGATGCACAGACTTCAAACTCTTTTACTCTTTTCTCTTTCTCAAAAAACTATATCTCCTTGTTATCCATCATAGCTTGAAGCAAATGAAAAAATTCCTCACAATGTTGAATATCATGATCTCCTAATTGGTGGTACTCACAGTACAGGCTACATCATTTTTTGACCAACACCAATCCCGATTGATGAGACGCGCCCTGTATAACTGCTGAAAGACCCATCTTAAAAGAGACTGTACTTTGGACACACTCTTTTTGGCTCTCTCGGTGCACTCATTTTCAATGGCATTTACACCATGTCCCCCGTGATTCAACAACGGGCTACTGGTCGTACTAGGTTCCCCTAGTTGTAACACCCCAGTTTGAATCAGATTCTGTACGAACTTCTTAAAAGCTATACAGTTTTCAATTGAGTGTCTTGGGACATCGGTAAGATACCCGCAGTGCTCCTTAGGGTTATACCAAGCCGGGTACGATGGGTTATAAGGGGTAATATGGTACGGTCGGGCCAAATCGGCCTTGTACAGCTGTGAGTATAGTTCATTATACGTAATTGGCAAAGGTGTGAAAGACCTATCATTTATTTCCTTCTTAGGTCCCTTATCTTCTCTCTTGTTGAAGTTTCTGGAATTCCTTGTCGGGGCCTGTGGCTAGGAGATAGTGAAATTCTTGGTCTTCTAAAAAGCGTTGGGGTTGTTCACTTCATGATCTTTCTTCTTAAACTGCTTTCGTGAATGATCCCCTCCATCATTCCTTCCACTCTTGATGGCCACTTCATGCGTTCGCCAGTCATGACCATTTCTGCAAAGTTACTAATAGGGTTGTTGATCAGCCGATCATAAAGTGCCCATTTTAGCGTATCCACGAACATAGGGGAGATCTCATGTTCATGAATCGGTGGCTAGACTTGGGTTGCCACATCGCGCTACCTTTGAGCGTACTCATGTAATCACTCATTTTTTACCTGTAAATACATATTAGTATTGCATGTATATTTATTATATTATATGCATGAATGTTACTAATATATATATAAGGTGTGGTGTGCATGTATATTATAAGCTATGTATGTATACGTATTAAGGGTGTATGTATGTCGCGTACGTATCTATTTAGTACGAGTGTATTTGTTTAGTATATATGCATGTTTTAGTCTAGTATATCATTTATGTTAGATTAGTATTCTGTTATGTCAATCTTTATTACATTTAAATATTTTGCCATGTTTTATATTTTTGCCACTAAGATTGCACATGATATATAAATTGTCAATGCGGTGCCCTTTTATCCGAGTGTAAACGGGGCCAGTATCAGGCGTAGTGATAGTGGTTGGGCGTTTATTCTCGGATAACGGGACCCTTAAAATTAATTCGCAATTATGACCGAATTTTAAAATAATCGTCACTTTAATCCGGAAAATCCAATATTAATAAAGCGGTAATTATTAAAGTACCAATTTTGGGCGGTGTGGGGGTGCTAATCCTTCCCCATCCGTAATCGACTCCCGAACCCAATATTTTTTTTGAATCTCTGGTTTTATGGTGTCCGGCCTACCTAAGTGGCCGGTGGCGACTCCATTTTTTTAAAATGAGGTTTTTTAAAAAACCACACGGAATAAATATTTTATATCCAAAAGAATCACAAACACCTTTCAAACACTTTCAAAAATCCTCGTTTTAATTAGCGATGAGAAGCGAAAGGGACATCGTTTTTTTTAGCGAAAAAAGACATCGCTAGAGATGGCGACTCCGCTGGGGACAAATTTTTTGTTTTTCAAAAACAAATGAGAGTCAAGCTTTTAAAATAATTACCGCTTTACTAATATTGGAAGTTCCGGATTAAAGTGACTATTAAATTAACATTTGGTCATAATTGCGCGTTTATTTTAACGCATTTAAAATATGGCATATAAACCCGTCTTTTTAAGTGGGGGGAAAACGCTAATGCTCTCGTGGAGATATCGTTCTCCCGTATGGGCCTAGCAAGTACCTTCGGGGCTCGAGTACCTTATGTTTTCGTAAGGATATCGTTCCTTCGTACGGGCATAAGCGAATGGGTCCCCCTGAATTGAACCCGGTTGAAAGGAGCCTATAATGAGTGATGATCGGGGGCCTTGCTACTCTTAGTAGAGGACAGCAAGGACAATTCGGGTACCTCCTAGAACCAAAACTGCATATAGAGAACACATAGAAACCCACCCTGTTAGAGCCATGCGAATAACCTAGGTGTCTTAAATGGAATGTAAATAAGATTGCCTTGTTTGCTTATCGCATTTAATTTGCCCTTTTATTACGTACTTATCATTTTTGTCCGGTACTGACTTGTTTTCTTTTGCTTTGTTTTTCCATATCATCGCATTCGCATTATACAGGGGCATTGATTCCCGAGCGATTTCTCCCATAATAGAAGATTGTTCATGATGGACCAAAGGTTCTTTGACCTGAAGGAAGGGGGTCAAATTCCAAAGCTTCATCCCGAAACTAGGACAGTGACAGCCGAAGAAGAACCATTCAAGGATACCAGAATAGATTCAGTAAGCAGTGTTAATCCTAGTGACAAACAAGATGAAATACAAGAACTAAAGAAACAGATGTCTGAGATGATGGACCAGATGAATGCCATAATGAAAGGCAAGCAGCATGTCGAACTCAGAAAAGATTCGGTCGGGGAGCAGAATGTGGAACAGAATGGTCAGAATGTCAAAATAGACAACACCGTTAAATATGACAAATCGAATCCCTTTGTGATCAATCTCAAGAAGCAGACAAGTAGCACATCTGGGCTAGATACCCAGGGAACAGAGGCAAAACCAGGGGAAGTTCAAGAATCTAATGACATCAGAAGACATTATCCTATACCCATGAGATACACCGAGTTACTTCCGTTGCTTGTCGAAAGGAACCTTATCATACCAGTGAAGTCTGTACCAAGAAAACCTCCTTATCCGAAAGATTACAACAGTCGTGTCCGGTGCAGCTACCACATAGGTGATTCGAGTCATCACACTAAAAATTGTAGGGCCCTGAAGGACAGAGTTCGAGATCTTATCAGAATGGGAATTTTGGATTTCGAAGAATGACAACCCCGATTCTTCAACCAGCCAACCGTTGCCCGAGGGGCAAAGTCGAAGAAGGAACAATACCCAGTCCAAGGTTCGGATAACACAGAAGTGGGTCACTCAAGCGGGATAAAGTTAGGAGTCAATAATAAAAGCGTCTCAGAAGATGAACTTGCACACAAGCGCGACCAGCCCGAGCATGAGAGGCACAATCTGAGCATGAAATCAAAGAATGTACAAGACGAGTACCAGAAGCTGCACTTTGAATTCAAGAGTTTCGGTCTGGGTGACACCGCGGAAGAGTGGGTTAATGGTGTGATTCAGCTAAGGAACGGTTCAAAACGCTGGAAGCAGAAATGCAAGAATAGTAAGAATAAAGTCAGATCATTATCAAAGAAGCTGGAAGAAGCTGAGAGCCAACGCGACTTTCTCCAAAATGAGTTGGAAAACAGTCTGGCCATGGAAGATATCCTGAAATCAAGTCTGCACCAGGAAATGAATGAATCACAAGCCTTCCAAATGGAAAACGCAGCACTCAAATAACAGATAGTGAGGCTCGAGACTGCTTTACGTACCAGTGAGATTCGTGCTGGGGCAATGACCGTTAAGCTACAAAAGGCCGAGCAAACAATACGGGAGAAAGACCGGGACATGAAGATGTTTACGACTCAAGCCCGACAAGTAGCTCAGCAGGTAGCAGATTTAGCCGATGCAGCAACACCAATAAGCCAGAATATGGATCCGGCATTGGACCGCGAAGGAAAGCTGACAGGACTGTTGAACGAGGTCAAGACGTTAGGTGCCAGGGCTCACCGATATCTGTAAAACCCTAATACCGGATGTAATGAAACCTTTTGGTCTGAATGAAAGATGTCCTATAGGGACAAATCATTTGCGGAATCAATGCTTTATTGCATTCATGCATTGCATTTGCATCACGTTCTTTGCATTGTTTTATCATCGCATGGTACTTCATCATTTAATACATGGGGTTCGATGGCAGAATTAATCGGAAAATGGAACGAATTGAAGAGTCGAGGCTTGACCAGTTAGAAGAAAGAATCGAGAAAGAGCTTAAGAAGAAAGAGAAGATAAATGTTTTGCCTAGTCCCTGATTTGGTCATTCCTCCAGATTTCAAGGTTCCCGGATTTGCGCAGTATGACGGAACCAGCTGCCCGAAGATTCACTTAACCATGTTTTGTAGAAAAATGGAAGGATACATGAAGAACGAAGAATTGTTGATCCATCATTTCCATGATAGCCTGACGGGACCAACAGCAGCGTGGTATAACCGTTTGAACAGAAATCAAGTTAGGTCATGGGTGAGCTCGCTAATGCCTTTTTGGATCAATACAAATATGCTTTAGATTTAGCACCCTATCGACAGTTTCTTCAGAATGAGAAAATGAGACCAAGTGAAAGCTTCAGGGAATATGCATTAAGGTGGCGATGTCTGGCGACCCAAGTCCAGCCCCCTATAGCGGAAGAAGAGTTGACTCCCTTATTTCATGCAACGCTTCCCTCTCCCTTCTTCGATGTGATGTTGGAGAAATCGAGAAACGGATTCGAAGATTTCATGACGATTGGAGAAAGAATAGAATACGCAGTCAAAGAAGGAAAATTGGGGTCTAAGTCTAAGGACCGAATCGAAGATAAGATAGATAAGGATGGAGACGTAAATGAGTGTCATCTCCAGGGTTCGCGTGGTCGTAAAAGAAGGAGACTAACTGACAAATTGGGGTCATCAAGGAAAATTCCTCAGACGAGCGCAAATTTGGAAGTGTTTGGAACATCTATCTCAGACATTTGGCCTCATCTGGTAGAGGGTCACTATCTTGTTCCTAGGCCGATGAAGAATGCACCTAATCTGTATGCCCATAGTTTTGACTCGAGTAGCACATGCGAATTCCATATGGGGCACCGGGGCATCTCACCAGAAAATGTAGACCTTTACTGGAGGAAATCAAGAAGCTGGTCAATGATGGAACCCTGACACAAGAGCTGATCAAGCAGTGGAAGACCAAGGATGAGAAGCAAATCTACATAGTGCTGAAGAAGCCATAGATGTCTCTACATTAAAATACCTTCCTGAAGTAATACAAAGGATCAATTCTATGTGGCCCCCGTGTGGCAAAGATCTTTTGTGATGGGGCATGTTTGTTGATTTTTATTTTCAATAAAGAACACATTTCGCTTAACATATAATGTTTTTGAAAGCACATAGATATTTTCTCGCCGTTGTAGGACACTGGATATCAATTGCAAGATATGACATTAGATAGATGTCGTGACAACGATGATGTGTAATCTTCCCCACCAGACTCTGGTCAGCAAAGCGAGATATTACTCTTTCGATGATATTCAAGGACGAAAAAGCTCTAAATGTCAACCATGTAGAGTTGCTTGAAATTGAAACTCTAGGCATAATCTTCTAGGTAGGAAAATAAAAATAAACAAAAAAGGAAGAGAAAAAGAGAAGAAAGAAAAAAGAAATGAAAATAAAGAAATGAAAATAATAATAAAAAGTACTCCTATGTCCGAAACCTGATAATAGGCTTGTTCGGATAAGAGTATGGAAATTTTGGGGCACTTCGCTGAAGCGATAGGGTGGAGATACATCATCCAATTCAAAGAAACCTTAGCTTCATGAGTGATGGTAATATTTTCAAATCGTGACTATGCCGAGTAACTTGGGGCAGTGTTGTTTGCTTCATCGTTGTCCTCAAGACAAAGGACTGTGACGAATTGATTTCCTCAAATAATGATAAAAAAGCAAAAAAGAAGGAAAAAGAAAAATGATGAAAAAGAAAAAGAAAAATGATAGGCGATATCATGGGAAAAATTAAGACTCGCACCACCAGAACTCTATTCCTAGAGTAATATTTCTGCGCTCAAGTGGTTATACAAGCCTACCCTTTTGGCGGCGGAGTAGATAATGAGAATTGAGAAAGAGTAGCACTCTGCAGCAACGCGGTAATCATGAGGATGAACCGAGTCACCAGGGAAGACTTCACATCTTTGAATTACCAAGTGGTTGAATCTAAGACACTCTTGCACATGATATCCAGAGCTCATATGCTGTGTTTTCAAAATCTTGTATGTTAATCTAAATGATACCCTTCAGTGGAACACCAATCAACAAATTGACAAGTTAAAGCAACAAAAATTTCCATGTATTACTTCAGGAGTAGGATCCAGAACACAATGAGGCGGATACTATTAAAGCCCCTAAACAGAAATGACCTCACAATGCATAGAATAACAGAGGTATAGGTGTCAGACAGCTCAAGAACAAGAAGCGAATTCCAGCCACGATGCCTTGTTTGGCTCAAGAAAATGAAGGACGAAACATGACAAGTTTGAGCTTACAAAGTGTGGGAACGGTAAAAAAGTAAACATTGAGTCTCCAAAGAATTAAAGCACAGAAATCGATGAATGGTGTCCGTCAAGAGACAACAAGAAGATTGAGGTTAAGAAGCATTTCGCTCACCCCGATGATGAAATTAACAAATACTCAGAATATTGGGTCAAAAGAACTGGAAGGTAGCCGAGCACGATCGAATGAGGCAATGCAGAACAGAAAAAATAGTAAGAATCTCTGCACACGCATGATATGATGTTTGTTGGTGAAGCAGACAGAGACCCCGAAGAAGAAATGCGGGTGCTCGTGCAAAAGAACAAGAGCAGATGCCCATTGAGCAAAATTTGACAAAAATGAAGATCAAAATTGAGCATACCGCAAAAGGAAAGGAAATAGAGAAATCAGAAGAATGACTTTTCAGGACATAAGATTAACAAAGAAAAAAGAAAAAGAGGAGAAAGAAATCACAACATTACATGCATCATATAGATAGGGGCATGTCAATTTTGCTTGTTCCTAAACAGGTATTTGAAGAATTATCGAAGAATTTACCAAAGTCCCGAAAGAACCACAGCCATATCGGCGTCAGATCCAGATGTTAAATCATTCGGGTCATCGATAAGTCCTTCGGGCACGATGTTAAGTCCTTCGGGCCATCAGTAAGTCTTTCGAGCGTGGTGTTAAATCCTTCGGGTCATCAGTAAGTCCTTCGGGCATGATGTGGCAGCATATCAGCGTGAGTCCCCATAGAACAACAGCCATGTCGGCGTCAGATCCAGATGTTAAATCCTTCGGGTCATCGATAAGTCCTTCGGGCCATCAGTAAGTCTTTCGAGCGTGGTGTTAAATCCTTCGGGTCATCAGTAAGTCCTTCGGGCATGATGTGGCAGCATATCAGCGTGAGTCCCCATAGAACAGCAGCCCATGGCGTCGAGATCCGGATGTTAAATCCGCCGGGTCATCGATAAGTCCCTTCGGGCACGATGTTAAGTCCGCCGGGCCCATCGTAAGTCTTTCGGCGTGGTGTTAAATCGCCGGGTCATCGTAAGTCCGCCCGGGCATGATGTGGCGGCATATCGGCGTGAGTCCCCATAGAACAACAGCCATGTCGGCGTCGAGATCCAGACGTTAAATCGCCGGGTCATAGATAAGTCCTTCATGCACGATGTTAAGTCCTTCGGGCCATCGGTAAGTCTTTCGAGCATGGTGTTAAATCCGCCGGGTCATCGGTAAGTCCGCCGGGCATGATGTGGCAGCATATCATCGCGTGAGTCCCCATAGAACAACAGCCATGTCGGCGTCAGATCCAGATGTTAAATCATTCGGGTCATCGATAAGTCCTTCGGGCACGATGTTAAGTCCTTCGGGCCATCAGTAAGTCTTTCGAGCGTGGTGTTAAATCCTTCGGGTCATCAGTAAGTCCTTCGGGCATGATGTGGCAGCATATCAGCGTGAGTCCCTATAGAACAACAGCCATGTCGGCGTCAGATCTAGATGTTAAATCCTTCGGGTCATCGATAAGTCCTTCGGGCACGATGTTAAGTCCTTCGGGCCATCAGTAAGTCTTTCGAGCATGATGATAAGTCCTTCGGGCCATCAGTAAGTCCTTCGAACATGATGCGACAGTCTTAGTAGCGTAGGTCCAAAAATGGCAACAGCCTCGTAAAAAAAAACCCTGCATTTTCAAGCCCCAGTGAAAGGCTCCATAGAGGGAGAACCCTAAAAATAAAATCTCAAAAAGAACTCTCAGTCGGAAGAATCCATCAGCGGCGCAAAAGGTTTTATATAGGAGAAACCAGTGTTGAAGATGAAGAGTTCTATATAGGAAGGACTCCAAGCTTTACAGTCTCGAAGTGAAAGGTTCTATATAGGAATGACTCATAACTTGAGGCTTTAGAGTGAAGGGTTCTATATAGGAAGAGCCTGTAGCTCCAAGATCGGAAGGTGACAAAGCTCTATATAGGAAGAACTTACAAGCCCGAAGATTCAGCTAAGGAAGAGCGGAGATGTCCAAAAGAACACGTTTTTCCAAAGCTACAAACAGAGAAGTCTGATAAAAATGAGTGCTTATGAATCTTTGCTTTGTTTCCCATTCCATGAGAACAAGCAAAGAGGGGCAACTGTAATCACTCATTTTTTACCTGTAAATACATATTAGTATTGCATGTATATTTATTATATTATATGCATGAATGTTACTAATATATATATATAAGGTGTGGTGTGCATGTATATTATAAGCTATGTATGTATACGTATTAAGGGTGTATGTATGTCGCGTACGTATCTATTTAGTACGAGTGTATTTGTTTAGTATATATGCATGTTTTAGTTTAGTATATCATTTATGTTAGATTAGTATTCTGTTATGTCAATCTTTATTACATTTAAATATTTTGCCATGTTTTATATTTTTGCCACTAAGATTGCACATGATATATAAATTGTCAATGCGGTGCCCTTTTATCCGAGTGTAAACGGGGCCAGTATCAGGCGTAGTGATAGTGGTTGGGCATTTATTCTCGGATAACGGGACCCTTAAAATTAATTCGCAATTATGACCGAATTTTAAAATAATCGTCACTTTAATCCGGAAAATCCAATATTAATAAAGCGGTAATTATTAAAGTACCAATTTTGGGCGGTGTGGGGGTGCTAATCCTTCCCTATCCGTAATTGACTCCCGAACCCAATATTTTTTTTAAATCTCTGGTTTTATGGTGTCCGGCCTACCTAAGTGGCCGGTGGCGACTCCATTTTTTTAAAATGCGGGTTTTTAAAAAACCCCACGAAATAAATAATTTATATCCAAAAGAATCACAAACACCTTTCAAACACTTTCAAAAATCCTCGTTTTAATTAGCGATGAGAAACGAAAGGGATATCGTTTTTTTTAGCTAAAAAAGACATCGCTACAACTCACGAAGGGTCTGGTTGCACTTTTGTTTCATGCTTTGTAATAGCAGTCGGTTGGGAACCATGTCGGTTATATGCTTATAATTATCAGTGAACGCTTTCGCCAGATCTCTCCATGATTTGGTTTGAGCCCTGGTTAGTTGGTTGTACCACCTTAGAGCAGACCCTACTAAACTGTCCTAAAAATAGTGAATCAAGAGTTTCTCGTTGTTGGTAAAACCAGCTATCTTCCGGCAGAACATCACTATATGAACAGACGGACTGGTGCTTCCGTCAAACTTCTCAAAGCCTGAAACCTTAAACTTGTATGAGATCTCCACATCAGGAACCATGCTGAATTACCTAGTACTTAACCCATAGGTCATCATCGTCTTCCTTTAGTCGAAGCTTTTCTTATAGGTTCTTTCGAGTTTCCTCTAGCTGCTTAGTGAACTCTGCTTTCATTTGGTTCATCTTTTCTAATTCATCAAAATTTGGGATGCCGTCTCCAATAATCTCGGGATTCCCAAAGGTTACCCCTGGTTGAGTTTGAGCTATGGCATCAGTATGAGAAGCAGATGCACCTTGCGTAGGATTTGACGAAAGATCGATGAGCAAATGATTCTTGATGGTTTAGGCATAAAGGTGATCCCCGAGTTTTGGACATGGCTCTCGACGGTACCCTTGTCTTTTGACTCCTACCTTAGATGAGCTTGCAACAGCTGAGATATCTCCCTCATCATGTCTTGCTGGGGCTTGAGAATGGTTTCCCTTAATTCTTGTTGGGTTCGTTCCATTTGACTGCGTAGTTCGGCTTCCAGCTTCGCAAAACCTTTCTTCATTCGCTTTGTTCGTAATCGGGTATGATATGAATGTGGAGTAATGGTAATTTTAAAGAACCAAAACGTAATCTTTTTTGTTTCTGGAATAGAAAGCTTTTTAGTCAATTATTTGTTAACAAAACAAAGAATGCAAATAAATGAAATATGCATGAATGCAATGAGAAACACTGAGTCTGGCAAATATCATCGTTAAACAACTTTCATTAACAAAAACATAGTCTAGGTACAATAACCAAAGAAAGCCAACTAAACATATGACTTCAGGGTGGTATCGAGGTCGATGATCTCTCTCAAAATCCAAACAATCATCTCTCTTTCTTCAGAGTCATCATCGTCACAATCATGAAGTTCAGTAGCGTCTTCTTCCAATAGTTGTATCTTCTGGGCAACTCCCTGCATCCGAACCATCAATTGTGCTAAGTCTTGTTCTTGTCTCCAAATGGTCTAGGCAGCGAACTGTAGTTGCTCTAAACTCGGCATTGGGCGTACTTGAATTGTTCCCCTAAAGCTTGTCACATGATCTTTGATTTTTTGAACCTCAGTTTCCAATTCTTCAATGCGAGCTTCTAAAGCCTGATTCTCCATCTTGCTTACTTTCAACTTGCTAGTCGAACCCTTATGCTTGAAGAGAGACTTCTCCAAACACTTAACCTGATCCTTCAAGGCTTCATTTTGGCGACGTTCTTTCTCGAGCTGCCTAGAGTGAGAAGTGTACAAGTTCTTCATTTCTTGTGTTAAAGTAAGCATCTGGTTTCTGTTCTCACAATACATCCTTTTATAATTCTTGGCTCTCACTTTTTCCTCTCTGAGTCAAAACTCTATCATTTCGCTTGATCCACCTTCCACAACTCTCTTGCTTTTGTTTAGTTTTTTGAGTTTCTGAATCTCTTCCTTTTCTAACTTGAGTTCGAGTTCCAATTCATCATTTCTCTTTTGCAGACCTTTAACTATTCCTTCAAACTTATCCTCTTCAATTCGAAATCAAATTTCTCTTGGCGAGCTTTCTCCTCGAGTTTGAGATACCTTTCATGCTCATTTTCAAGTTGTTTTTCTCATCAACTCGGCCTTGATAGAAAGTGTAGCTAACCTCTCCTCCATTGTCCTTTTTCTATCGGGGCTCAGTTGGGGAATATTTTCATTGACACGGCTGAATCTCTATGCCTCGTACTCGGGAGTGGTCATGTGGGTAGCACTCATGACTCTGATCTGTATCACGCTGTTTCAAGCCAAAAAAATATCGTACACCACTGCCTAGTAGCCCTTTTCCTTCTCATAATTCATATTGAACTCATTCAAGTCATTGGTGGCCGTAACAAATTGCTTTGAGCCATACTGTCTCAAAACCATGAGAGGAGCATAAGCAGTGTGCCCCTAACGTCCAAGTAATGGCACCCAATAGTGTATCTCGCACTTGTAGAGGATACTCCTTGCAGAAAGCCACGGAGCCCTCCAAACTATATCTTCCTCTTTCAAGTTGCTAAGAACATCTACCCAAACTTGGGCCAATCGTCCTTTCGTAGAAATTCTTCTAAAGGTGAGAAACTGCCATTATAGAGAGGCTTCGAGAAATTAGCATCTGACTACAAGTGACCGTAGAACCAGACTAGCAACAGCTGTGAGCATCCATGAAAAAAAACCCACAGTGCTCCCAGTAAAACCTCAAAATCGAAAAGTTTTGGCTAAAATCACAGGCACCGGATTGGTTTTACCACTCAAACGGTCAAACATGTCTAACATTGCCGGATCAATTAACCCACGCGCCAGGAAAAAGAGCATTAACCCATAAATTAACAATACAAAGAGATCCCGTTGAACTCGGCCTACCGGATGTGCAAAAGCCAGGGCTAAAATTCTATCCCATCTGAGATACTCCTTACCATTCCAAGTAATGACCTGATGCTCGACCTAGGATTCCAGCATGTCCGAGAATCTCTTGAGCTTGCCCTACAAGGCTTTGTTCTTACTAGGCTTCGAGTATACCCGAGTTTTATCAATATTCTCACAGTTTAAAATGTCTTGATATTCTTCAATCGTAGGAGTTAAGTCGAAGTTACCAATCGTGAAACAACTGTAGGCAGGATTCCAAAACCTCACCAAGGCTTGCAGCAATGCCTGATCCACCAGAACATCTAGCAAACATGCAATATCACATACTCCCTTCTGAAGATGCACATTGTTTCCAAATCCCAATTATTCCACATTGTCTTCAACTCGAAAGTATCATTATATTCTGTATTCATGAATGTCTATGTTGCCAAAGTTGACCTAAACCTGTAAGAATACTGTCTCCCTCATGAAACTGTTCCCCTTCAGGACCATATCTGTACGTCAGAGTTCTTTTCATCATTGCTACGAACTAGGTCTCCTATCAATCTAGCCTTTAACTTCAGACTATTTCCACCTCAATGTGCTCTTTATGATACGACGATAATATGCAAACCAAAAGAACATTAATGAAAAAAAAGAAAAGAGTTAGGCGTAAGATAGAAACACGAAAGCAAGAAAAGATAATCACAAACAGTTTACACAAAAAAGAAAGAAACCTAATCACATGAATTCTAGTTTGCTAAGGTTATCCGCATGGCTCTAATAGGGGTGGTTTTCTTAAATTCTCACACATGGGTTTGGTTCTAATTAAGGGTACCCAAACTTGTCTTATTGCCTATTAAGGCAACAAGAACCCAATTCTGGCCCATTATAAACTTGCGAATTGGTTTCGATTCGAGGGAAAGCACGACATGATGACATAGAGAGCTGCTCACGTGTCAAAAGGTGTGGATTTCGGAAGTGAATTACCGACCCGTGGAGGGCTACTCACGTGGGTATGTGGCGTTTCACTCCCACTTAAGGGAAGGAGCTCGGGTATAGAGCTTAATGATATGATGCAACACATATCGGTGACTCCTTAGAAATTAAATGAAAAATTAATTCGAGGACAACCAATTATCAAATCCCGTGCAATCTCGATCACATTTTCAAGGAAGAAACATCCTAGTTAAAACCAATCAAGATCTCAATAATTTTCATTATTTAAGAGCAACAATTTTTCCTTTGGCCTAACTCTCTTTTGTTTTAAAAAACAAAAACGTCCCCAACGAAGTCGCCAAGCTGTAGCGACCTTTTTCCATTTCCTTTTTGAAAAAAAAAGAAATTTTCCGCGTTAAGGGAATTTGTTTAGAAAATAAGTCGGCTACTAACTATCCCCTAAATTATTAATGAAAATATTTTGGAAGATTAGGGATTTCTTTTGAAAAACCTTAAATTTTTGAAAATGATAAAAACTTGGAGTCGCCACCGGCCACTTTGGTAAGGTAAGCCGGACACCATAACAAACCAAAGATTCATCTGAAAGGGTCCGGGAGTTGGTTACGCGTAGGGAAGGATTAGCACCCCCATCACGCTCGGAACTCGGTACCAAAATAATTGTTGCTCTTAAAATGATGAAAATTATTAAAATTTACATTGAATTTAATTCGAAGTTGTTAGATGAAAGTTAACCTTGACTACACGGGCTTTATCGAATTGGTGGATTCAAATTAATTAGACATTTAATTATTAAGGTTGACGATATATTAGACCATAGATTAAACTGACATCGAATAAGCCCGACTGCCGTGTTAATTCATGGTCCGACTTCTGTACGTCACCTTTATGCATGATGCAAACATTTAAAAATGATGTGATGATCTTGTTAAATTTTAATCTATTTACCTCGGGATGGTAAGGATTAATTCGAATATTTAGTCAACATCCTTTAAGCTCGGACTGTCACGACACAAATATTAGAATTAATAAATACCTTCCCTTTTATGATTTAGATTGATTAGATATGCAATTAAGATTAAAGATTATATGGGTGTCAATTAAGGTAGGTCAATCAAGGGCATAAATGTAAACATTAAAAAGGAAGGCCCAATTTAACATATATAGCTCAATTATATATTTAGCCTTAAAAAGTTAAAAAACCCAATTTATGGTGACTAAATGGTAATTTAATGCTAAGTTAAAATTGATTTTTCTCCTAAAGTAATTAAGAAATGTTCAATTAATTTAATAAATTTAACATTTTACCCCAATAAGCCAATGACAATTTTAAATTCGTTAAATTAATCTGAACCCTAATCTAACTAAGATTCTGAAAGACCTAAGGTTAATTTGATTAATTTTAGGATCTTGCTCCTATGAGACGGGCACACGATACAAATTATTCGAATTAATTTGGCTATTTCCAACCTAAGCCCAAAAGGCTAAAACTACTAAAATTAGGCCCACAACCAAAAGCCCAAACTATCCTATCTAATCAAACTAAACCTACCTAAAAGAACTAATTGAGCCCCAATCTAATCAAACTAGATAAACAATGCCCAAAACACAAACCGGCTCAAACTAACCCAAAAAGCCTAGGGCCCAAAACATTTTCATACATATATTACAAAAAAATATAATTTTAAGATTACATTGCAAACTTTAAAACAATAAATATTATAGCCCTTTATTTTAAGAAAAAGAAACTATATATATATACATTATACACCTTCAAGAACTATATATTATATTAAAATGAAATTATATATGTTATAATCTTTTTATTATATAAAACTAGCATTTAAAGAAAAAAAACCTTGTTTATAATAGTATAAATACTTTATTTCAAAAACATATACCATACTAGAAATACATTATCTATATTTGTAGGAAAACCATATATTTAGGGACTTTATATGACATATACGGTACAAAAGAAATTTATATCATATAAGACATATATTATATTAAAAAAACTATGTATAGTACATTTTATAAATATTATATGCATAGATGTCCTATATTATGTTAACAAGTTGTACATTATGTATTATAAATATTTTATATATATACAAACATTATAATACTTACACTATAGCTTTTATAAAATATATTAATATTAGAGGAGCACCTATTTGAATGAAAATACATATAGATATATAGTATATATTATAAAATAAATATTAAATCTTTATGTACAACCTAAATACTATGTAACATATATAAGATGCATGTATCATATGACATTTAATAGCAAATATTACAAAAAAATAAAAAAATAAAACATGTTATGCTAAAAAAGACTAAATATGGGCTGAAATTAAATAAAGAATATAGGATTTGAGCCTGCTAAGCAGATTGGGCTGTTAGAGCAGGTCCAGTATGCGGGCCGGGCCGGGTCGGTTTGCCGGGTCGGATGATAACTTGTTTGGGATGATAATCAGTTTGGCCGGTTATAACAAAAAGAGGGTATTATAACCCTAAATTTGATTTCCCCCTTTTATCTTTCCCCTTTCAGCCGCGAGCCCCAGAGAGAGTAAGAGAGAAAGGGCGTTCGTCCGCCGTTAACAAACCGTCCGTTTGGCGCGTCGTCAGCGTCGATCGAAACCCCCCGGTCCCCTCGTGCTTCCAACCGGCGTTGATTCTTCAGAAAGTGGGATGTTCGTCGCGAAATCGGCCAAAACTCGCACGACCTAAAGAACCCCGATTCGTCGTCGTCCACCGTCAGATCGCGACGAAGTCGGAGTATGTTAATCCCCTCGACAGGAGCTAGCTCTCCACCGCTTGGATCTTTCGTCCAAAGTCCCGGTCGCCGGCAGCCATCAAAAACCGATCGGTATACATTTTCCCCTCCTTTGTTCTTACTTTTTCTTATATTCGAACTTAAATGCCTAGAATGATCGACAAAAGATGGTTGAATTTTTTGCTTGTTCTGATTGTTGAATTCGAATGGCACAAAAGAAAAATGAAAAGATCAGAATGTATTTTTCATTCATTTTTGTTCTCGAAAAACTTGCCATGTTACAATCTGATAACATCCTTTTGTCTCTAATCCATGTTTACATTTCCAAGCAAACTTTAATAGAGAATACTGTGGCGGCTCTGTTAACCCATGTTTTTTTTATTGTTTCTGCCCGTGCTGGTGGTTGGCGTCGTTGGTAATATTGCGAGATTGCCGGTGACGAAGCCACGTGGCCTGGAGATGAGTCGGCAGGGCTTCACGCTTGCGTGGAAGGCGGCGCGTCAGCGGGTGGGGCGAATGGCGAATCTGGACGACCGGCTACAATTTAATCTGATCTGTTACATCAAATCTGATCCACCGACCAGATTTGAGGTGGCTGCAAGAAAAGAAAAAAGATGATGGATAGTTAGATTTTTAGAGTTTTTTGTTTGTATTGGATATGAGCTAGAAATGAGTTTATAAGGTGTTTTAATTATTTATGTAAATTGACTGAAATAAAATATTTGGGCTTTTTTTATTTAATCTGTTTATATATATTTAGATTTATATATATATATTTTTTAATTAATTGTCAGCCCATATTAGTAATTCTAACAATACTTTTATAACAGATATACATACGCACCACATAATACGTACATACAATTATACATGCGATATACACTCATAGTTAAGTATTAATGATATTGAAGTAACAATGAAAATATATACATGCACATAATATAAACATATATAATATACTAATAACAAATACATATACTACATGCAATTTTGACAAACAACACATACATAATAAACACGCACATGATATATACTTAATATGTATAATAACACATATGAGCCTATTTTATAATCACCTAATAATAATATAAGCACATATAAGCTCATTATTGCAAAATAAAGAAAACGTGTTAACCCTGGACAAAATTAGTGATTACACGGCTCAATTAATCAATGGCCTCTATATTTAGATCAAGACAATTCCATATATAACATAAATACGAAAAGATAAAAAAAACAAATGATTCTTATCAAACTTATCTCTGTCATTGTTGTTTGGATCATATAAGTGAGAAACGCATATCAAAACTCATAAAGATGGATTTTTGGAATCTTTTATTTTCTAACAATTAGATATTTGTGAACCTTGCTTAATGAGAAAAATGATCAAATCACTGTTTAACGGTAAAAACGAATGAGTAAGTGATTTATTAGGTCTAATACATAGTGATGTATGTGGACCGATGAATACACAAGCCAGAGGAGGGTTTCAATATTTTATTACTTTCAGTAACGACTTCAGTAGATATGAGTACGTTTACCTAATGCATCATAAATCTAAAGCCCTTGAAAAGTTTAAGGAATTTAAGAATGAAGTAAAAAACCAATTAGGAAAAAGTATCAAAGCTCTTCGATCAGATCGAGGAGGAGAATACTTAAGCCTAAAGTTTGATGAACTTCTTAAAGAATGTAAGATTGTCTTACAACGTACACCTCCAGATACTCCACAACACAATGGAGTCTCTAAAAGGAGAAATCGAACGTTGTTAGACATGGTTCGGTCAATGATAAGTCATGCTGATCTTTCAACTTCTTTTTGGGGACATGCGCTAGAAACAGCTACTTTCACACTAAATCGTGTTCCATTTAAATCGGTTCAAAAAATACCATATGAGATGTGGATTGAGAAATGTCATAGTATGTCTTTTATGAAAATTTGGGGATGCAAAGTTTATCTTAAACATCAAATGTCTACAAAACTCAAACCTAAATCTCATAAGTGTAATTTTGTAGGGTATCCTAAAGAAACAAAAGGATAATATTTCTTCAATCTATCTGAGAACAAAGTGTTTATTGCTCGAACGAGAGTCTTCCTCGAAAGATAATTTATTTTTAGAAAATGAAGTGGGAGAAATATTGAACTTGAGGAAATCCAAGATCAACCACAGATCACTAAACCAGAGATTGAACAACAACAAATTCCACAAATTGTTGAGGAACATCCAATCATTCTTGATACACAACTACTGCGAAGGTCTATGAGAGAACACAATGCGCCTGAGAGATATGGATTTCTTGTCACATTGCATGGAGACGTTCTTCTCATGGACCAAAATGAGCCTAGGACTTACCGGGAAGCAGTGGAGAGCCCAAACTCTAAGAATTGGCTAGAGGCCATGAAATCCGAGATGGATTCCATGTCAGAAAACCAA
Source organism: Hibiscus mutabilis (assembly GCA_019671005.1). NCBI lineage: Eukaryota > Viridiplantae > Streptophyta > Magnoliopsida > Malvales > Malvaceae > Hibiscus > Hibiscus mutabilis. The sequence continues at coordinate 19,056,861 of CM033721.1, read as the reverse complement.
GTATGTACTTTGGTTGACCCACCCGAAGGAATTAAGCCCATAGGGTGAAAATGGGTTTTCAAAAAGAAAACCGACATGGATGGCAATATACAAACATACAAAGGACGATTGGTTGCTAAGGGATTTCGTCAAATTCATGGTATAGACTATGATGAAACATTTTCCCTTGTTGCTATGTTTAAATCTATCCGGATATTGCTTGCAATAACTGCATATTATGATTATGAAATCTGGAAAATGGATGTCAAAACCACTTTCCTTAATGAAAAATTAGATGAGGATGTATACATGACACAACCTGAGGGTTTTGTCGATCCAAAAGATGCCCTAAAAGTATGCAAGCTACAAAGATCTATTTATGGGTTGAAGCAAGCTTCTCGAAGTTGGAATATTCGTTTTAATGAGGCAATCAAAGAGTTTGGTTTCATTAAAAATGAAGATGAGCCATGTGTTTTCAAGAAAGCTAGTGGGGGCACTATTACATTCTTGGTATTGTATGTGGTTGACATACTAATAATAGGAAATGACATACCTACCTTATAGTCTGTAAAGACTTGGTTAGGAAAATGTTTTTCTATGAAAGACTTGGGTAAAACAACCTAAATATTAGGAGTCAAGATCTATAGAGATAGATCAAGATGACTTCTAGGACTAAGTCAAAATACATACATAGATAAAGTACTGAAAAAAATCAGTATGAAAGAATCTAAAAGAGGATTCTTACCTATGAGACATGGTATTTCGCTCTAGAAGGAAATGTGTCCTTCAACACCTCAAGAGAGAGAGCACATGAGTAAGATTCCATATGCTTCGCCCATTGGATCTATCATGTGTGTCATGCTATGTACACGTCCGGATGTATCATATGCACTAAGTATGACAAGTCGATACCAAGTAGATCTCGGTGAAGGTCATTGGGTTACAGTAAAAAACATCCTTAAGTACTTAAGAAGAACTAAGGATACATTCCTTATGTGTGGAGGTGAGGAAGAGCTAAGTATAAAAGGTTACACTGACGCAAGCTTCCAAACTGATAATGATGATTCTCGATCGCAATCGAGTTTTATGTTTTGCCTTAATGAAGGTGCTGTAAGCTGAAAAAGTTTAAAGCAAGATACAATAGCCGATTCTACAACAGAAGCCGGGTATATTGCAGCAAGCGATGCTGCAAAAGAGGCTGTTTGGATCAAAAAGTTCATATCTAAACTAGGGGTCGTGCCTAGCATATCAAATGCCATAGATCTATGTTATGACAACAACGAAGCCATCACACAAGCAAAAGAACCTAGATCTCACCAGCGATCCAAACACATACTTAGGCGTTATCTTCTCATTCGTGAAATCATTAATCGAAGAGATGGAGAAATATGTAGAGTACCAACAGATGACAATATCGTTGATCCACTGACAAAGCCTCTGACACAGCAAAATCATGAACGTCACACTAAGTCTCTTGGTATTAGATACATGAGTGATTGGTCTTAGTGCTATTGGGAGATTGTTGGAGTATACCCAAAGACCAATCATAAGATGGTTGTAAAAGATATACTTATTTTATCTTGTTTATTAATATAAAGTCATTATTATTATTCAGCCTTATTCTGTGTATCTATAAATAAACCGAATTATAATAAAGTCCTTAAAATAATATAGTTATCTTCAATGTCCTTAGTCAATAATTATTGTGGGCTTGGGCAAAAATAATGTATTAAGACTAATATGTAGTTGATTGATGACAAATTATTGTCATTGACATGGAGATGTCAAAATCAATACATAAGTATGTGTTAGGGAACAACATACTAGACTGACCCACTATGAACATGTTTCTTGTATTATTATGTGACAGCCACAACATTGCTTATGGTGATAACTACATGTATGATCCTCAAACTTGAGATCATCATTATTTCAAAATCGTGAGTGACATATTTTGATACGGTCAAACGTGTGTCGTAACTAACTACACTATAAAGACTGATATTGGATATGTCATAATCCATGTAGCGAAATATGGTTGATCAAGATAGGATATGTCCCTGCTACATAATAGGAGTAATATCAAAGGCCACTTGGTTGAGTGAGACTAGAAAATGCATGGTCATGCTCGAATAAATTGATATAGGATATCACAATTATTCGTTTATAATAGTCTACTCAAGATACCAAGAAACATTAGATGAACTATACAAGTGTGACTAATCCATGACTTGTGTCCGATCTAGATATGAGGACAAAATGATGAAATACATAAAAGAAGTTAATCACGGAAAAATTTTAAATCGAACTACAATTTCATGTAACTTAGGTAGCAATGATGTATTGCTAGATGTCACTCATTGCTTGTAATATTAGAATTGTTCTAGATATTACTGCTAACGTTACATGAACCTACAAGGGTCACACCTATGATTGAAACGAACAAATATCGATTAGATAGCATGTGTACAAACTTGTTGTACACGTAATTAGTGAGAAACTGAAATTGTTATAATTATTGTAATTATGGATAATTTCGTTTATATATATATATATATGTGTGTGTGTGTGTGTTAATATTTGATAAGTTATTGTAATTATCAAATATTATTAAAGTATATATATATATATATCTAAAAGAAACCTAATTAAAGTAGAATCTGAATTTAATTAGAATTAGGTTTTTAAATGCTATATAAAGGCATAAGGTCTAGCAGCCATTTATTCCTGGTTTTTGAAAAACCTCTCTAATAGTTAAAGAAGAGACAATATTGTTCGTTTCATTCGGGTGGACTGTGTAGAGGTCGAAACGCTATTGTGACGGCTCAGATTCGATTTGGTTATTCTGAATTCCCTACGAATTTCTAGATTCCAGATTTATTAAGATAACATTTCATCCTTTATCACCCTGAATTCGTTCCTTGTATGTGGATCACTGTTGAATTATGCCGGATAATTTTTCCGCTACGCACCGGCGTTTCTCAACAATTATATTTCATATATAAATAAATACAATGCTTTTGAAAATTAATTAAAATATACACGTTTAATATAATAATTATATTAATAATGTGATATTTTTTTAAAACAAATATATAGTGTAACATAAATTATTTTATAATTTTTATGCAAATATTTTTAATTTAAAATTTTAATATACAACGATGATTTGGTAATATTTATTTTTAGGTAATGTTATACTTAATTAATTAAACATTATCATCTTACATTTATCGTCAAATAAACCAAACAAAAAATGTTACATTGTCAATAATATGTCAGATATTATTATATTTTTGACAAATCTTATGTTTCTAGTGGGTCTAGATTCTAGAACCCATCACATAAGAGAAATGATGGAACAAAGATGAGCAGCTTGGTGGACCGGCTAATTATGCTTGTTCATATATTATTATATTTACGAATCTTATTTCACGAGATAGTCATATTTTTGGCAAATTAAACCCAACCCAAATGAAGTAATTTCTATATACACATGTTGTGTATTTATTCTTTAAAAAACCTAAATTAAACAATTTAGGTAGTAATTTTTACAAACATACATATTTATTTTTTTTAAAAAAATTTAAATCTCTAAATCTAAAATCATAAAACCCTAAATTATAAATATAATCTCTAAATTTTAAACTCTATAAACTAAACATATAAATTCTAAAACACTAAACTAAATTTTCAACCCCTAAAACAGAAAATATTATATAATTTAAAGACTACGATATATATATCGAATAATTTTGGTACTAAATGTGGTATTCCTTATTGGCCGTCCAAAGGGAAAGGGGCAAATATGCAAAGACAACAACATCAAGTTAAACTAGGGGAAGGCAGATGTTTGGACCTACCTTTGTTGAGGTTACCGTCCCAATTTGCTTGTCTTTAATCCCGGTAATTTGCTGTAAACTCTCTTTATGCTATATATCTTAATTAATTAATTGATTAATTAACTTATTGCAAACAACAAAATTCAATGGTTGGTATTATCCCCAGCCATGTCCCTTTCATTCATCCTCTACCCATTTCCCCATGGATTCCTTAATTTATAATTATGGTATATTCTTCTCTAAAATATAACACAAATGAAATCAATTCCCTACGCATTTAAACAATTATTAGATTTTATTATTTTATCAATATTTGGCTTATCTATACATAGGATAGACTCATAGGGAACTGAACGGGACAACCGTTCCCCCTTAAAAATTTAAAATTCATATATAATTTTAAAAAATATATATTTTATTGAATATTTATTTTTACTCCTTAGAATTTTATAAATTTACCCTTTAATAAAAAAATTTACGTCCGTCCCTGTCTATATGCATGCATATATTTCGTACAATGGGTAACATTTTATTTCACGTAAATTAGATATGACATATGTCGCCGAGATATTTGAGTTTTCGTTTGATTGATAATTTTTACCTTTTTTGTTAATTGTTTCTAACAAAAATAAATACTAAAGGAACTATATAGTCTAAATTAAATTTGTTTTTAATAAAAAGGTCAGGGGATATTTATATAAGGACAATTATATATTTTTATGTTTGAACTTGATTTTAGGTTCAATTTGATATTTTTTTGTTCAATTAAGTGTTTAAATTTAATTTTTTAATTAGTACTTGAATTTAACTTTTTGGTTGAAATAGTTACTATCTTTAACCAATATAAACCAAAAAATCAATCTCAAATACCTATTTGAACCAAATAACCCAATTTCATATATCAATTTAAACAAAAAAGTCACGTTTAAGTACCTAATTGGACCTACAAAATTTAGGTATGAAATTAAACTTTAAAGTCAAATTTAAATACCACTAAAAAATTTAGATATAAATTTAATCTTAAATCAAATTGAGGTAAAAAAAATATATAGGTTAACCCTTCCTGTACAATAGAGATATCTTTAAGGCAGGCCTACCTCGTATGAGACGGCTTACGTTGGATAAAATATTTTTAAATTCAGATTAATTTTGGCCAACTAAAATAACATTTAGAAGGGGGAAAAAGAGAGAATTTAATGCTCCATTTGTATTTTATACACGCTACTATTTAACTTGTTTACACAAATGATTAATTTAGCTATTACTTCCTATTTCGATATTATAATTATTTGAACTCTAGTTTCAGAATAAAAAATATGATCATCTTAAGAGATTCGAGTTTAAACAGTTTAATCTGTAAGTTGTATGCGTATAAAAAGTATAAATATATATTATCTTGTAATCACCTTAAAGACTATTCAAAAAAAATTATAATTATTTAACTTTATTTTTACACAATTAATATTCAGGTACTATTTTGTATTAGTTTAACAAATTAAACTAAAAATGCTATTAAATTTATGATAAGAAAAGACTACAATCTGATCAGAGGAAGTCAAATTAAAAAAAAAAACCTTGAAAATTTGGGATGAGGAAATACAAATAATCATATTTTTGTATATTACTATAAGGATCAAATTGTAATATGAAGAAACTTATAGGGACTAAAATGAAGTTTGACCATTTTTAGAGTTAGATTCCCCGTGAATATAGATATCATATGATGAAGAGAGCTGTGAATATTGAAATTAGAAATTTGTACTTATTTGATACCATCTTTTTAAAAATGATTACAAAAAAAATTTGTTGGGTTCAATGAAAAAAGAAATGTTATTTTTTCTCAGTAAATTTCGGTTTGAGCAATTTGTCCGTACAACATATAAACATTTTCAAACGGTAAGCAGTAAACAACAAATACTACTATGAAACAACATAATAATATTAAAAATGATTACAAATATTTTTAAAAAAAAGTTCCGAATATTTTCCAATTAAGATCAAAGAATGCATATTTTCCAAAAAAATAATATCATTTTTTTCTCTATGTACTGATTTGCATGAATCCTGTAAATGTTCACAGCAATTCTTGTTGATTCTTTTTGAAGGAATTGTGTCTCATTTAATATCTTTTATTTATTTAATTTAAGTCATAGTTCGATTTTCGATAATGAAAGGAGAAAAAGAGTAATTTTAAACACTTTTCATTTATTTAAATTAAGTCTCATTAAAATACATTCATTTAATTGGTTCTGAAAATGTAGTTCTCAATTACCTAATCATCTAGGTCCCAAAAGTGTTTTCCATGAATTCTCATTTTCCAACTTTTTTTTTTAAGATTTATAATTCCTTGGCAAGGTTTTTGACCTCTAAATGGTAAAACTATATACAAGTCCCTCTAGAACTTATAAAATTATACATTAATTTGGTAAAATTACATTTTGACCCCTCAAAAGATTTTTTATTCTTTTAAAAACTATAAAACTATAAATTAATTTAATAAAAAGTTATATTTTAACCCATCATAAAATTTATAATTTAAATTCAACCCGAGCTATAGATATATTTAATCTATAAAGAGACTAGGCTTATTTAGGTTAGGACTTACTATTCAACGCTCCCATTTCCGGTTCCTCCTTCATACTCTTAATACCTTCGAGTGAAGTAATGGAAGGCTTCAACAGTTGGTTGTATGAAAGCTTCAACCGTGATTTCGCCATTCGAAGGTTTTGCTCGGCACGAGTTGAGCTCGAGCAAGTTGAGTTGGAAGAGTTGATGAATTATGATATCGAATCATTTTGTCCCGATGATGAAACCAGCAGCACCCACCACTTGGCTGCTTCTGAGGTCGATGACTTCGTTGATAGCTTCATTAACATGGATAATGATGTCGATGTCGGTGATGATGTGGATGATAAAGATAATAATCATAACTCCAAGAAGCAGGAAAATTTCCATCATCTTCGGGACGAAATCGAGGTGTTTTCGATAGCAAATGATGATTTCGGAGACTCTTCGTTGATGATCGAAGGAGATGAAATGGAGATGAGTGGCTCATGTGAAGAATTGGGAGCACATGAAATGGTGCCAAGTCTAGAGGAGGCGAGCCAGGGGGTGGACCAAGGGCTGCACCTGGTACATTCGTTGCTGGCATGCGCCGAGGCAGTCGGCTGCCGTGACTTGCACCTTTCAACCTGTATGCTCAGCCAAATATGGGCTTCGGCTACTCCTTTGGGTGATTCACTGCAAAGGGTTTCCTATTGCTTTGCCACAGGATTGAAATCTAGACTATCGCTTCTTCGAAACGTCAACGGAAACGGCACGATCACGAATTGCACAGTCGATGTGCCGTCTATAGCTAGGGAGGAGAAAATGGAGGCTTTTCAACTACTTTACCAGACAACTCCTTATATTGCATTTGGTTTCATGGCTGCAAATGAGGCAATTTGTCAAGCAGCACAAGGGAAAGGCTCCTTGCACATCATTGATCTAGGAATGAAACATACACTTCAATGGCCATCCCTGATAAGAACACTAGCATCAAGGCCCGAAGGTCCCCCGAGTCTTCGAATTACGGCATTAACCAGCAATGAACATCTCATAGAGCTCGAAGCCAGCATGAAGCCCCTCGTCGAGGATGCTAGCTCACTCGGTGTAGCAATGGAGTTCCGCATGATATCGGAGCCGGTTACACCATGTCTTTTGACCCCAGAGAATCTCAACTTAAGAGAAGGGGAATCATTATACATCAACAGTGTTATGCACTTGCACAAATATGTCAAAGAAAACAGAGGATCACTCAAAGCAATCCTCCAAGCAATCAAGAAACTAGCCCCGGCTTTGCTGACGGTGGTGGAACAAGATGCAAACCACAACGGACCGTTCTTTCTCGGGCGGTTCCTCGAGTCCCTTCACTACTATTCAGCCATTTTTGATTCACTAGAAGCGAGTCTACCCAGACATAGTCCTCAAAGGATGAAGATAGAGAGGCTTCACTTTGCCGAAGAAATACAGAACGTCGTAGCTTACGAAGGGTCGGACAGGATCGAAAGGCACGAAAGAGCGGATCAATGGCGGAGACAATTAGGCAGAGCCGGGTTTCAAGCGATGGGGTTGAAGTGTTTGAGTCAAGCGAGGATGATGCTTTCGGTTTACGGCAGCGATGGCTACACATTGGGCAGTGATAAAGGGTGCCTCCTCCTTGGGTGGAAAGGCAGGCCTTTGATGCTGGCATCTGCTTGGCAACTGCACAATGCTTCATCCTCGTAACACCGAACCACATGGTCTCGATCAAAGCCATTACTTACATATCCTAAAATGCACTTTCAGGCAATTTCATTTGTCTAGGATATTACAGTTTTAGCCTTTCAGGAAATTCCTTGGCTGGCTATTACTTACATATCCTAAAATGCACTTTCTACCTTCTAAATGTTAGAAAAGAATCTTCTGGAGAAATTTACATTATTGTAAGGAACAATATTTGAGTTTCAAAAACGGTCGTACATATTTGTTAATTTAAACACATTTTTTTACTTTTGAAATATATATAACCATACTGAATTTCAACAATTTTTCCGCCATCCTTGTATCATATTAAAACTAGGGTTTTGATTAATTACTTGACATGGAAAATAAGTGCACCATCACCATATTAAATCGAAGTCGAAGAAAAAGGGTAGCAGTTCTTGAAAAGTGCACGACCGTTGGCCAGTGTCACCGCAGTTTAAAAAGGTAGAAGATAAAAGTTCTTTTCAAGTACAATGGTACACTAAATCACAATATTTGTTCAATAACATTATTATCCATCCTTTATAAGAGAAGCTTTCCATTCCAAAAACAATTAGGAAGCCCCGATTCTCCATTTCCAAGTGATTGTATAATTAAATACTCTTACTCAAATGTGTGAACAATTGAATGGAATACCTATTGTGGAAATGACTGTGTATCCTTTTCGGATTTCATTTTCATTTCAATGCCTTGTGTCCCTTGCTTTGTTGGCTCGCAGCAGCTGACATTGTACGCAATCGACTAGCGATTTCCGTGAACGATGGCCTGGCTGCAGGATTGGGGGACCAACACTGTTCCATCAATTTTCTCCATTCAGGATCACAAAAGCTTGGAATTGTCGGTCTCAGCGTGTTACTTACAATGCCTCCTGTATGTCAAGACAACTTTTAGATCATAAAGAGAAAGTATGAGTAGAACCAAGGAATATAAACTAAACATGACAAACAGGGGACTCATAAAATGCAAAGTCAGGAAAATGCATATAACCATCTTATAGGCAACCAAGCATATCCATGTTAGGAATCAGCATGAACAGATACTTTCCACACTGTCACTTAACAGGTATCAATGCCTCATGGCAATAAAACACACTACCCTCATAGGATCTTGTAAGTTCAGTCAAAAATACCACAAAAATACTTCCATATTCTATTTTGGCTCCAGAAGAAAGTTTCCAGCCCAATGGATGGAAAACACAGGCTGTTGCTTAAAAAATATCATGATCGTGTTATTTTTAGTTTCACATTTGCCTCTATAACTGGTGAGAATATTCTAAGACAAGCAAAAATTTAAAAGCTACAAGAAGTACTCGAGTCACACCTATAATTGCACCATAGTGCATATTGGCATAAGGCTCTTCACCAGTGAGAATCTCCCAGAGAACAATACCAAAAGAGAACACATCAACCTGCAGATCAACAAATAAAAGTGAACAAGAGTGCTCAAAATGACATTATGTCACTAGCTATATATATATATATATATATCCCACGCCTGCAATATCATGAAATCAAGTATAGGAAGTATAAAGAAAATTAATAGGTTTCCGAGGAATCATCTCAACATCAAAAGATAACTTTCTTTCACATCCCCCACCCACTGACCCATCTCTTCTCTTTTTATTATTTTTAATGAATATTTCAGTTAAGCCTCTCCCATAAAAGAGTGTGATCATAAATGTATCCATGTGTGCACACATACATACATACTTTATTTAGATATAGATGACTATTAGTCGTCAAAGAATAAATGGCAATAGACAGTGTGGTAATGAAATTACACAGTAGGAAAAAAAAGGCTGAAAGTTATGAACTAACACTTGTAGGTTCAGACTCAACAATTGATTCTCCTAGACTATCACCAATGTCATCCAGCTTTAATCTGTTCATTTTAAATCATCTTGCAAAGTTCAGCACTAACTGCCTCCAGATCCACTATAGAGCGAATTAAGCAGTAGCAGTCATTTGTAATTTTGTACTATCATTATCTTAATTTCCCATTACATAGAAGCTGCTATAAAGAGAATGGCAGCAATTCAGATTACGTACTGATCACTGCAAATGAATAATAAGAATAATCAGTTAAAGAAAGACTTCTTTCCATTGGGTTTTATCATTATGGACTATGTTTTAGATTGCAATAATCAGGTAAAACCTTCCAGAGATCTGTGGGAAGAATGAGGAAGAGCAAATAGCTTATTGTGCCAGATCAAGTTAATTTCATGAATGACATCTTACCTTTTCTGAAACCTTATTGCTGCCCCCATTCAGGAGCTCTGGAGCCATCCACGGTAGGGTCCCCCGAACACCACCAGAAACCAAGGTGTTACGTTTGATTTTAGACAGTCCAAAATCACCAACCTGAGAAAGAAATATTCTTAGAGACGTAATAATTAGCAACAAATTTCAACCATACTAATTCAGCCAGGACAGAGAGGTAACCTTGCAAATAGGTCGGGAAGGATCTTTCAAGTTAACAAGCAAATTGTCACATTTCAGATCAAAGTGCACAATATTTTTTGAATGTAAATATTCCATCCCAAATGCTGCATCCATAGCAATTATGAGCTTCTTTCGACGATCAAGCACCCTGGAAATTTAGATTAGGTGAACAGTAAGCTGGAGATATTTGTGAACTAGCAATAAACCCCCCCCCCCCAAAAAAAAAAAAAAAAGAAGAAGAAGAAAGAAACAGTAAAACAAACTATTTACTCAATAACAAAGTGAAAAAAGACTTCACCTATCCTTGCGAACTAAAACATGCCTAAGGGAACCATCAACCATGAACTCTGTAACAGTAGCCATTGTTCCTCCAGGACCATTTTGCACCACACCATAAAATGCCACCACATTTGGATGGTGAAGCTTTGAAAGAATGTCAGCTTCCCGCCAAAATTCAATGGTCTGGGGATGTAAGTGTAAATCTTTAGTAAAGCATTAATTATGAAAAATAATACCATAGAGAGAATGGCAGTAGCAAACATGCAATACCTAGGTTAAATAATGATGATTATGATAATAGCTAAAATAAAGAAAAGTTGCCAACATCCATGTGGTGTAGTGACCAGATATCAAACACCCCGAGTATGAAAAATAAGCTCTATTTGGACCCCCCCCCCCCACCACACCATAAAATGCCACCACATTTGGATGGTGAAGCTTTGAAAGAATGTCAGCTTCCCGCCAAAATTCAATGGTCTGGGGATGTAAGTGTAAATCTTTAGTAAAGCATTAATTATGAAAAATAATACCATAGAGAGAATGGCAGTAGCAAACATGCAATACCTAGGTTAAATAATGATGATAATGATAGTAGCTAAAATAAAGAAAAGTTGCCAACATCCATGTGGTGTAGTGACCAGATATCAAACACCCCGAGTATGAAAAATAAGCTCTATTTGGACCCCCCCCCCCTCTTCAGGAGAAAAAGTAATATACATATATATTATTTTTAGTTCTTTAAACTTCCTTTTAAGATCAGCAGGCTTTCAAACAAAGCTGCACGAAGAATACGCAGAAAATGTATTATTATATGCATAAAAAATATTAATTTATGTAAGGCAAATTACCAATCTTTCTTGCTCAGATGATCGACCTGTGAAGCAGCTCTTTTTTATTCTCTTGATGGCAACATCTGATCCCCTCCATTTTCCATGATATACAGTCCCAAATGTACCAGAACCCAGCTCCCTCAACTCTTCAAGATCTTCATTCATTATGAGCTATAACATCAATCCAGGAAAAACAAGTAAGCATCTAATACACATTACAGAAAATATTTCAGGAAGTATGTGGGACATTGTCAAAATATGTTGAGGACCAAAATATAACAAACAAGCAAGAAGAGATGCATTTTTTTTTGTTTCAGTTTGTATGCGCACGGAAGTTTTCAAAAGCAAATCAGATGTCAGAAACACATCCATGTAGCTTCAAAGCATTTTATGGCCAGTAGATACTCCAAAAGCTTATCCCCATTGCATTTGAGTCAACAAAAATAAGTTTATAACGAGAAACAAAGATTGAATCTGAACATATAAAAAAGAACAAAATTTAAGTTAGCACTACAGAAGAACAAAATTTCTAAAATATATATTTCAATGCCTTTGTCAATTTAAGAAACCATTCAACAGCTAGTGTTAACTATTGTTCTTGTAGAACTTTTATCATGCAAAATTAGAGACGTCAGAATCAAATTTTGTGCTCTCTTAGATAGAGAATGACAAAAATAAATAGCTTCAACAAGGATCAGAATACACATCTAGAATATATTTTGTGAGGCACACGTAATGAGTAAAAAGAGAGGTAATTTCTCCAACTAGAAGCCTCTGCAAAGATGAGCAAGCACTGGTAAAAACTGTTCCGCTACCCAGTGGGGTGTGCACCTAGGCACATCTAGTTGTTGCACCTTAGCATTAGATAATAAAAGCGCTTCAGATCTTTCCGGGTGAGGCCCATTTGATCAGGCACATGTTTGATGTGCCCAAACATGCCTTTTTGCAAGGCAATGAGCACAAAAAAGGTCTGCTTGATTGAAGTCCTTTCTAATTTCTTTAATTTTTTCATTAAATGTACCTTTATTAGTAAGAATAAGGATAATATCAAACTACTTTTCAAAATTTTGAGTATTCGACAAACACAGGATCAAAGGAAATAATACACACTGGCCAACAAAAGAAAAGTTTGCAAGTTTTGTAGGATAAATTGTACCAGTTTTCAAAGCTCACTATCAAAATATATATCTTAAAGTTATTTTAAGTACATACACAAACACACATACAAAAACATGTGCACACATCTTTATTTGCACAGGCAAGGGCACGCCCTGCCCCTTTGAAAACACTCTCACGGATTAGCCTCTTATCTCTACAAAATTACACAGGTCTTACTGAATTTGTAGTTAACCCTCCAAGTTTCAGTTTCACATACATAAATATGTTGGGAAGTAGTGATAAAGATGAAATGTTTGCACGTGCCAAAAGGCAGGAGTCAAAGCAACATAAATTCCAGAACAAAATTTGAAGTTACCATAAATAATTGTTTATTGCAAGCAACCGAACAGTGGTCCAGTCCATTTCATATGCACCAAAAGTATAAGAAGAAAAACAGGAGAAACTGTGACAAAGGTAGCATACCTGCAACGTATTGATATCAAACTCTCCTAGAGAAGGATCCAAAGGAGGTAGACCAACGTTCGTCTTCTCCGATCTCGGCTTCTAGAAGAACCCATTCAGTCATTCCGTTAGCAGATGTCTTTCAAGGAAGCAAGGAGTACAAAATCAATTAATCAGAAATTAATTACCTCATATTCCGACTCTGGTGTTCTTAGGTTTTCTATCATGGCATTGAACTGCATACTTTCACTGATTTGCACTTGGGGTTGACCATCCTTCAGGTTGTTCTCACCAAAATTTTGATCAGAATCAGCTTGGCTCAATGGAACTACACCCCGTGAGGTAAACCGATCTGATATATGATATCGGTTGATGAGGGAACCATCTTTTTCTTCAAAATCTTGCGCCAACTTCTGAAAATATGACCAGCGTTTTGGCTCATGGCTTTCCATGTTCAAGCTCAAGCCAGCTCCATCTGTTTGCAGTGGGCTAACACCAGAGGACTCTTCAGAAAGCATTGCTTTGGAAAACATATCATAAAGGAAGTCACGAGGAAACCGATCATTGATATCAATAAGAATGTCCCCATGATCTGCCCTGATAACATCACTATGGTGGTTCTCTTTAGAATCATCTTTTGTTGAACTCTCTGTCCCCAAATCAACGTGAAAAAGCCCTGGAGGGTTTTTGCTAGTCAAGTTGGCATCATGGGGCGAAGCGAATGCTGATTCGCCCGCTACAGGAAGCCTCGCTCCAGTTTCTGCTGATTGATTATCTGGAAGGTTATCTTTCAGACAACCAACCTGAACCCCATCCTTGTTTGGAGCTTGTATATTGTCCACGAGATTTGAAACTGCTGACTTCAAACCTGTGTCCAACACTTCTTCAGAAAGCTTTGAGTTTATCCGAGAAACAGCACCAGGATGGGGAGCAATATTAGAATGTTTAGCAGCTGAGCTTTCAGTATGGGGAGAGATATTACTATCACATAAATTTTCAACAGTTTCTGTGTTTGGACCCTGATGTGCCACACTAGATTGTGGGTGAGCTAATAACAAATGGGAACCTAATGAATCATCAGATTTTGACAATCGATTTAGCAAGTCTAACTGCTCCCGAGGTATTCTTTCCGAATAATAAACCTTGTGTGGAGCTGCAGTGGGCTCAAGGTAGCTTAGATCAGCATGATTAGAATCAGCATCAGCATCACTACCCGGATTAGGAACTGGCACTTGATTCACAGCATCAGAAGATGACACAACCTTTTCATTTTCCTGGTTTTTAGCTTCATTTTCAACAGTAAAAAGAGATGCATCTTGTGAAGCAACAGCAACTGGCACTTCTTCAAGCGGGAAATGATTTATCACCTCTCCATCATGTGGCTGGGAAGAAACTGCACGGTCTGTTTCCAAGGGATGATGTTTTTCAAGGTCATTGCCCTGGTGACCTGAACCATCAGGTTTGAGTTTCAACTCATTCGCCAGCATCTGCTGATTCTGTTGTTGTAGGCCATGGTATGGTTGCACTTCAGTCAAGTGTTCATGACGATTCATAAACCCATTAGGAGGAACTGAGTTAGAAAATGCTGCAATATTGGAATAATTAGAAGAATTATCACCATACTGCAATGGATACCCCATCCTCTGGCCATGATAAAACTGTGGATTGGTTTCGTAGGTGCCTGGGGAACTTGGTAGAACTGGTTGAGAAGACTGAAAAGTTGACGAAGACCCCATCATGCCAGGAATGTTAGAAGAGCTAATGACAATCGTGTCTCTTGCAACTCCGCCTGATACCCTGTCTATATTCTTTCCTTCTGGTTCTGTTAGATTGTTACCAGAAAAGCTTGTCAACCCCTGCAGAGTAGAGTTTGTCCTTGTTCCAAAGTCCATTCCATTGACAGCTACCACATATTGAATCTCAGAATCACCATCCATGTTGCCTAGACCAAACTGAGTATCCTCCAAATCACTCAGTGTGAACAGAAACATCCTAAGCTTTTGTGAGGCCTCTTTGTCTAGAAGTTCGTTACATTCCTCCATCATATTCTGCAGATCTTCATCTGAGGATACAGACACCAAAGCATCAAAGTCCTCTCCTGGAAGCTGATATTTGATCACTTCTGTTTGGTCATAAATTGATAATATCTTCTGCTTAAGTTCCTGCCATGAAATATCCTTTCTGATGCGAATTATGCGTGTTTCACCTCCAACATACCTTAGCCTTCTGTCACTTGGTCGAGGTATGATTTTTCCACCAAAGCTGCAGAGAACCTTCAACTTTGCTGATGTGCCATCAGAGGTACCAAGTGACATGTATAAAATGCCTCTATCATTTTCATAGCCCGAGGTAGTCTGTCTCACTGATTGAAGTGACCCATAACAACTTTGGTTTTCATGTATAGAGCCTTTTCTTTCAAACCCCTTCGGACCTTTCTCTACTGCGTTAAACATCGAACTATCAGACCCAATTTCAGACTCTGTACGACTAATACCTAGAATACCTTTTAGATCCATATATCCTGTTGCATAACTAGATTCACCGAGAGAACTTGGGATGAAAGGCTTCCTAGGATTTAACCGATCCCGCATAAATTCAAAATTAAACTCCTCGCCAGTCTGTATGGAAAAATTAAGTACCGGCTTGACATCAGATCCTTTTGGCTCAGGAGGTCTTATACTCATGTTTAAGCTGGTCATAGGATCTGGCATAAATGCTTGAGTTGCATGAGGGAATTCCCCATGTCCATGATCCACAGAGTTGTAGTGTTTACCAGCTCTAGAATGTTCCATGAAATTGTTGTTTGGATTCTTCTCCATTCATTTAGTCTCAATTGAGTTCCTGTGCCCACATGCCATCATTCATATAAAAAATAAGCTGACAAATACATACAGAAACTGTCTATTAACAAACAATTGCCATACAGATACAGTACAGAAAAGACAAACTTGCCAAGCAACTGAAATTCGCTAGCAAATTCTATTTAGTTTCTAGTTTCAGGCTCTTGGACCAGAAATAAGACGGAGACTTTAAATCAGATTTTGCAGCAAGAAACAGAATTCAGGAGTATGTTCGAGTAATGAGAAAGTAAAACAAAGACGAAAGAAACTAGGAATTAATGTGCAAAGTTAACCAAAAAAAACACCTTCGTAATATTAACAAGAAAATGTGCAGCTAAATACTCTTAACGCCTAATCATTTTTCACCTTGCAATACCTTAATATTAGCTTATTGATCAGAAGCAAGATAGTAATCAAAACCTGAAATCATCACTTTCCAGGGCTTAGAAAACTGGTATTAAGAAATTGATGAGGTGATAAAGAAAATCCTAAACTGATTTTTGGAATTTCAGAACTTTACAATGCAAACTTAATTGTGAGCATCAAATGTTCTTAACAAATTATCAGTCTTCCAATCCGCCAACATGCAACGGTAATTGAAAATTAGAAGATAAAAAACGAGATCTAAGCTATTTTTCGTGTTTTAAACTTCAAACTACTTTCTCTTTTAGGTAAACGCAACCAAGTAAAACAACAGCTAAAAATCAACCAAGCATAATATATACGAAAAGTTCTCCCAGCTACACAATACAGTCTAGTTTAAAACAAAATCTATCAGAAATAAAATAACAAGATTTAGAGGGGGGGAAAGGCGAAAAAACAACAAAAGAAAAATCTTCTGAGTTGCAAAAAACGAATTACCTGAAAGCTGAAAGCGATTTCAGAAGAGATTTAAGTGAACCAGCAGCTACCACTGTAATTCCAAAGCTACAGTTTCTCTGATAATCCGAAGAACGCTCAATCTTTCTTCAAGCTATGACTTCTCTTTGTAAATCTATTGTTTCATTCAACTAAATAGTCAAATTAATGAAGAAGAAGAAGATACTAATTAATGAAACCCAAGGAAAAAAGATACTGTTGATTACATTCCGATTTTGCCCTTGAGTTTTAAATGGATTTACATCGTCTTTGTCCTAACTTACGTTTTCTTTCTGGTGACTAAATTGCCCCTGATCTGTAAAGATCACGTGTTTCTCGTGCTAAGTTCGCTTCTTTGTTTTCTTCTTTTAATCACCGTTGATCGACTTTCCGGTGAGTAATCAAAGGTGCAGACTGCAGTTCTCTTTTATGCGGAGGAAACAAAAATGAATTAACGATGATATGTCGTCTTGGCGAGGAATGTGAGGATTTGATCAATAGTTTTTACGGCGAAGGCCTGAGGGTGCAGAATTAATACGGTGCATATAAATGTATAGTAGCAAAACGTTGTGGTAGTTGACTTGGGACCCTCTTTTATGAGTTATGACAAAATTGTTTTAAAAGCAATAACTAAATGAAAGGGGGAGGGGGGAATGCTTAAAATAAGTGTTTTTTATTTTATTTTAAAATTATTTCTTATTGTCGAATTCTGACAGACTTGTTCTAAAAGTAAGGACTGTACAAAAAAAATATGAAAACGAAAGAAGACAAACGTTAAATATAAGAAAAATTTTAATACGTTTCACGAATATCGATAAATATCATTAACGATAAGTATCAATAAATATTATTAATTTAATTTATAAAATTTAAAAATCTAAAAGACTTATTAAAAAATTTACTATATAGTTATAAATTATTTAAAAAATTAACAGGTAAATTAATTAAAATATATTATTTTATTTTAATTTTTTAAACATAATTAAATTAAAATATTTATCTCGAAATTATAAAATCTTAAATTTTTCTTTTTTAAAATTCTCTTCGCCGCTAGCCTGCCGCCGGCCACCTACTTGCTGCTCTACCGCTGCCCCTGCGTGGCTGCCCTTCTCCACCATCCAGATTAAACCAATGATTTTGCCTAAAATTGCATCTCACTTTTCCATGTGAGTCTTGCTACTACGATCATGGGATTGCATCCCACTTTTCCAATGATTTATTTGATTCATCATATTATAAGAAACCTTGATACAGGCAGGGGCGCCGAGTAACTGCCCGGCAGCAGGCTAGCTGCGGCGGGAATTTCAAAAGAAAAAAATAGGGTTTTATAATGTAGGGAGAAGTATTTTAATTTAATTATGTTTAAAAAATTAAAAAAATAATGTATTTTTCGAATATTCTTTTATAAAATTTAGCTTAGATTTGGGCAAGCTTAAAATTCTATTTTATTATTTAAAGCCTATTAAAATTTAAAATTATTTAATTAATTATCAATTTGTCTGTTAGGATGAAATGTTAGTTTCGATAATATAGGGTCATATTATGATGTCATGAATAGAGTAAATTGTATTGAGATGATTCATTCATAATGGGTTTTTACAATATTCGATTTAAATTAGTTACCCAAAGAATCATATGCAAAAGACTAGACTTCTGTCGCGACCAATTTTAAAATTAAAATGTGAAAAAATAGCTTGACGATTGATTCTTTTTGAAAATTAGGGTTTTTGTTCATTTTAATTCATTTAATCTTGAAACTAGGGTTTTTCGCTTTAAATCAATTATTCTTTATTTATTCTTGAAGACAATTTGGAGTCGCCACCAGTCACTTTAGTAGACCAGACACCATAAAAACAACTATAGATTCTTTGCTTTAAAATTAGGGTTCGGGAGTCGGTTACATGTAGGGAAGGATTAGCACCCCACAAACGCTCGTTATCGGTACCTTATTAATTTCACGTGGTATTTTGGTATTTCGAACATTAATTTGAATTTAATTTAATCCTTTATTGCTAAATGAATTTTCATTCTAAATGAAGGTACCCCTTTGTAAGGAAATACATCCTTAAACGAATATAAATTTTGAAACATCCAATTACTTTAGGATACTTCAATTTATATTCAAAAATGTATCCCAACACAAAAGGTTTAATGCATGTCCAATTATTTTCTTGTCAATTTTAAGTTTAAACCTAATCAAGACTCCAATTGATTAAATTAATTAATCTATGAATACTATTAAATTTAGAGTTTATGTGATAACACCCAAATGATTGGGCACTACCCATATTAAGCCATAAATTAATAATATTCCTAATCGTTAATGTCTCTAATTATTTATTTCTGATTCCGACTTAATTAAATTAACTTTATGTAATTACCATTTTAACTTCAAATGAAATATTAAATAATCTACCAAAATATTTCCTTAGCTAACATCTCATTACAATGAGAACTAGTCAGCTTAAAACATTAAGGTTTCTATTTAATATTCATTTATTTTCTACAATTAACTTCTTATTTTTAACATTTAAAGTTAACTAAAGAACTTAGATACTAAGGCTCTAATTAATTATACTAAGTGTTTAATATTATCAAGCAAATATATTAGATGCTATTTAAAATCATGCAAGCATACAATATAATTTAAAACATTAAAATTAAATTAAAAAAACTGAAATTAGAGACTGAATTGAATTAAATTGCAAACTAAGGTGCCAAATTACAATGATTTAGGACCAAATTGGGGGAAATGAAAACAGGAGAACCGCGGTATGAAGCCTATGAAAGAAGGGCGCGGGCCTTTGCGGGGGTTCGCAGGCCCTGAGGCCCGGCTTTTGGCCTATAAAAAGACCCTATCAGACACCCATTTTCCCATTTTTCCTTTTTTTGGATTTCATCCTTTATACACTCCATTCTCTCTCAAACTCTCCAGCTAAACATCCTAAACCCAGAAAACATGCCCCAAATCAGATCAAACACCAATGTTCTTTCCAAATTTATCACTTGTTCATCCCATTTTCCCTCATTTGATCCAGAATAACACCCAACTCTCTTCATTTCCTTGTTTCTAAAGATCAAACACCCAAAACCCATTTGGTGTTCATCTTAGTTCATCATGAACGTGTTGAACATCGAAGCTCCGGCACATCGCCACCTCCTACACTACCGTTCTAATCTTTAACCCCCATTACCGATCAACCCTGACCTGTTTGCCAACCGTCGTTTTCGGTCATCCCTTCTGACCAACCCTGTAACTCTGATTATCCCTGACCTTCCTCTGGCCACCGGTCACCGATGCGAGGCAATTTTTGGCCGCCGTTTACCGCCATATAAAACCCTAAAAACACCATTTTTTTCTCAATTTTCAACCCTAAACTAGATCTAAGCCCAGATTCAATCGAATCCTCCATTCTTTACCCATTTCCTAGTCATAACTACCCAAACTGGTCCTAAATCTACCTCCTCAACTCTGCCATCACATTCCAACTCTCTTCAGTGACATAAAAAAATTTCGGCAACGTCAAGATAAGCTTATAATCCTTCTCTAATTTTATGTTTCTTTAGATCTAGGACTCAAACTCATTTGAGACTATTGTTTTTAGGTTTTAGAACTTAGATCTGATTCATTAAGGTATTTTTTGTGCAAAAAATAAAAGAGGGAAAGAAAGCTACTTTCCTGCGAGTTATAACGGTGACACGGAGGCTCAGGTCGTCTTCTCTGGCGTCGGTTCACGTTCTGGTAAGACTCTCGAGCTCCCTTCTCTCTCTCCTTTAATGGTTACAATAATTGTTGTTAACTGTCTAATAATTGCCCTCATTATTGATTCCGATAACACTTTCTCTCTCTATTTATAGTAGGGCATCATGGTGACATCAGCAAAGTGGTTATCTGTATGAACCCTGAATAGGTGAATAGAATAGTGCCACGTAGAACTTTTGGCGGGCTTTAAAAACACAAACAACCTTTATGTGTTTGTTTGGGGTAGATATTATATAATTTGGGCGGGAAAAAATGGACATGGACTTGATAATTTGTATTTTTGGGCTCATAACTCTTTTTGTATGTGAATGAACTAATATAGCTATTTGAATTGTATTAATGGACATTTGAATATTTATTTATTTAATGGACCCCTTTTTGTATTATTAATTTATTCATTATTATTTTGGTTTTATTTACAGAGAAACTATATATATATGTATGAATACCCAGACAAAATTAGGGTATTACAACTGCCCCTCTTTGCTCATTGCTGCGGAACAGGAATAGGGCAAAGACTGAAAAGACATGAATTTTTTCTGAACCTATCAGCTGTTGCTTTGAGCTGTAAGATTTTATTCTTATAAACTTCATTTCCTTCTTCCCTTCTAGAAGCTTGAACAAGTTCTTCTCATTTGGAACCTCCCAATTCTCGTGTCAAGGGTAACCGTAGCGTCTGAACTAGCTCCTCTCATTAAGAACTCTATTAAGAACTTTATCTTCGCTGGGGTTGAACTCTTCACATTAGGAGCTCTTTCTTTACTGGGTGAACTGTTCACATCAGGAGCTCTTTCTTTGTTGGGCGAACTCTTTACATTATGAGCTCTTTATTCTTCTTCATTTCCTGTCAAAAAAATTAAAGTGTTTGAATAAGGGTTGGTATGATCCTAATTTCTATATGATGCATGAATTGCGACTCATTGAGATTAATCAATCAGCTTATGCTCTCTGTTGATTCATCTTGGTGTTTTTTTCATGTTTTTTTCATGTTTCATATTTCCTTCGATATCTTATCTTACATTCAGGATTAGCCTTCGGAATCTCCTTTCTTCATTTTTGGCCCTTTTCTCTAAAGCGCCCTTTTGGGTTTTCACTTTAGGTTGCTTTTCTCGAAGCGTCTTTCCAGGTTTTCACTTCGGTTTTCTTTCTTTTTCTTTTTTATTTTTCTCAAGGTGCCCTTTCGAGTTTTCACTTTATTTTTTTCTTTCTTTTTTTTCCTTTTTTTTCTTTTTTTTTCTTTCAAGGGTTACATCAGTACCTTGACAATCAAAGGGCTATAAATCTGACAATAACTGTTCCTCATACATGGGTACTATCAATGCTTCAAAACCTTTTATGAACTTCTTAATTTGTTCCAACTGAGATACTGCCAAGCGATCATGATCAACAATATGATTCTTCTTTGATACACATAGGACAGATAATTGACAAGCTCCAATTATGATAATGTGTTGACCTTGTGGTTCTAATCATCATAACATGAGCACAGAGATAAAAAATAATTGTTCATCGGGTGACAGACTTTGTTGTCAGTTTCACGCTAATTTGGGAATTTATGTTACAATTATCATGACAATTTTATGCCACAAACTTTGCAAACTCTTAAATTTCGCTCTTTCTTATCCTTGAATTCCGCCCATCATAGGAGTCAATACCATCTTCTCTTTACACATTCTTCTTCAATAACCCAAAGTGCTAAAGTTCTCATGTAACTTTCAAAACATAGAAAAACCAAGAAATTGTCTGCTTTTATCATTATATTAGCCATTTTATGATGCTTTAGAATAAAAGAAAGCTAGAAAGTGAATTTATGAATTTTATTGAAGCTTATCAATAGAAATACAACAAAAATTTTGAAAAGAGTCATGGCAAATTGAAACAACAAAATCAAGAAACAAATCTAGATCTTTGGGCATCCATAGCATGAATAATACAACAACCTCATCGACCAGATATAGCCTTGAACTTGAACCCTTGTCCAACAGACATCGAATGTTGTCAGAATGTTTAAAGATGTGAAACCCCTTCCGAAGTACTAGGTGTCCGAGAGGTTCTAATTTCTGGATGCCTATTCTTACATTTCTGAGTCGCCCTTTATGGGTTTTCAACCCAGATCCTCCTTTGGTTTCAAGTCACTATTTGCGGGTTTTCATCTTGAACCCCTATTTTCCTTTTTTTTCTTTTTTTCTTTTTAATATTTAGGGCGCCCTTTTGGGGTTTTCACCATAAATATTTTAATTTTGCGAAACGCTCTTTATGGTTTTTCACTCCATCTTTTCTTTTTATTTTTCTCTTTTTTAATATTTTTTTAATTCTTCAAGCATAATATTTCTTAACTAAATCTGAGTTCACTGGCTTGTGCAACTCTTCACCATCCATTTCAGTTAAGATCAATGCTCCTCCAAATAAGGCATTTTTGACAACATATGGCCCCTCCTAGTTAGGCATCCATTTCTCACAGAAATCTCGATGTATTTGCAAGATATTTTTCAACACTAGATCACCCTCTCAGAATTCTCTAGGCCAAACCTTCTTATCATGAGCCCGTATTGTGACATATAGCTTTTAGTATCTTTTCCTCGATGAGATTCAACTGGTCGAACTGAGCCTGTACCCATTCCGCATCATCTAGCTTTATTTCAGATAAAACTCAAAGTGATGGAATTTCAACCTCTATTGGGAGTACTACCTCTGTCTCGTAAACTAGGGAATATAGTGTTGCCCCAGTAGAAATTCGTACAGAAGTTTGATATGCGAACAAGGCAAATAGCAACTTCTCATGCCAATCTTTGTATGTGTCTGTCGTTTTGGATATGATCTTCTTGATATTCTTGTTTGCTGCCTCCACTGCCCCATTCATCTTAGGGTGATAAGTCACAAAGTTGTAATGAATAATTTTGAATTGCTCGTACGTTTCTGCTATTACTTTATTGTTAAAGTTTGTGGCATTATCGGTAATGTTTCCTTCTGGCAACCCATATCGACAGACGATCTTCTTCTTCAAGAACTTACAAACTATAGATCTGGTGATATTGGTATATGAAGCTGCTTCCACCCATTTAGTAAAATAATCAATAACCACTAAGATGAAACGATGTCCATTGGAGGCTTTAGGGTGAATTTGTCCAATGACATCCATGCCCCAGACTGCAAAAGGCCATGGTGAATTCATTGTATGTAAAGGACATGCGGAGCATTTATTCTGTCAGTATATATCTGGCATTTATGACACTTCTTAGTATATTCAATGCAATCTCTCTCTATAGTCGACCAATAGTAACCATATCTCATTATTTTCCTGGCCATCGCAAAGCCATTAACATGCGTTCCACAAATTCCGTCGTACAATTCTGCCAGGATTTCTCTGGCTTCTTGAGAGTTGACACATCTCAACAAAACTTGAACTTTGCCCCGTTTGTATAAAATTCCACCATCAAGCACGTATCCTAAGGCCAACCTTTTAATGGTCCTTTTATCATAATCATTTACCTCATTGGGATAAGTTTGGTATTTGATGTACTACAAGATATCAAAATACCAAGGATTTCCATATGCTTCTTCCTCTATACTATAACATTGAGCATGGGTCTTGTAGCTATGCATTTGAATTAACATCATATTCTTTGGTTTGTTGGCCATGAATACTGAAGCCAGTGTGGCTAAAGCATTCACCATTTGGTTATCTTCCCTGGGAATATATGCGAAAGTAATTTCTTTGAATTCTTTTATCATTTCAATGATCAACTTTCGATACTCAACCAATTTAGTATCTTTCGTTTCCCACTCTCCTCGAAGCTGATAAATGACCAGTGCTGAATCTTCGTATACCTTTAAACTTTCTATTCTTCTTTCAATAGCAGCATGCAAGCCCATAACACAGGCTTCATATTCTGCCATGTTTTTGGTGCAAATAAACTCTAACTTGCTTGTAAAAGGATAATGCACATTGTTAGGAGAGATCAATATTGCCCCAATTCCTCGTCCTAGGCTATTAACAGCTCCATCAAAATACAGTTTCCAAGCTTCCTTATTTGAGATTTTACTTTCTTCCATGGAGACATTCATTACATCCTCATTTGGGAAATCAAAATTCAAAGGCTCATAATCGTTCGAAGCATGACTTGCCAGGAAATCTGCTATGTCGCTTCCTTTTATTACTTTCTGAATCACATATACAATGTTGAATTCTGACAACAACATTTGCAATGAGCTAATCTCCAGTCAACGCTGGTGCTTCCATCAAAAACTTTAATGGGTCGAGCCGAGATATCAACCAAGTAGTATGGTATAACATGTACTGTCTGAGTCTACGGGTCACCCAAACCAAAACACAACAAAATTTTTGAATTAGTGAATATCGTTCTTCACACTCTGCAAACTTTTTGCTTAGATATTAAATAGCTCATTCTTTCTTTATTGTTTCATCATGTTTTCCTCACACGTACCTCATTGAGTGTTCATAGACCGTCAAATAAAGAATAAGTGGTCTATCTGGAACCGGTGCGACTAATATTAGAGCATATGTTAAGTACTCCTTAATCTTGTCAAACGTTTCTTAACATTGTTCCTTCTATTCTCCTGGATTATTCTTTTTAAGTAATCTGAAGATTGGGTCACATTTATTAGTCAACTAGGAGATGAATCGAGAAACATAATTCAACCTCCTAAGGAATCTTCGAACTTCTTTCTGTGAACTCAGTGACGGAAAATTCTGAAGTGCTTTCACCTTAATCCCAGATCTATCTCAATTCATCTTCTACTGACAACAAATCCCAAGAGTTTTACTGATGTTATTCCAAAAGTACATTTATTGGGATTAAGTATCAACTGGTACTTCCTCAATCTTAATAACAACTTTCTTAGGTTCTAGATATGCTCTTCCTCAGTATGGGATTTGGCAATCATGTCATCCACGTATACCTCAATATCTTTGTGTATCATGTCGTAGAACAGAGTTACCATGGCTCGATGGTACGTTGCCCCAATATTTTTTTAGTCTAAAAGGCATTGCTTTGTAACAATATGTGCCCCATATGGTTATGAATGTCGTCTTGTCCTTATCTTCTGGGTTCATCTTTATCTAATTGTACCCTGAAAGTCTATCCATAAAAGAGAACCATGAATGTCTCGACGTATTGTCAACCAGGATGTCTATGTGAGGCAAAGGAAAATTATTTTTCGGGCTGGCTCTATTCAAATCTCTATAATCCACGCAAATACGTACTTTCCTGTCTTTTTTAGCACTGGGACTATATTGGCCACCTATTTTGGATATTGGGATACTTCAAGAAAGCCAGCATCAATATGTTTTTGTACTTCTTCTTTTATCTTTAGTACCATCTCTGGCCTCAATCTTCTAAGCTTTTACTGAATCGGTTTACATTCTAGCCATATGGGCAATTTGTGTACCACTATATCAGTATCCAATCCTGGCATGTCTTGATATGACCAGGTGAAGACATCTTTGAACTCTCGTAACAAGTCAATCAACCTTTGTCTAGTTATTGGCGAGAAAACATTCCCTATCTTTACTTCTCTCTTGTCCTCATCCGTTCCCAAATTGAGAATCTCTAGCTCTTCCTTGTGAGGTAAGATCTGTTTGTCTTTCTTTTCAACCAACCTCAGTAATTCATTAGGGATTTCACATTCTGTTTCATCATCGACCTCATTGACTTCCATTAGACATGTTGGTTGCCCAAGACCTACTACAGGATTAGGTTCAGTACCATTCATGCAATTAATAGTTGAAGACCTACAAAGAAAATAATAATATACATTTGGAAAAGATACGGAAAGAAACAAGAAACAAGTTTACCATTTGTGAATCAACATGAAAGCATCTTTATTAAAATGAACTAATATGATGGCCCTTTACTGATAATCCCTTATACCCGCGGGAAAAGGTATAGGGTGGTTCATGGTATTTACTCTGTTTTGAACTTAGATACTAGAGAAAGTTCTTCAATAGTCTAATTGCCTAGAGTTTCACCAGGGAGGCATGGCCGGATCCCTTCCAGATATTTACCAGGTTGAGCCCATTCAAAAATTCCTCCAACAAAAGCCCCTCCAGGTCATTACCGAAAACCTCATCCTCGTGCAGTCTTGTTGTTTCCCATTTGACCTCTTCAAGTCACTTTTCAACGTTTTCAAACCCTCGGGACTTAAAGATTCCAGTCATGGGCTTAAAGGATGATTCACTTCTCAAGAGTCGGGCTCTCCTTTGGCTTTCTCTTTTTGTCAAATCTTTTTGTCTCTGTTGAAGGTTGGGCTTAAATCCGAGACCAAAGTGCTCTTTCTTCATTATCATATGCTTTGGTCCCAAACATCCCTGAAGCCGTTTACCAAGTCCTTTACCAATTCTCGCTCCCCTGTCAAGTGTCTCCTGGACTATCATTTTGGTGCAGTTTGACAATTTGGGTTACGGTATTGGTTTCCCTTCAGCGATAAATGTTGCGTTTATGAACTTCAGAGTTATGAACGAACACTCTAAAGCATTATCATTTGTTCCAATATACGACGCATCAGTAGACACTGAAGCAATAATGTCATCTTCAGCTCCCACACTGTCTAACTTCCCTTCTATCATAAATTTGATCTTTTAATGCAGGAAGGACGATACTGCCCTTGCAAAATGGATCTAGGGCCTTCCAAGCAAACAATTATACGTCGGCTTAATATCCATTACCACAAACTCTATGTTGTAAAATCTGGGCCCAATGAGTTGTGGCACCTCAATCTTTCCAAGTACTTCTCTGGCCGTCCTATCAAAGGCTCTTACAGTATTCTTATATATCTTTATATGGGAATCATCAACTGGCTGCCTTTGCAAAGTGACCATCGGTAGGACATTCAATGTCGACTCATTGTCAATTAATACTCAATATATTACATAGCCCTTGCAATGTGTAGTAATGTTTAAGGCTTTCACAAATCTCATTCCGCCGTCAGGGATTTCATCATCAGTGAACGTGATGTAATTGTCAGTAGTAATATGGTTTACTACCCTGTCCAACTTGTGTATAGATATATCATTTGGCACAAACGTCAGATTGAGCACCTCTATAGTGCCCTTCAGAACTTAATAGCAGCTCTAGGACATAAATTCTAGCTTGTTGCTTTTTCAACTATTCGACAATGTTATATTCACTATGCTTCAGAAATTTCAGAAACTCTTGAGCTTTTTCTTCAGTTACTAGCTTGTTTATTTTGGGGGCAGGTTCTTCCCCAAAGATTTTCTCAAGTGCTATCGCAACCTTCTCTTTTACTTTCTCCGCTTCTTTTGATGTTTATAGAGAATAACACCTATCACTACGGGTAAAGTGCTCCACTTCACTTACTAATTCTGTATTCATTTTTCCATCTTCCCTTTCTTCTGGCACTGTATTTGCTTCTTCTGGTGATTTCATCTCTTCTAGTGACTTACCTTTCTCAGCTGTAATCACATTGGCCGCTTAGTTCCATGGAACTTTATGGGTACTTTTGAAAGCAAACGGTGCTGGAGGTGTAATCACAATCTTGGGAGCCATTGATGGTTTTACATTAGACGAGCTTTAGGCCTTAGGCTTGACAGAAACGACCAAGGGCTTATGGATCCCATACTTGACTTTAGAAGATTCGAAAGCACATACTTCCACTTCCTTCCTCTCTCATGCTTTATCAAAGAACTATATTTCTTGTTGTCCATCATCTTTTGTATCAAACTTCTGAACTCTGAGCAATGCTGAATTTCATGATCATGTTCTTGGTGATATTCACAGTACACATCGGACTGCACTTCTTTCTCAATTCTCATGCATATTTCAATCATCTCGGCATTATATAGCTGTTCAAATATCCACTTCATCAGAGATCTGACTTTTGATACATCTATCTTCAATCGTTTTGCTTTATTATCTTCCTCGATGACTTTCACCCTCACCCACCATGGCTCGGCAATGGGTTTGCTGCAATGATGGGTTCATCAAACTTCAAAATCCCATTGTTAATCAGATTTTGGACCACTTTTTTTAATGTCGTGCAAATCTCTATTGTGTGCCCCGGTATTTCAGCATGGAATTCACAATGAGCATTAGGTTTTTACTATGGGGGTAAGAAGACTGTAGAGGGGTCAGATAATATGGTCTCACTAGATCTGCTTCATACAACTATGGGTACAACTCATCATAGGACATTGGTATCGGCGTAAAGTTGATCATATCATTCTTAGGACCACGGGAGTCTTTCTTATTTAAACTTTGAGAACCACCCGATGCAGAACTCGATGAAGTAATAGTTACAATTTTTGGAGCCTCGTATACACTCGTGTTGTTTACCTTATTGTCCTTCCTCTTATAGTTCTTGCGAGAATTGTCCTCACTCTCGATTCTGCCACTTTTAATCGATGCCTCTATTAGTTCACTCGTCATTATTATGTCAGTGAAATTTTGCGTAGCATTATTGATCAATCTGTCAAAAATTGGTCCCCTTAACGTTTGCATAAACATATGAGCAACCTCACTCTCCAGCAACGGAGGTTGTACTTGCACTGCTATATCCCTTCATCTCTGAGCATACTGTCAGAGCGTCTCATTATTCCTCTGCTTTATGCTTTGCAATATACCACGGTTAGGGACCATCTCTGTCACATGTTTATAGTGTTCTCCAAAGGCCCTAGAAAGATTCTTCCATGACCGAATATTTGTGCAGCTCAGCTGTGTATACCACCGTGCTGCTGAACCGGACAAACTGTCTTGAAAACAATGTATCAGCAAATTTTCATCCTTCAAGTGTGCAACCATTTTACGACAATACATTGTAAGATGAGCCCTCAGACAAGTGGTCCTATTGTACTTTTCGAAATCATGTACTTTAAACTTTGGAGGAATGATCAGATCAGATACTAAGCTCATTTTCGCTGCACCCGGTCCTGTTTCATGTACCCTCTGCATTTCCAACAAGCGATCCTTCAAAGCTTTGCAGCGTTCCTCATACTTCTTTTCAATTTCTGCATGGATCTTTTCTATTTCATTTAGAGTGTTCAAATCAGGAACTTCATCTTCGCTGTATAGACCTTTTTTTCCTTTTTCTTTTAAAAAGAAGTTGTTTACCATGTTAAGGGCATTTGCTTAGAAAAGAAGTCGGCTACTAATTATCCCCTAAATTATTAATGAAAATCCTTTGGGAGATTGGAAATTTCTTTTGAAAACTTTAAATTTTCCAAAATGATGAAAACTTTGAGTCGCCACCGGCCACTTGGGTAAGGTAGGCCGGACAACATAAAACCAGAGATTCGTAGCGAAAGGGTTCGGGAGTTGGCTACGAGTGGGGAAGGATTAGCACCCCATCACGCTCGGAGATCGGTACCGAAAAATTTGTTGCTCTTAAAAAGGTGAAAGTTATTGAAATTTAAATTGAGTTTAATTTGAAGTTCTTAGATAAAAATTAACCTAGATTGCACGGGCTTTATTGAATTGGTGGACTCAAATTAATTAAACATTTAATTAATAAGGTTGACGGTATGTCGGACCATAGATTAAACAATATATTACATGGTTCTATGTGTTATATGTCATAAAACCATGTATTATATATATTTAAAAGAAATATTATTATATTAATGGGCTTCGTATTATTCAAAATATGCACATAATATGTCATTTAATATGTGTATAACTATACCATGGCCACTGCATCGTACTCTAATATATATATATATATATGCACAAATATATAAAAAACCAAACACATTTACATTTGGGCTAAAAAAAACAAGGGATAAGAATATACCAAGCCCAGTGGTTTAGGGGCTGATTATACCAAGCCCACTCTAAGTATGTTGCTCCTCGCACCAAGGCCTAGCTCTTCACCGTTGGGATCGTCGGTTAGAGCCTCCGATCGTCAGGAATCACCGTCGCCGAACGGTATTTCTACCTTATCCTTCGTTCTTACTCCTTTTTTATATTCAAACTTAAAAGCCTAATATGATAATAACAGACTAAATATACATGGATGAACCTTCTTTGATTGCTTAGTTTGTTGGATTCGAAAAGAGCAGGGGGAAACTTTCAAAATTTTTTGATTTTTTTATTATGTTGTTGAATCTGGACCGCTTCATTACAATTCGATTACGCCCTTTTTTTTCCAACCTACGTTTACATTTCCAAGAAAACTTTAGTTGATAACACTGTGGCTAATTACATCTACAATTAGGCTCTGTTAACCATTGAATTTTTTATTGTTTCAGCCAATGCTAGTGGTTGGGAGTCGGTGATAATGTCGCGAGATTACCGACGACGAAGCCACGTGGCCAAGAGACGAATCGGCAGCAGCACATGGAAGATGAAGTGACTGTGCGTGGGAGATGGCGCATCGGAGCGTGGGGCGATTGGTGAATCTAGA
This sequence comes from Hibiscus mutabilis, assembly GCA_019671005.1. Taxonomy (NCBI): domain Eukaryota; kingdom Viridiplantae; phylum Streptophyta; class Magnoliopsida; order Malvales; family Malvaceae; genus Hibiscus; species Hibiscus mutabilis. The sequence continues at coordinate 19,025,808 of CM033721.1, read as the reverse complement.
CGACCGGTTCTAGTGCCATCTGAACCGTTGGATCAAATCTGATCTAACGACCATATTTGAGGCGGCTGCAAGAAGAAGGGATAATAAGATTTTTAGGGTTTTTTGTTTATATTGGATATGGGCCAGAAATGGGCTTATAATGTGTTATAATTGTTTATGTAAATGGAATGAAATAAAACATTTGGGCTTTATTTATTTAATTTATTTGTATATATTTAGATTTTTATATATATTTTCTTTTTTAATTAATTGTCAGTCCATATTAGTAATTCTAACAATACTTTCATAACATATATACATAAGCACCACATAATACGTACAATTATATATGCGGTATACACTCATAGTTAAGTATTAATGATATTGAAGTAACAATGAAAATATATATATATGCACATAATATAATATACTAATAACACATACATATACTACATGCAATTTAAACAACACATATACATTTATGTTTTAAATAGACATACATAATAAACACACACGTATAATAACACATATGAGCCCATTTTATAATCACCTAATAATAAGATAAACATATATAAGCCTATTATTGCAAAATAAAAAATATGTTAACCCCGAACAAAATTAGTGATTACAGCTGCCCCTCTTTGCTTATACTTGTGGAACAAGAATAAAGCAAATACCATAAGCACTATTTTTGTCCTGCTTCCCTGTCGAATAATTTGTTCTTTCAAAATGGCAGCGAGCAATTAAGATAACTTGTTTCCCCGAAACGGCAAAAAAACAATTGGGTAGCACTGGTATGCTTTTCCTAATCGGCATTGAACAAACCAGTTACTGAACGACTCATTCCTTCAAAGTGGCAGCGAACGAATCCAAATATCTTTCGGATGATTCATTCTTTCGAAGCGGTATTGAATGAATCTGAATAGCTTTGCTTTCCCGAAGCGGCCGAAAGCAAACTTAGTGACGCTGGGATGTCCCTCCGAAATGGCAGCAGACATACCCAACGAAAACGGCATGTTCCTCAGAAGCGGCAACGAACAAACATGAGTTCTTCAAACAAGGGTTCCATAAAGGCTTCCGCTCTTTGTGAGCCCGAACGAATAGGCTAACTCTTTCTTCCCTTTTTACGAAAAGTTCTATTATCTCACCTTTTTCGCTGGGAAGTTGTGTTTTCGAAATCCTTTGCTTGGAAATTCTCTCCAAGTTTCCACTTTGATGTATGTTTCTCTTCTTAAGAGGTCTCCCCTTTATCCTGTGAAAAGAGACGAAGTGCTACAATGATATGAGTTAGCATGCTCCTAACCTAGGAATGTCTAACTAAATATGATGCATGGATAACAATAATTCACTCAGACACTTCTTCTTCTTGGTCCATTGATTTTGACTTTCCTTTTTTTTTCTCTCATTCTTGTGACAGCGGTGCCCCATTTGTCACTCGGGTTCACCCTTTATGCCCCTTCTTGATTCTTTTATTATAAAATGTCTTTTCAGATTTTCACTTTTAGACTTGTACTTCCAAAGTGCCCTTTATAGGTTTTCACTTCAGTTTTTTTCTTTTATTTTTTTTCTTTTTTCTTTTGGACACACTTCTGGTTTTCGCCTTTAGTTCCCTCAATAATATGTGAGGTACTCATTTTCTTTCTTTGGTAAATCTCGTTAATTTCTCTCCCAATGATCTTTTTGCCTTAACCTTGGCAGATTCACCCTCTATCTTGGAACATCCTGCACTCAATAGGTTAAATCATAGTAATACCAAGAAATCATTTGCTTTTCCTGATCTATGTCAATTCATCTGCGAGATGATTATGAGACGGACAACAGAAATGAGAATAATATTTTATTAATACCTAGAGAAACATTAACAAAATTTTGAAAGTCATGGTAAACATGAGAAAGAAAAGACGCGAATAATGTTGACTGTATGAACAACGAAAACCCATCGACCACAGTAGACATTTTACTCGCCATCTTGGGTTACAACTTTTAACGACCTAAGGATTGAAGCATTTTCCTTTGATGAAGTATGTCATTCGTATGCCAAAATTTACGCATATCTGAATCGTCTTGTTCGAATTTTCAATTCAGATCACCCCTTTGTTTTAGGACGCCCATTTTTGGGTTTTGCCCTAAACCCTCATTCTTTTTTTTTATTCTTCTATTTTTTAAGCATAATACTTTTTTACCGAGTCTGAGTTTACTGGATTGCTTAACTCTTTCCCATCCATCTCGACTAAGATCAATGCTCCTCCGGAGAAGTCATTTTTTACAACATAAGGCCCTTCCCAATTAGGCATCCACTTCCCTCGGAAGTCCTTTTGGTTAAGTAAGATCTTTTTAAGCACCAGATCTCCCTCTTGAAACTCTCTAGGGCGAAATTTATTGTTATAGGCCCGCATCATCCTTCTTTGATACATTTGGCTATGACAGATAGTCTTCAACATTTTCTCCTCAATGAGGTTCAATTGATCACTTTTGGCTTGTATCCATTCAGCCTCTTCCAACTTCACTTCGTTCAAAATTTAGAGCGAAAAAATCTCTACCTCAATGGGTAATACCGCCTCCGTGCTATATACCGAAGAGTATGGCGTTGCCTCGGTGGAGGTCCTCACAGAGGTCCGATAAGAAAACAGGGCAAAAGTTAGCTTTTCATGCCAATCCTTGTAATTTTCCGTGGTTTTTGCTATGATCTTCTTTAAATTCTTATTTGTCATCTCCACTGCTCCGTTCATCTTGGGGTGATAAACAGTAGAATTGTGATGTACAATTTTGAACTGTTCACACACCTCAGTCATCCTTTTGTTATTCAAGTTGGAAGCATTATCGGTGATGATCCTTTCGGGCAAGCCATAGCGACATATAATTTCTTTCTAAAGGAACTTGCAAACTGTCGCTCTTGTGATGTTGGCGTACGAAGTCTCTTCTACCCATTTGGTGAAGTAATCGATGGCTACTAAAATGAAGCGATGCCCATTAGAATCTTTTGGGTGTATCTACCCAATGACGTCTATTCCCAGGTAGTAAAAGGCCAAGGTGAGTTCATGACGTGAAGTGGTACTGGCAGAGAATGTATCTTATCGGCGTAGATTTGGCATTTGTGGCATTTCTTTTCATAATTGATGCAATCTCCATCCATTGTTGACTAGAAGTAGCCGTTTCTCATGATTTTCCTAGCCATCGAGAAGCCGCTAGCGTGGGTTCTGCACAAACCTCCATGGACCTCTTCTAAAATAGTTTCGGCCTCCCGGGCATTGACACACCTCAAAAGTATCTGATATTTGCTTCTTTGATACAAAACCTCCCCATCAAGGATGTACCCCGATGCCAACCTTCTGATAGTTCTTTTTTCATTATCGTTGGCGTCTTTTGGGTAAGTTTGATATTTGATGTATTGAAGGATGTCATAATACCATGGATTGCCATCTTTTTCCTCTTCTAAACTATAGCAGTAGGCCGGTACCTCAAAAGTTTTCATCTCGATAGGCTTCATCTCGGCTGTCTCATTTACATTGAACACAACGGCCAAAGTAGCTAGAGCATCGGCCATTTGGTTAAACTTTCTTGGCAAGTAAGTGAAACTGACTTCTTCAAAAATTTTGACCAAATCTTGGATCAATTTTTAATACTTGATCAGCTTTGGATCTCTGGTCTCCCACTCTTTTCGAAGTTGGTAGACTACCAAAGAAGAATCTCTGAAAACTTGGAGCACCTTGATCTTCTTCTCAATGGTTGCTCAGAGTCCCATAACACAGGCTTCATACTCGGCTATATTGTTGGTGTAGAAGAATTCCAGCCTACTGGTGAAAGGGTAGTGGTTTTCCTTAGGGGAAATTAATACTGCCCCTATTCCACGGCCTAGGGTACTCGACGCCCCGTCGAAATAGAGTCTCCAGCCCTCTTTCTCAGCAACAGATTTCCCTTTAGTTACACCACATATCAAATCTTCGTCTGGAAAATGGAAATCCAACGGTTTATAGTCATCCGATGCGCGACTTGCCAGAAGATCTGCTACGACACTTCTTTTTATCGCTTTTTGGTTTACGTAAACAATGTCAAACTCTGACAAGAGCATTTTCCAATGGGCCATCTTTCCGGTCAAAGCTGGCGCTTCCATCAAAAATTTCAGCAGATCCATCCGGGAAATTAGACAGGTGGTATGATACAACATGTATTGTCGTAACCACTTAGTGGCCCATACCAAGGCACAACATAACTTCTGAATTGGCGGATACCAAGTTTCACAATCCATAAACTTCTTGCTCAAATAGTAGATTGCCATTTTTCCTTCTTGCCTGAGTCATCATGTTGTCCAAGTATACACCCCATAGAGTTTTCAAAGACTGTCAGGTACATGATCAATGGTCTATCCGACACTGGTACTACTAGAATTGGGGGATCAATCAGATACTTCTTGATCTTTTCTAGCGCCTCTTGACAATCTTCATCCCAGACACATGGGTTATTCTTTCGAAGTAGTTTGAAGTCAGGGTCACACTTATTAGTCAATTGGGATATGAACCGGGAGATGTAGTTTAACCTTCCTAAAAAACTTCAGACTTACTTTTGTGTTCGCGGTGGTGGGAGATCTGTAATTGCTTTTACCTTATCGGGGTCTATCTCGATGCTCCTTTGACTTACCACAAAGCCCGAAAGCTTTCCTAATGTAACTACGAAGGTGCATTTGGCCGGGTTGAGCTTTAACTGATACTTTCTCAGCCTTCGGAAAAGTTTCTGCAAGTTTTGGATGTGCTCCTCCTCGGTTTTAGATTTGGCTATCATTTCATCCACGTACAACTCGATTTCCTTATGCATCATGTCATGAAACAAGGTTACCATGGCTCTTTGGTAAGTTACGCCAGCATTTTTTAATCCAAAGGGCATCACTTTGTAACAAAACGTGCCTCACATGGTCACAAAAGTGGTTTTCTCTATGTTTTTGGGGGTATATTTTGATCTGGTTGTACCCCGATAAGCCATCCATGAACGAGAACCACGCATGCCCCACAGTGTTATCCACTAAAGTATCAATATGGGGCAAACGAAAGTTGTCTTTGAGGCTCGCCTTATTAAGGACTCTATAATCTACGCACATACGCACCTTCCCATATTTCTTTGGTACTGGCACGATATTGACTACCCATTCTGGGTACTTAGAGACTTCCAAAAATCCGACCTCAAACTGCTTCTTCATCTCTTCTCTGATTTTCAATAACATGTTTGTTCTCGTTCTTCGAACCTTTTGCTGGACGGGCTTGCATTCTGGCCTAATGGGGAGCTTGTGGGTTACAATGTCCGTGTTTAGGCCTGGCATGTCCTGGTATAACCATGTGAATACGTCTCTAAATTCCAAAAGCAATTCCACTAACCCTTGTCTAACTTCTGGTGGCAGGGTACCCCCGATCTTTACTTCTTTATTTTCTTCGTCATTCCTCAAATTTAGGATCTCTAGCTTCTCTTGGTGCGGAAAGATTTACTTTTCCTCATCGGCCATCATTCTTAACAGCTCTTCGGGAATCTCATCATTTTCTTCTTCTATCTCCGCCAAGTACATTGGTCGTTCAAAATCTACTTTGGGATTAGGTTTCACATTATTCATACAGTTTATATTAAAGGGCCTGCACGATTTTAAAAGTGCGTATTGGGAAAAGAATGGTATAGTTTATGACATAATAAATCATTAGGTAATAAATAAATGAATAGATAAATGAATAAATAATGAATGAAATGGAATGAATGGGATGAATGCCATGTTTGCCATTTGAAAGAAAGAAAAGGTAGATATATTTTATTGCAGATGAACATGACATAGTCGCCCTTTTTACAAAAGATGTTTGTTACTTTCGGGCCAAAATAACATAGTGGTTCTAGGCATTACTTTGATTTATCCCTATCAAGTGCTGGCACGACCCTAAAGATCCAGTGGTTGAGCCCTTCTCTTGGGAGGCACGGGAGAATTTTGGCAAGAAGCCGGTTAGGCTTACTTTCGCTTCCAATCATGTTTACATTCATTTCTTCTAAAACTTCATTGATCAGCTCTTCTTGGAGGCGCCTTTCACCCTCTTGGTTTGCCCTTTGGATGTCCTCCTCTGGATTTCGAATCCCCCCAGATACGAAGATCCCTCTGAAGTTTGAATAGGTTATGGGAGCCTAGGGAATGTATTTCCCCTCAACCTGGCTTTTCCTCTGTTCTTGTCTCTTTTTCCACTTTTGCCTCTTTTACAGAAAATTAGGCTTATAGCCAAGTCCAAAGTGGTCCACCTTGTGAATCACACTAACAGGACGAAGACACCCTTTTAGATTCCTCCCTAAACCTTTATTATTTCTTGCTCCTCTTCCCAGGGTTTCGAATACCATCATCTTAGTACAGTTTGACAACTTGGGGCATGGAACCTTGCTCCCCTCAGCAACAAAAGTGGCATTGATAAGTTCCAAGGCTCTGAAGGCACACTCCATTGCTTCTCCATCGGTAGAGATGTACGGTGTATCAGGATTTGCTGAAGCGATGATGTCCTCTTCTGCATTTACTATTACTAATTTCCCATTGGTGACAAACTTCAACTTTTGATGAAGTGATGATGGAACGGCGCCAGCCGAGTGTATCCAAGGCCTTCCTAATAGGCAATTGTAAGATGGTTGGATATTTATGACCACGAAATCGACCACATATTCGATAGGACCAATGAGTAGGGGTACTTCTATTTTCCCGACCATATCTCTTTGAGTCTCGTTGAAGGCTCGTACCGTATTATGACATGGCTTTATATGATAGCTATCGACTGGTAGTCGTTGTAGAGTGGCTAATCGCATGACATTCAATGTAGAGCCATTATCAATCAACACACTCGGCAGCACATAACCTTTACAGTGGGTAGTGATGTTCAGGGCCTTGACGGACCCCGTGCCTTCCCTTAGAATCTCATCATTGCTAAAAGTAATATGATTGATATCGGTAATGTGACTGATAATCTGATCTAATCTCCTAACAGAGATGTTTTTGTAATGAAGGTCTCCTTCAAAACCTTCAACAATACATCAATTGAGTAACAGATCGAGTACTGAAATGTGAGCTGAGTGTTTTTGGAGTTGATCGATGACATTATACTCAATGTGTTTCAAAAATTTAGAAACTCTTGTGCTTGCGTTTTTGTGACGGACTCCTTAATCTTTGAAGGTGGGTCCTTTCCGAACAACTTTTTGGGTCCTACTCCAGCTTTTTAGGCTTTTTTCTTTGGATCCCTCAGGTTTTCTAGAATGTAGCATCAACTACTTCTTGTTAGATGCCCCACACCGCTTACTTCTCTGTTACCTGGTTGAGCATGTTCTATTTCCATCGTCCTCTTTCCCTCTTGTACGCTGGACGATCTCGGAATCGAAATGTTTGCGGCGTAATTCCACGGGACCATCTTGGAGTCTTTGAAAGGAAAAAACTTTGGGGTAGCAATTATGATTTTGGGAGCCACTTTTGGTTCACTTGCTTCACTCATCCTGAGACCAAGGATAAGTGGTCTCTTCGCACTGTATCTGGTTTCTCGACTTTCTGATGCACAAACTTCAAACTTTTTTACTCTTTTCTCTTTCTCAAAAAAACTCTATCTCCTTGTTATCCATCATAGCTTGTAGTAAATGACAGAATTCCTCACAATGCTGAATATCATGATCTCCTAACTAATGGTACTTACAGTACAGGCCACATCCTACTATCACCACGTGCCATGCATAACTGCTGAAAGACCCATCTCAAGAGAGACTGGACCTCGGACACGCTCTTCTTGGCTTTCTCGGTGCACTCATTTTTAATGGCATTTACACCTTGTCCCTCATGATTCGGCAACAGATTGTTGGCCGTGCTGGGCTCCCCTAGATGTAACACCTCAGTCTGAATCAGATTTTGAATGAACTTTTTGAAAGCTATACAGTTCTCGATTGAGTGTCCTGGGATATTAGCATGATACTCGCAATGATCTTTAGGGTTATACCAAGCTGGGTACGATGGATTATAAGGGGTAACGTGGTACGGTCGGACAGTTGCGAGTAAAGTTCCTTATATGTAATTGGAAAATGTGTGAAAGACCTAACATCATTTTCCTTCTTAGGTCCCTTATCTTCTCTCTTGTTGAAGTTTCTGGAATTCCCTGTTGGAGCCTGCGGCTGAGAGATGGTAAAGTTCTTGGTCTTCTCAAAAGCGTTGGTGTTGTTCACTTTATGATCCTTCTTCTTAAACTACTTCCTTGAATGATCCCCTCCATCAATCCTTCCGCTCTTGAAGGCCGCTTCAATGCGTTCGCCAGTCATGACCATCTCTGCAAAATTACTAATAGGGTTACTGATCAATCGATCATATAGTGTCCCTTTTAGTGTGTCCATGAACATAGGGGAGATCTCATGCTCATGAAGCGGTGGTTGGACTTGGGATGCCACATTACGCCACCTTTGAGCATATTAACGAAGGGTCTCGTTGCGCTTTTGTTCCAGGCTTTATAACAGCATTCGGTTGGGAACTATGTCAGTTACATGCGTATACTGATCAGTGAAAGCTTTCGCCAGATCTCTCCATGACTTGATTTGAGCTCTGGTCAGTTGGTTGTACCACCTTAGTGCAGACCCAACTAAGTTGTCCTGAAAATAGTAAATCAAGAGCTTCTCGTTGCTGGTGAAACCAACCATCTTCCGGTAAAACATCACTATATGAGCATATGGGCAAGTACTTCCGTCAAACTTCTCAAAGTCTGGAGCCGTGAACTTGTATGGGATCTCCACATTAGGAACCAGGCTGAGTTCCCTAGCACTTAACCCATAGGGGTCTTCCTCATCTTCCTTCACTCGGAGCTTTTCTTCTAGGTCCTTCTGAGTGTCTTCTAGTTGCTTAGTAAAATCCGCTTTTATTTGATTCAGATTTTCTAATTCATCAAAATCCGGGATGCCATCTTCGATAACCTCATAATTCCCGAAGGTCACCCCTGGTTGAGTTTGAGCTGTTGCGCCAACATGAGAAGTAGATGCACCTTGTTTAGGGTTTGACAAAGGATCGATAAGCAGAGTATTCCTGACGGTTTGGGCATAAAGGTGATCCCCTGAGTTTTGGGTAGGGCTCTCGATGGTACCCTTGTCTCTTGACTCTTGCCTTAGTTGAGCTCGCAACAGCTGCAATATTTCTTTCATCATTCCTGCTGGGACTTGAGAATGGTTTCCCTTAATTCCTGTTGGGTTCGTTCCATTTGACTACGTAGATCGGCTTCCAACCTCGCAAAACCTTCCTCTATTTGCTTTGTTCATAAATGGGTACGGTATGGATATGGAATGATGGTAATTTTAAAGAACAAAATGCAATCTTTTTTGTTTCTAAAACAGAAAGCTTTTTAGTCAATTATTTGTTAACGAAACAAAGAATGCAAATAAATGAAATGTGCATGAATGCAATGAGCAACACTGAGTTTGGAAAATATCATCATTAAACGATTTTCATTAATAGAAACATGGTCTTGGTACAATAATCCAAAGAAAGCCAACTAAACATATGCCTTCAGGGTAGCATCGAGGTCGATGATCTCTTTCAAAATCCAAACAATCCTCTTTCATTCTTCAGAGTCATCATCGACACAATCATGAAGTTCAGTAGTGTCTTATATCAAGAGCCGTATCTTCTGGGCGATTCCTTGCATCCGAAGCATCCCTTGCTCTAACTCATGTTCTTGTCTCCAGATGGTGTAGGCAGCAAACTGTAGTTTCTCTAAACTCGGCATCGGGCGTACTTGAATTGCTCCCCTAAAACTTGTCACATGATATTTAAGCTGTTGAACCTCATTTTCCAACTCTTCGATGCGAGCTTGTAAAGCCTGGTTCTCCGTCTTTCTTTCCTTTAACTTGCTAGTCAAACATTTATGCTTGAAAAGAGACTTCTCCAGACACTTAACCTGATCCTTCAAGGCTTTATTTTGACGGTGTTCTTTCTCGAGTTGCCTAGAGTGAGAAGTGTGCAAGTTCTTCATTTCTTGGGTTAAAGTGAGCACCTGGTCCATGTTCTCACAATATATCTTTTTATAATTCTCAGCTTTCACTTTCTCCTCCCTGAATCAGAGCTCCATCCCTTTGCTAGATCCACCTTCCACAACTCTCTTGCTTTTGTTTAGCCTCTTGAGTTTCTGGATTTCTTCCTTTTCTAATTTGAGCTCGAGTTCCAATTCATCATTTCTCTTTTGCAAACCTTTAATCACTCCCTCAAACTATATCTTCTCCAATTCAAATTCGAATTTTTCTTGGCGAGCTTTCTTCTCGAGTTTGAGATACCTTTCTTGATCCTCTTCAAGTTATTTTCTCGTCAACTCGGCTTCGGTCGGAAGTGTGGCTAACCTCTCTTCTATTGTCCTCTTTCTATCGGATTCAACTGGAGAACGTTTTCATTGACGTTGCTGAATCTCCATGCCTCATACTCGAGAGTGGTCATGTGAGTAGCACCCGTGACTCTAACCCATCTCACGCTGTTCCAAGCTGAAGAAACATCGTACACCACTGCCTTGTAGCCCTTTTCCTTCTTATAATTCACTTTGAACTCATTCAAGCCCTTGGTAGCCGGAACAAATTGCTTCGAGCCATATTGTCTCAAAACCATGAGAGGAGCATAAGCAGTGTGCCCCCAAAGTCTAAGTAATGACACCCAAAAGTGTATCCCACACCTGTAAAGGATACTCCTTGCAGAAAGCCATGGGGCCCTCTAAACTATATCTTCCTCATTCAGGTTACTAAGAACGTCTACCCAAACTTCTTTAAATCTTCTGGTGGGCTAATCTTCATTTCGTAAAAAATCTTCCAAAGGTGAGAAACTGCCATTGTAGAGAGGCTTCAAGAAATTAGCATCTAACCACAAGTGACTATAGAACCAGACTGTCAAAAGCTGTGAGCAACCATGAAAACGACCTCCACCATGCTCCCGGCAAAACCTTAGAGATCAAAAAGTTTCGGTTAAAATCAAGGGCACCAGATTGGTTCTACCACTCAAACGGTCAAACAGGTCCAAGACTGTCGGATCAATTAGCCTTCATGCTGGGGGGAAAGAGCACTAACCCATAAATTAACAACGCAAAGAGATCCCACTAAACTCGGCCTAGCGGATGTACAAAAGCCAGGGCTAGAATCTCATCCCATCTGAGATACTCCTTACCATTCCAAGTAATGACCTGATGCTCGACCCAGGATTCCAACATGTCCGAAAATCTTTTGAGCTTACCTCGGAAGGCTTTGTTCTTATTAGGCTTCGAGTATACCCGAGTTTCGTCAATATTTTCGCAGTTTAAAAGGTTATGATATTCTTCAATCGTAGGAGTTAAATCAAAGTTATTGATCATGAAACAACTGTAGACAGGGTTCGAAAATCTCACCAAGGCTTACAGAAGTGTCTGATCCACCGAAATGTCTAGCAAACATGCAATATCACCATATTCCTTTCTAAAAATGCACCTTGTTTCCAAGTCCCAACTATTCCACACTATCTTCAGCCCAGAAGTGTCATTGTATTCTGTATTCATAAATGTCTCTGCTGCCAACGTTGACCTAAACTTAGCAGGAATATTGTCTCCCTCAAGTGACTGTTCCCCTTCGGGCCATATTTGTACGTCAGAGTTCTTTTCGTCATTCCTACGAACTAGGTCTCCCATCAATCTAGCCTTTAACTTCAGACTATTTCTAACTCAATATGCTTTTTATGACATGACGATAATATGCAAAACAAACGAACATCAATGAAAAGAAAGAAAAGGAAAGAGTTAGTCGTGAGATAAAAACACAAAAGTAAGAAAAGATAAACACAAACAGTTTACACAAAGAAAGAAACTTAACTAAGGCAATAAGAGCCCAACTCTGGCCCATTATAAGCTTGTAAATTGGTTCCGATTCGAGGGAAAGCGCGACCTGATGATGTGGAGGGCTGCTCACGTGTCAAAAGGCGTGGATTCTGAAAGTGAATTGCCGACCCGTGGAGGGCTACTCACGTGGGTATATGGCATTTCACTCCCACCTAAGGGAAGAAGCTCGGGTATAGAGCTTAATGATATGATGCAACATATGTCGGTGACTCCTTAAAAATTAAATGAAAAATTAATTCGAAGACCACCAATTATCAAAGCCCATGAAATATCGATCACATTTTCAAGGAAGAAACATCCTAGTTAAAACCAATCAAGATCTCAATAATTTTCATTATTTAAGAGAAATAATTTTTCCTTTGGCCTAACTCTCTTTTGTTTTAAAACCATGTATTATATATATTTATAAAAAACATAAAGACTTATATGATATATTGTGTTTAAAAGAAATATTATTATATTAATGGGCTCCGTATTATTCAAAATATGCACATAATATGTCATTTAATATGTGTACAACTATACCATGGCCACTACATCATACACTAAAATATATATGCACAAATATATATATAAAAAACTAAACACGTTTACATTTGGGCTAAAAAAATAAGTGATAAGAATATACCAAGCCCACTGGTTTAGAGGCTGATTATACTAGGCTGGGTTGCGGGTTTGGTGCAGACCGGGTCAGGTTGATAACTGGGTCAGAAATATGACTGGTTTAGCCAGTTACAGAACCAGTTCTACCGGTTGGGGATAAAACAAAAGGGTATAACCCTAGATTTATTCACCCCCTTCGATCTCTCTTTTAACGCCGCAACAAAGAGAATGAAAGCTTCAAGTAATCGGCCGTCGTCGAATTACCATTTGTTTGGTGCGTCGTCGCCGTCGACTGAAGCCCATTAGTCTCCTTTTCCTTTCTACTGGTGATGACTCGCCAGAAAACAAATCGTTCGTCGCGAAATCGACTAAAACTCTTTCAGCTTCCCTTCCTAGATCTTCGTCGGCGACCGTTGGATCATCGTGAAGTCAGAGTATGTTGCTCATTGCACCAAGACCTAGCTCCTCACCGTTGGGATCGTCAATTGGAGCCTCCGATCGTCAAGAATCGCCGCCGTCGAATGGTATTTCTACCTTCTCCTTCGTTCTTACTCCCTTTTTATATTCGAACTTAAAATCCTAATACGATAATAACGGACTGAATATACATGGATGAACCTTCTTTGATTGTTTAGTTTGTTGGATTCGAAAAGAACAGGGGGAAACTTTCAAAGTTTTTTACTTTTTTTATTATGTTATTGAATCTAGACCGCTTCATTACAATCCGATTACATCATTTTTATTTCCAATCTACGTTTACATTTCCAAGCAAACTTTAATTGATAACACTGTGGCTGATTACATCTACAATTAGGCTCTGTTAACCCTTGAATTTTTTATTGTTTCATCCCATGCTGGTGGTTGGAAGCCGGTGATAATGTCGCGAGATTGCCGACGACGAAGCCACGTGGCTTGGAGATGAATCGGCGACAGCACGTGGAAGATGAAGCGACCGCGCGTGGGCTTCACGCGTGCTTGGGAGATGGCGCATCAGAGCGTGGGGTGATTGGTGAATCTAGACGGCCGATTCCAGTGCCATATGAACCGTTGAATAAATCTGATCCAACGGCCAGGTTTGAGGTGGCTGTAAGAAGAATGGATAATAAGATTTTTAGGGTTTTTTGTTTATATTAGATATGGGCCAGAAATGTGCTTATAATATGTTATAATTATTTATGTAAATGGACTGAAATAAAACATTTGAGCTTTCTTTATTTAATCTATTTGTATATATTTAGATTTATATATTTTTTCTTTTTTAATTAATTGTCAGCCCATATTAGTAATTCTAACAATACTTTCATAACATATACACATACGCACCACATAATACATACATACAATTATATATGTGGTATACACTCATAGTTAAGTATTAATGATATTGAAGTAACAATGAAAATATATATACATGCACATAATATAATATACTAATAACACATACATATACTACATGCAATTTAAACAACACATATACATTCATGTTTTAAATAGACATACATAATAAACACACACGTATAATAACACATATGAACCCATTTTATAATCACCTAATAATAAGATAAACATATATAAGCACATTATTGCAAAATAAAAAAATATGTTAACCCCGGATAAAATTAGTGATTATATCCGCTTCCAAAATTTCCCCCAACATGTACCGAGTGATTAGGCGTTGCTCCCGGCATATTGATTTGGACCTTCTTTACAAAATGAGGTCCCTCAGGCTGCACCCTTATGTGAGATGCGTTTCTACCTGATCGTTCACATCATTTGAAGCACCTTTAGGTATTTTGGCTTTTCTAGATTCTTTTGCCCCCAACAGAGCAGTTAGCTGGTTAATTATCTCCCTCTAAGCCTGAGCAAAATGGTTCTTCATAGACTACTCAATTTTGTCAAATTTGTTTTGTACTTCGACCTGATTATTTTCAAGGCTAGTGATCATGTCCTCTACAGCCATAGTCTTAGAACGCAGACGTGCTCCGTATGAATGTGGAATAATTGCGGTTTAAAGACAGACTGCCATGAAACCATTCTTTATTAAGCCATTTTACTTTGCAGGATAAAAACATAATGTAAGTGCATGCGTGCATAAATGTATGAAGGCATGTATGAATGTATGAATGCAAAAAAGACACCGAATTCAAGAACTAGTCTTTTGGAGACATTTGTTTGTTAGAAGGTCCAAATATAAGGAAAAGACAATTTCTTCTACAGAAAAGTACTAGCTATAACTCATAGATTGACTAATTCGTGAAGTAGACGGGTAATGACTTCTTCGTGCTCCAGCTCAATATTCTATTGCTCCAACAGACTCGTAGCTTGTCTCGACAATATCTGTACATATGAAGCAACACCCCAGACCTATTTCTTGAAGCTTACCAATTCATCATTTTGGCGTTGGATGGTGAATTGTGCCACTTCATACTTATCCGTCCATGCTCTACTTTCTTGGTATAACGCTCCCTCGTAGGCAGCGAGCTTCTCCTTCAAGCCTTGCACTGCATTCTCCGACTCTGATATCTTTTTTTTAACCCTTCATTCTCATGTTCCATTTGGACCTTGTCTTCATTATGGTATTTCACGACCATCTGCTCTAATTGTGACACTTGAGACATTAAATCAAAATTTCAGGCTTGTTCTTCTTCCAACCTCTTCTTAGCCTTGCTGCTTGATTCCTTACTTTTGTGGGATTTCTTCTCCTACATCTTTTTATAGTTATTTCTTTCTTTTGTCATGTCATCCAACTTATTCGACAAGCTTTGCATTATTTTACTCATTCCTCATTTTTGCTTTGTTTTAACTCATAGATTTCTTGCAGCTCCTTCAAGTCCCGACTGATCTTTTTGTTTTGTTCCATCAACTCCTTTTTCTTTCCTTCATGCATACTCACTAATTCTTTTCTTCAGTCTAGTTCTCGACCGTGCCTTAGCTTCTCCAGAGCAGATGGTGCTTCTATAACTGATCAAACAGACGGTCCTACATTTTTCTGTATCTCGTGAAAGGTTGTGTCGTTTATCATGTATCCTCCATTCCTCATATATTATCATAACTTCCAAATCCTGATATGGATGAACCCTCATCAGCTTCTCCCATGCTTTTGAAGTTTGAATTATTATGCCTTTGTAGTCATTTGTCTTGTGTGTATATTCAAACTTTGTCATGCATGTAGTAGCCGATATGAACTATCTTGAACCAAACTGTCTAGACACCAACAAAGGACAATAGGTCGTTCCTCCCCAAATCCTAGGTAATAGGACCCAGTCTCTGTCTCCACTTTGATATAGAAATGTTGTTCTCTTGTTCAACCAATGAGCCTTCCATACAACATCAACATCTTTCATATTCTTGAAACATTCCTCTCATTGCTTCTCAATCTTTTTCTCTAACGGACAATTAGTTAAATGTTCTCATATTGATGAATATG
The DNA here is from genome assembly GCA_019671005.1 of Hibiscus mutabilis. Classification (NCBI taxonomy): domain Eukaryota; kingdom Viridiplantae; phylum Streptophyta; class Magnoliopsida; order Malvales; family Malvaceae; genus Hibiscus; species Hibiscus mutabilis. The sequence goes on along the minus strand of CM033721.1, from coordinate 19,009,947 downwards.
TATCTAGATACCGACAGCTCTATTCGGAGTATCCCATCTATGTCCTCTGAACCAAATCTCGAGCAGTTGTGCACATCCCCGAAATCTTCCTTCCCCTGATTTCTTACACGTAGTTAACGATCAATAGGTTTCCGTCAAAATGGCAGGCACTGGGTTTACACCTTTCTCCAATCACTCGAATAATCCTACTGTTTGACGAATATATGTGCTCCAGGGTCCTTGGGAATAGAACTAACCCATATATGCCCAAGGCATCTAAGCTTCTTGCCCTAACTGGTTCATCTTCACTTGCCAATATTAACTCCTTAAGAACTCTCTAATTTACACGACGTTTGTCCTAATTCTGATCAGTACTGTCATTATTGGCTATCTTTCTGTCTAACCATTATTTTGTCTTTCCAATAATTGATACCAATTTCTTCTTGAAGCCTGAGTTGTTATTAGGTCTAGTATATATCTTATCACTTCGCACTCTGGGACAGTTAATCAATACCTCATACTCCTCGAGTGTTGGTGTCATGTCTACTCGGCTAAAGGTAAAACAATTGTACGCATGATTCCAGAACTGTGTCATTGCTCTAAGTAACTGTTGATCTATCTATACACTTAACAATAAAGTTATATCCCCGAATTCTCTTTTGAATGACTCTTTCATTTCACCTCCCCACTAATCTCATATTGCATTTACTTCCGGTAGACAAGTATTCTGATTAGTATTTAACTTTACTTGACTCTTCATCTGAGACACTTCTCTCTTTCGTAAATTGTCTCATTTCTCGTGCTGAGTCTATTCCGCCCATGTCCAGACCGTAGTATTGTCTTCTCCTATCTTGAACCCTCTATACATATTAAACACTTCCAAATTAACTGATTCTCGAATCGATACCAAAATAAATGCATTATGACATGATTCATAAACAAATAAGAACAAAACAAAACAAAAGAAGAGAAGAGAAAGCAAATAAACAAGATATTAACACATAAAAACACATTATATTTGCAAAGAAAATAACCAGAGAAAGGTATTTACACTGGCAGCACTTGGCCTAAATCCATGTATGGCTCTAATGGGGTAGGTTTCTAAAAAATAGAATGTGAGTTTGGTTCTAGACTCTGGGTTCTCGAACTGTCGTTACTATCTATTGCGATAGTAAGACATCGATTCGGTAGTATAGGTCCCTTACAACGAAAGCGGGGGGGGCACGACGCATAAGGTTAGTATACTGGAAGAAGACAAAAATCCGAACTCGGAGTTGGAGAGCATCACGTCAGATAATGTCTTTCTCCCACTTAAGGGTGAAAAGCCCGGGTCGAGGGCTTATGCATGAATGACAGATATATCATACACAAAAGCTACCCCCATTCTTCCTGAAAATTCATCCAACAATTCTTGGAAAAAATTAAATTCAAATTATTGCCTAGAATACCAAAATGTCACGTGAAATTAATTAACTAGGCCTGACTCTTAATTTTTTGTCCCAGTGGAGTCGCTAAGTTGTCGCGACTATTTTTAAAACCAAAATGTGGAAAAATAGCCTAGCGATTGATTCTTTTTGAAAATTAGGGTTTTGTTCATTTTAATTTATTTAATCTTGAAATTAGGGTTTTTCGCTTTAAATCGATTTTTCTTTATTTATTCTTGAAGACAATTTGGAGTCGCCACCAGTCACTTTGGTAGACCAGACACCATAAAAATAACCAGAGATTCTTTGCTTCAAAATTAGGGTTCAGGAGTCGATTACGTGTGAGGAAGGATTAACACCCCCACAAACGCCCGTTATCAGTACCTTATTAATTTCATGTGGCACTTTGGCATTTCGAACATTAATTTGAATTTAATTTAATCCTTTATTGCTAAATGAATGTTCATTCCAAATAAAGGTATCCCTTTGTAAGGAAATACATCCTTAAACGAATATGAATTTTGAAACATCCAGTTACTTTAGGATACTTTAATTTATATTAAAAAATGTATCCCAACACAAAAGGTTTAATGCATGTCCAATTATTTTATTGTCAATTTTAAGTTCAAACCTAATCAAGGCTCCAGTTGATTAAATTAATTAATCGATGAATAATATTGAATTTAGGGTTTATGTGATAACTCCCAAATGATTGGGCACTACCCATATTAAGCCCTAAATTAATAATATTCCTAATCGTTAATGTCTCTAATTATTTATTTCTGATTTCGGTTTAATTAAACTAACTTTATGTAATTACCATTTTAACTTCAAATGAAATATTAAATAATTTACCAAAATATTCCCTTGGCTAACATCTCATTACAACGAGACACTAGTCAACTTAGAACATTAAGGTTTCTATTTAATGTTCATTTATTTTCTACAATTATCTTCCTATTTTTAACATTTAAAGTTAACTAAAGAACTTAGATACTAAGGCTCTAATTAATTATACTAAGTGTTTAATATTATCAAGCAAATATTTTAGATGCTATTTAAAATCATGCAAGCATACAATATAATTTAAAGCATTGAAATTAAATTAAAAAAACTGAAATTAGGAACTGAATTGAATTAAATTACAAACTAAGGTACCAAATTACAATGATTTAGGACCAAATTGGGAGAAATAAAAACAGGAGAGCTGCGGTAAGAAGCCAATGAAAAAAAAAGCGCTGGCCTTTGCAGGGGTTCGCGGACCCTAAGGCCCGACTTTTAGCCTATAAAATACCCTATTAGACACCTATTTTCCCCTTTTTTTCCATTTTTTGGATTTCATCCTTTATACACTCTCTTCTCTCTCTCAAACTCTCCCGGGTAAACATCCTAAACCCAAAAAAACATGCCCCAAATAAGATCAAACACCCATGTTTTTTCCAAATTCATCACTTGTTCATCCCATTTTTTCCTCATTTGATCAAAAATAACACCCAACTCTTTTTATTTCCTTGTTTCCAAAGATTAAACACCCAAAACCCATTTGGTGTTCATCTTAGTTCATCATGAACGTGATGAACATCAAAGCTTCGGCACATCGCCGCCTCCTACACCGCCGTTCTAATCTTTAACCCATATTGCCGATCAATCCTGGCCTCTTTGCCGGCCGCCAGAGGTGACGTCGGCCGTCATATCTGGTCATCCCTTCCGACCAACCCTGTAACTCCGATCATCCCTAACCTTAATCTGGTCACCGTCGCGAGGCGATTTTTGACCATCGTCCGCCGCCATATAAAACCCTATAAACACCATTTTCCCGATTTTCAATCCTAAACTAGATCTAAGCCTGGATTCAATCGCATCTTCCTTTCTTCACCCATTTCCTAGTCCTAACTACCTAAACAGGTCCTAAATCTACCTCATCGACTCTGCCATCACATTCTAACTATCTCCGGTGACATAAAAGAATTCTGGCAACGTCAATATAAACCTCTAATCTTTCTCTGATTTATGTTTCTTTAGATCTAGGACTCAAACTCATTTAAGACTACTGTTTTTAGGTTCTAGAACTTAGATCTGATTTATTAAAGTGTTTTTTGTGCAAGAAATAAAAGATGGAAAGAAAGCTATCTTCCGGTGAGTTCTAACGGCGATACGGAGGCTCCAATCGTCTTCTCTGACGTCGGTTCACGTTCTGGTAAGACTCTCGAGCTCCCTTCTCTCTCCTTTAATGGTTGCAATAATTGTTGTTAACTGTCTAATAATTGCCTAATTATTGCCCTTATTATTGATTTTAATAACACTTTCTCTCTCTCTATTTATAGTAGGGCATCAGGTTGACGTCAGTCAAGTGGTTATCCGCGTGAATCCTGAATGGGTGAATAGGAGAGTGCCACATGGCACTTTTGGCGGGCTTTAAAAACACAAACGGCCTTTATGTGTTTGTTTGGGGCAGATATTATATAATTTGGGTGGGAAAAAATGGACATGGGCTTGATAATTTGTATTTTTGGGCTCATAACTCTTGAACGGACTCATATAGCTATTTGAATTGTATTAATTGACATTTGAACATTTATTTATTTAATGGACCCCTATTTGTATTATTTATTTATTCATTATTATTTTGGTTTTATTTTACAGAGAAACTATATATATATGTATATATATATGTATGAATACCCAGACAAAAATAAGGTATTACAACTTCGTTCGGTAATGCTTCTGAAACGCTCGTTAGGCTGGTGATCGCAGAAACAACGCTAAACGATCACGTCGAACATGAAGAACACCCGTTTGAAATTTAGATGTTACCTCAAAAACTACAAAATGAAAAAGTCAGAAAATTCAGCTTCTGTTAAACGCGCATTTTTATGCAAATATTTGTTTCATAATCTGCGATGAACAAAGCCTAATTATATTTTATAGACTTCTGTAAACTAAACTTCGTACAACATGTATTTTAAAATATTTTCCTAAAAAAATAATTAAAAAAACAAAGAAAATGTTACTCGTGTTTTGTTGGAATGATGCTATAGCATTGGAGGTGCTTTATATATTTCATGTGATAAAAGAATTAAGAAAATTAATTAAATTAATGCTATTACAATAAACTAAAACAAAAGTCCACCTTTGATTTTTTTTCTTCTTATTTTCTACAATCATAAGCAAACTTTGAAATATTGACATAAATTTGCATTTATGTGTACTGGAAATACTTTGCACCTCATATCTGCTTTCATACTCTCTTTTTTATAAAGTCGCCTTCAAAGCTAAGCAATACAACAATAAATATATGCATAGAAAAATGGGATATCTTTTGACGTTTGACCTTCTCAAACATTATTTTAGCACCTACATTTATTTGTTAACTATTAATTTAATCAGAATTAGGGAATATTCCCTCTATTTTGATTTTGCTGATCTGATTTGTTGTTATCTCATACTTCAAAATAAATAAAAGGGAAGGTGTTTTAAGTAGTATTCATATATTGGCTGAATATTAGGCGTGGTTATATTTTTGAAATGCCAGGTTCAAATTTATATAAAATATAGTAATATGAGTATTTTTTGTGATTCGGTCAACTAATAGATTCAATCATCGGTCATGTTTGATTCTTGTCTTAAGCATTGAACAGTTTTAAAATTTTTTATTAGCGTCTACTTTTATATAGGCAAGCAGAATGTGAATGATTAGTCATCGGATTCGCTCCATTAGATACTGTACGAAACTAAAAAAAATAAGTATTTTGGCCAGTCTTAGTTGAGAGTATTGTCCTCATACTAAATGTCTACAAAATTATACAATACTTAATCTAAACTAGTCAATTAATTAATTATAAATTGGTGGTTATAAAAATAAAATAAAAGTTGCGATACAATATTGAATATTCAATAAAAACATAGGTACTGTTTATGATATTATCTCATAAATAAATGATTGCACAACTTTTTATTTAGAAACATTATTTTATCCATTTTAATCAGCAATCTTTAAAGCTTTAGGTCGGTTGCCGTTACTCTCCTTTTTTATATTTTTTCCCTGCGGATTTTCTTTTATACAAAGATAAGGCGGCGGGTGATGCGCGGGCATACGTGCTTTAATTGGGAGCCACATTTTTTAAAATAATGACATTTAAATTTTATTAATTACCATAAAAAATAATATAATATATTATAAAGAAAAAAATAAATTTACTAAAAGTTTTTTAAGTGCAAAAAGAAAAACAGATATTTCTATTGATATTAATATATTAAAATTTAAAAATATTTTTAAATTTTTAATTTCGTCCGAACGAGATGTTTTACGGGGTGAAAAAAGAATGGTGATCGAATCAAGCTATCAGACAGATTGTTTTGCTACCAAGGTCTGATTACATCGGCAACCAACTATCAACTGAGTGAGGATTCATCTTTCTATAACCATCGATATAACCATAATTAGAGATTAGTATTGTGAAGATCTATGTACGAGCACCAACCGATCACTCAGATATGCTGAAAATCATGCCACAAGAACAGATAAAACAAACCACAAAAAATAAAAAAAAATGTGTCACAATGACAAAGAAAACATGTACCAAAATGCATAAATTCTTATTAAAACATGAAAAATATAATAATAATAATAATAAATCATGTGATCGACAATCAATACTAAAATTAATTACTAATCACCGATCAAAAGAAAAAAAATAAAATTGCAGAACAAAAATTTAAATAGAGCGGTTAAATTAAAAAACTCTAAAATAAACATTAATAATTGGGAGCCACATTTTATATGTGATTTTAATTTTTCTATAAAACTACTTAAAACTTACCCCCCTACCAACTCACTCATGTCATTAAAATCATGATATCGGGTAAAAATTAATGATTACTTTCAACTATCTTCCTTTCTTTGTTTATCCATTAAAAAAACGTGTTGTATATTTTTTACACATAAATTAGACGGTTTTGCTGAGAAAAAATAAAACGAGAAGATAATATATTAAAGGTTTTAAAATATTTAAAAATAATAACAAGAAAAATAAATTTAGAAAGAAAAGATAAAATACACTTGGTCAGATTAGATATTTTTTTTTTACACCAAAGAAAAATTATATGGTCAATTATAAGAACAGATTTTAGAAAGTTTGTCGAAAAAAGATTTAGATAAGATCTCAAAAATCGACGTTCACTTTTTATTAAGACTGTCTCAAAGATTTTTTGAATTTTGAGCGAAAATTAAAAATGGACCTTTGTATAATAAAAGCGTACTTTATTACAAATAAAAATTCTCAGTCTTTTTTTAGTGTTCCTGTTTATGTTTTAACAGTAAAAAAATAGGTTTAGTGTTTAGGGTCATATTTTAAAGTATTGATGTAGAGTTTAAGATTTATGATTTAGATTTTAAGGTTAGGGCTTAGAATTTAATTTTTAGCGTTAAGCATAGAAAGAGGTAAAAAAAATCATCTCATTACTTCAAACAATTAATTTAATATTTCAAACATATTATTTTTATTGTTAGATTTATTTAGAAAAGAGAATTAATTGTTAACATTAAATTAATTTATTTATTTGATCAATTTAAAAGTAAAAATTAAAAAATATGAATAATTAAATTTTAGAGGTCTTTGGCTAGTTGGGGACCTGAGCGGTCGCTCAGAGTGCTCCCCTTATAGCCGGCCCTGCCTTTCACACCTATTCCTAAAGGTCGCGATCCACTACAGATAATATCGTCAAACAACTAAAAAAAATCAAACCATTTGTAACCGCCAACAAATATGAATCGGGAGCAAGCATCGTGAGGGTCACTGTACGAACATCAAACACCCGCAAAGATAATTATATAGATATGTCATAATACAAATACGTGACATAAATATAGAGAAAAGTACAAAAAGATGTGTGAAGAAAAACAAACCAAAATAAAAAAATATAAAAAAATATAAATTATTGACAGTTGACAATTAACATTAAAATTAATACCACGTTGATTAAAAAAAAGGGTTAAACGGTTTGGTTATGAAAACAAGCGCAGAAGGACGGTGAAAAACGTGTTTTATATTGTTTTTTTTTTTTTGTTATAATGGTTGCATTCTCATTTCAATTTGATAATATCAACAAGTAGTTGGATTAATTGACCGAAATTGTTTAAGTTCAACAAAAACTTTCGAATTTGATTTATTGATAAAAATAATTATCATTTTTCTAGTCCTGGTTAATTTTATAAAATTAACTTTTATTCATACTTTTTCTCACATTAATTCCCCGCTAATGTTTGTTCTTCAAAGTTTTAAATTAGATTAATTAATTATTATTATTATTTTTAACTAAATTGTTTAAACAAATAATTATTTATTCTACAGAAATCAAATTTATAATAAATGTTTATGAATCTTAATTTAGTTGTTTCATAGGTTAATGTGCATAATAGTAACTAAAATATGGCCGTTCATACGTTTCGTGAAAATAGGATTAAGTTATAAAAATAAGCTTAATAATCATAAATGTGCTCAACTTATACCTTCTTTTAGTTTGGTGATTAACGTTTTTTTGTCCACTTTGGTGCCTAACATCTCATTCTGTAATTTAGATTGGGTTTTTCTGTCAACGGCTGTTAAAAAATTTCCGTTAACCAATTATAACGTGACACATGACATATTTTATATATTTATTTAATTTCTAAATTACTTAAAAATTATATACTTCTTAAAAAATCTAAAATTTTAATTTCTTTCAAACAAGCCCTCAAATCACATCTCCCTCACCGTCCGACATCCCCTACACGCCGGCGGTTCACCGTTCACCACCCAAGCGTCGGGTACCTCACCGTGTCCCTCACCCTCTAGCCGTCGATTCGAAGCCCAACCGGTCTCTTTTTTCTTCATTTTTGAATGTTTGTCGACGGAGCGATCGGTAGTTCATTTGTCGGTTTTTGACGACATAATCATGGGGCTTTCGTTCGTGGGGAGCCGACGAAGGCAAGGGTGGCCGGTGGTGGTTGAATCGGTGGTGGGATGGGAGGAATTTAGGGATTTAGGGTTTGGATTTGGGGGGTTAGAGAAATTAAAGATTTTGGGGTTTTTTTATAAAATTAAAGATTTTCTGATTTTTAGAAAAATAAAAATTAAAGAAAATACCAGAATATGCCACTTGTCACGCTTTTATTGGTTAACGGAAATTTTTAATGGCCGTTGACGGAAAATCCCAATCTGAGTTATGGAATGAAACGTTAGGCACCAAACTGAAAAAAATGATATAGGTTGGACACTTTTTTTTACTATTAAGCCATAAAAATGTAATAATTATATTGATACATTTTAAATCAAATTCAAATACGATAGGATTTAAATCTAAAAACTAGCTATGCTCACTACGCATTAAATTAAAACCTTATTAGGAAGATTAATTAATTGGATGAGTGGTCAAAGATGTTTATGTTGTCGAAGATATTCATGTTGTTTCATTTTTGTAAATGTTCAAATCTTTGTATTATGTGGCCAGTTGAGGTACGTGGATATTGGATGATTGGCACTGCGGCTTGGCTTGTGTATACGCTCCTTGAAATAGCATGTCGGGCGATAAAGTGTGTTTGTTTTACTCATATTTTCCATGAGGTAAATGGAGTGGCAGATGCATCGGCAAAGAGAGGGGTTGGCCAATCTTGGTTTCATGCCAGGCTATAGTCCTCTGCTGGGGCTCGAGTGTATATCGATAATGTTTGGTGCTTCATTGGTGTATGCATGGTGGTGGTAGTTAGAAATTGAGAGCGATTGTCTTGATTTGGTGTGGGGTGATCGGTTGTTGTTCTTTGCTTTGGTTTAATTGTGCCGAGCTTGGTTCGATTGGATTCCTCGACATTATCGGGAGTATTCTTTTCCTCCACTTAGAATTATAGAAGTTTTTATGAGGCTCCTCGATAATAATATTTGTATGATTTTCTCATTAACAAAATCATACTTGATGATAAAAAAAATTCATCCTTGGTTATGCAATTTGATTATTCAAAGTTAAATTATAGTTGTTGTCTCTCTATCGTGATCAAATTTGGACTTGACTTCTACACTTTAACCTTTATTTTTAGACTTAAGGGTGTAAGAAGCCCTTGAACTTTTGAAATCAATTAAGCTCCTGAACTTTTTTTGCACCCAATTAAGCCCTTGAATCAAAAAATTTTAATCAATTAACCCCTTGAACCAAGAAATTAAATTAATTAAGCTCTTTGACCAATTTTGACCATTAAATCTTGACAGTTTTTTCTCCAGATATTACCGACACTTGATACACTATAGTTCTATCATGTTGTATCTAAAAAAAATATTCAAAAAGGCTTCTTATACCCTTAAGCCTTATTTTTATGATGTCATTAGTTAGTGAAAATAATTAACAATATAAACTATTCCGATTTAAATACTATTGTCAATACTGTCACTTAGTGGATGATAGAGATTGTTGCCACTCCTATTTTTTGGTATAATAACATTTTAAGTCTTTTAGTTTAATTATTAATCAATTAAAACCGTTGTTCCTTTAAAATTTTAGATTAAAGGCTTACTAAACTTTTAATCATCTCAAAGTTTGATCCTAATTTTGTGCTAAACTATTATGAAATTTTTTCTTAAAAAACACTCCTTCCTACTCATTATGTCGACATAATTTTTTTTTGTCTGAAATTGTGATTTTAAGAAAATATATATGCCAATAGTTTAATCCGGATAGTTAATGGTGTTAACTATCAATTAACAACATTAGAGTTAGAGGATCAGATTATGCAAACTTAAGATACAAGGTAAAATATCAAATTAAAATTGTAATATAGAATTCAAAACTATAAATTTATCTTTTTTTAAATGAGTAAGAGTTTAAAATTAAATTATTAAGAAAGTGAAATTATAGAATGAATGAAAAACATGAAAGAGAAAAAAATAGAAATAAATAAATGTCATAAATTTTAAGCACGGAATGAAATCGATGAATGTGTTAGAACATATATAATGGATTATTAACGTGCAAAAAACTATAAAAAGTTATAATATTTTACATAAAAAAATAAATGGAACCTAATACAAGCACCTAATATTCTTATTGAACCATGCAAAAGAATATGTAATGAATCAAAGCATGTCATTAACATACAAATTATTCTTTAAATTGAATAACAATAATAAGTTATAAAACACAATATTACATAAAAACATTAATATACCACAAACACACAAACATGTTGAAATATAGAAATAAAGTTATAAATGTTGAAATATAGAAATAAAGTTATAAACTAAAGTATAAAATATTATATATAAAAGTTTTAATATTATAAATATTAAAAAACCCTTAAATATATAATAACATAACACGTATCTATAATCTATTTAAAAATTGAAAAGAAAAATGTAAAAAAGTCGCATATATTTTCGGTTTTCACTCTAATTTATGCTTAGTAGTTAGTATCTTTAATCTTTCATAATATAAATTTTACAGTAATTTATCTTCAAAGTTTTTAGGAAAAAATATTGTAATAACAAATAAGGAAACTACCTAAATAATACCTCACATATTCCAACATTATTGTATTGGTATCCAAACTTTTTTTTTGGCAAAATAGTACCTAACGTTACGTTTTTACTTTGGTACTCCGCTGTTAAAAAATTAAAAACATACTAACTAGGAGAGAAAATCACACGTTGCATGCTAACTAGAAAAGAGAAAATCATATGTGGCAGACTACCACACCATTTTATCTCTCTTAGTCAGCATGCCACATGTGATTTTTTTATAATTTTAGTCGATGTGGCATGCTGACTATGAGAGAGAAAATGTTGTGGTAGCCTGCCACATGTGATTTTTTCTCTCCTTGTCAGTCTGTCGTTAGTTTTTTAACGATAGAGTACTAAAATAGAAACAAAATGTAACGTTATGTATTATTTTGCCAAAAAATAAGTAAATGCCAAAACAGAAACACGTGTAAAGATGAGATACCAAATATGTAATTTCCCTAATAATATAAGTATTATTGTGACATTTGTAACCTTTACAATCCTAGGGCCCTATATATTTTTCTTGGTTACCTTTTAGTTCTTAAGGTTTCGCACAGACTAATTCAGACCGACTCGCGTCACACATCTAATTTTAGTGAGTGAATTTAACAGCAAAGATTCTCCTACTGCCCTATATTTATTCACTCACAGGTTAACAGTTTTCTGTTTTTCCTACTGCCCTATATTTATTCACTCACAGGTTAACAAATTTCTGTTTTTCCTACTGCCCTGTATTTATTCACTCAGGGGTTAACAGTTTTCTGTTTCAAGAATGTTTTTATTTTAAAATGATGTATTTAAGAAGTTAATTCAAGAACAATTTATGTTTCAATCTAATATTCGTATTCATCCTCATGAAAAACAATAAAGGGAAACGCATTGTTAATTATTTTAGGGAAAACTACCTAAATAGTACTCCAGCTATTGCCGAAATATCGTTTTAGTACCCCATCTATTTTTTGACAAAATGGTACCTAACGTTACGTTTCGTTTTCATTTTCGTACCCCGCCGTAAAAAAACTAATTGTGTGTGGACTAGGAGAGAAAAAATCAGATGTGACAGCCTGTTACGTCATTTTCTCTCTCCTAATCAGCGTGCTACGTCGACTAAAATCATAAAAAAATACACGTACATGCTGACTAGGAGAGAGAAAATGACGTAGCAGGCTGCCACATGTAATTTTCTCTCTCCTAGTCAGCACACAGTTAGTTTTTTAACGGCGGGATACCAAAATGAAAATGAAACGTAATGTTAGGTATCATGTTGCCAAAAAAATAATTGGGTCCTAAAATGATATTTCAGCAATAGCTGGGTACTATTTGGGTAGTTTTCCTATTATTTTTTTAATTAAATTAATCCACGTGTTTTTGACGTAAAATCTTTTAAAAATAAAAAATAGGAAAAAGAAACTTATTGACGCATTACATAGGAATTAGGATCGACTAAATGGAAAAGAAATGTGCAAGTTGGAACCTCGTGCTTGGTCCTGGCCTGGGGCCTTTATAAGGAGTATTGGGTAGTGATGGACGGTGACAGTGGGCTAGGTCATAGGTGGTGGCTACGGAGGATTATGGTGATGGCGTCAGGCAAGTGGGCTGAGGTGGTGCAAGTGGTTGAGCAACTGGGTTATTGTGTCCGCAACTGATGGGTGTAGCTGTGTAGTATAAATTTTTTTTAAAAATTTAGATGTTAATTTTAAATTTTTCAAAAATTTTAAAATTTCATAAAATCTTTTAAAATTTAAATATCAGGACAAAACACTGTTAAAAAAACTATTTAAAAAAGATATTAGGACAAAATATAAATATTAAAAAAGTGTAAACAAATTCATAGAGAATAGTTTGTAATTCTACTTCATTTGAATATGTAACAACCAAAGGATTTTTTTTTGAATAATCTGTACAAACACTTCATTTTACACTTTGTTTATCACTATGCAATCACCCCCGATACTCACCTAGTGTATTGTTGTAACCCAAGTTCCCTTCATCCACTCTATGTACCAAGTAACCAAACCCACCTTTACGTATACATGTGACCCTAATTTAATAGGGCAAAATTTCATATGTGCCTTTTCAGTGTTTCTTTTTATATTTAAATTGCGATTATAGCTGTATTTACAGTCGTATTACATTATCATAGTTGTAGATATTAAAGATGTTATTTCAGTCACTTCGAGTATCGCGATTGTGAACTTTTTTAACAACATAACAATTATGGACATGACAATTACATGTATCACAGTTTCAGATGATGCCACTACCGCCATATAATGGGCGTTGTTGCAGTTGCATACCACTATTTAAATCAATGTCCCTAATGACAAAGTAATGAAATAATAACAAGTATAAAAAAATGGGCCCTAATAATAAATATTGAAACAATTGAATTTTAAGAGTATGCCAATAATAACAAATATTAGGGAAAAAATCGAGTCTCTAATTATTAAAAAATAAATTTTAAGAGTATACTCCTAATAATAAATATTAGAAAAAATTAGAATTATATTAACAAGTATTGAAAAAACTAAACTCTTAATAACAAGTATTAGAAAAAATTAAATCTTCAACAATAAATATAATTTAAAAAAATACACAACTTTCTTAAATAGTCAGCCTTAGGCGGCCCCCTTATTGACTTGGCCCAGGGACGGGCTTGCTCACTCCCAACACTATTTTCCTACATAAAACCTAGGCAATTATTATCATCACTTTTCAAATTCTTATTCGTCGATACATTTTCAGAATTATGATTCGAATTGATAAAATTTGTACTATCATCTTCGATATCAAATTCACCAATCTTATTTTAACTTAAGGGAAGTAATTGAGTGAACCTTAGTTACTTTAAGTTTTTTTTTACCCATAACACGCACTAGACTCTAAATCACAAATTTAGTTCAAACTCTAAACCACAAATCTAGTTCGTGATTCCATAATACATTCATGAAACGTAGCCTAATTTTTTCCTTCTTTTATCAAGCACCGATACAGTGCCAATTCATTATCACATTCATTTAGGGTTAGATATCCATCTGCGAGTTTAACATACAATAGGTCTAGGGTGTAATTAAAATAGACAAGTTTCGAAACTTGTCCAAAGACCTGAAATGTTAGACTTTTAGATAACAATTTAAATTGGTTTTTTCGTGATTTTTGACAGATTTGATATTTTGTCCAAGAACTTAAAATGTTATATAAAAAAGCAAGCATCGAAACTTATTTTTGTAAGTGCCGAAACTTGTCAAAAATTACGAAAAAAAAATCAACTTAAAATATTATTTAAAAGTCAAACATTTTAAATTCTTAAACAATTTAAAATTTATTATCTTTTAGCCGCACTCCATACTCACCCATCATATGCCCATTAAGGTCTATAATTCTAACAATTATTTAGGCCTATATATATAAATATTACATTCCTAGCTAGGACCTATCACCTATTATTGTAGTAGTAACACTTATCGTAGTCAGGCTTGTTTCTTTGTCATGCATGGCAAAGAGAAAAAAGCTTCCCAGCATGCAAACAAAGATACAAACTCATGCATTTCGATGTTAAGGAAAGGCAAGCCAAGAAGAAAAAGAAGAGCATTTTTCAAAATCTGGTAACCTCTTTCTTCTAATCTTCTTTCTTGAATCTTTCTCTTAATCTATCTGTTTATTTCTCGATGCACCAGGTTCCGATGCTTCTCACTGCAGTTGCTGCACTGCTCATTATAACTCCGGTCATCGGATACCGTTCATGGCCCGACTTAAAACCCAACAGCTTCGGTTTAAACTTGGTCGACATATAATACCACATGGGACCTGTACTGTACTCACCGCCAATATCACCATCCACCCAATCTGGTACGGCCCGTGGCGGAATTCTCAGAAGAATATCATCCGCGTGGGAATAGCGGATATGTGCGAGGGTATTTATGGAACTCGAGTTAATGAGCCTTTACATGGGACATGTATAATGTATTGAAGGGTAAAGATGGCGCCACGTATAACATAAATGGGATCAAACGGAGGTACTTGGTTCAGTGGGTATGGAACCATGCCGTCAGTGACTGTACCGGGCCTAATGCTCTTGATAAGTAATTTTTATTTTAGATAAACTAGAATTAAACTTAATTATGTTTGACTTAAATGGTGAAATTGACCTTCAATAAAAAATTAAAAAATAAATTAAGTTCTTATGAAAAAGTTTAATCAGGGGCGGATCTAGGAATTTAAGTTTGGTGGTTCAACTATTTATCTTATTTAGATGTTTAAGTCTCCGAATCCCTTTAGACAATCAATTTGACTAAAATAGACTAAATAAGCATAAAAATGCATTTTGTTAAAGATATCTCTAATTGAAAAAGAATTAAAAAAGTAATAACAATCCCCAATTGATAAAAGTAACAAGAAAGTTGAATTGATAAAGGGATGAGTAGAGATGAGATCAACCATTTTTTTCTTGTCGAATAGAACGTCTAAATGTTGCGACCTTTTTTAAAAGGACAATCGTGTGGATCGTACATAAATTCGACGCTACGAATTATCCCCTTAAATCATTAATGAAAATCTTTTAAAAGAAAAGGGACTTCTTTGGGGAAACCTTAATTTTTTTGAAAAACAATGAAAACTTGGAGTCACCACCGTCCACTTGGGTAAGGTAGGCCGGACACCATAAGAAACCAGAGATTCGTTATGAAAGGGTCCGGGAGTTGGTTACGCGTGGGGAAAGATTAACACCTCCATCACGCCCGGAAATCGGTACCAAAATATTTGTTGCTTTTAAAAGGATGAAAATCATTGAAATTTATATTAAATTCAATTCAGAGTTCTTAAATGAAAATTAACCTTAACTGCACGGGCTTTATCGGATTTGTGGATTAAAATTAATTGGACATTTAATTAACAAGGTTGATAATATATCAGACCATAGATTAAACTGACATCGAATAAGCCTGACTGCCGTGTTAATTTATGGTTCGACTTCCGTACGTCACCTTTATGCATGATGCAAGCATTTAAGTATGATGTGATGATTTTGTCAATTCTTAATTCCTTTACCTCGAGATGGTAAGGATTAATCCGAATATTTGATCAACATCCTTTAAGCTCGGACTGTTACGATACAAATATTGGAATTAATAAGTACCTCATTTTTATGATTCAAATTAATTAAGAATGCAATTAAAATTAAAGGTTATACGAATGAAAATTAAGGCAAGACAATCAAAGGCACGAATATAAACACACAAAAGGAAGGCCCAACCTAAGACCTAACCTATGAAGGCCCAAATTATTAGAAATCCAAATAGTGACCTAATTATTATCTAAATGATTCTAATACTTAACCCTAAATTAATTAGCCCTAAAAGACTAGAAACCCTAACAAATTATGATAATTAATTTGTAATTTAATGTTAATCTAAACTTGAAATTAATTTTATCCTAAAAGTAATTAAGAAATGTTCAATTAATTTAATGAATTTAACATTTACACCAATAAGCCAAGGATAAACTTAAATTCACTAAATTAATTCGAACCCTAATCTAACTAAGGCTCTTAAAGAACCTAATCCTAAAATTAATCTGATTAATTTAAGGATTGTGCCCCCATGAGACGAGCACACAATCCTAAAGTAATTAAATTAATTTGCCTAATTATAGTCTGAAACTAGCTCAACAACCCAAGGTCTATACTATCGCACTAAGCCTAAATCAAAAACATATACAAGTAAATGTATACATAACTAAATATTGTATACTATATAACGAAAATAATGGATAGACTTTAAAACTATATATATTATATATAAAAACATACATTATACATTTTGCAAAATTCTACTATATACTTTAAAAACTATATATTATATCAAAAACATATATGTATTACATTTTACAAAATTATACTACATACCTTAAAAAAACTATATACTATATCAAAATATATATGTTACATTTTATAAAATTATATCACATACTTTGAAAACTATATATTATAGGTCATATATATATTACATTTTAAAAAATTCTATCATATACTTTGAAAACTATACATTATATATCAAAAATATATATCTATTACATTTCACAAATTTCTACTTTATACTTAAAACATATATATTATATAAAAATATCTATCTATGTGACATTTTGCAAATTTCTATTCCATACTTGAAAAGACATATTATAGGACACAAATATATATTTGAACTAATTTTGTCCTACTTCCCTGTCAGACGATTTGCTCTTCCAGAGTGGCAGCGAGCAAATCCAAATAACTTGTTTTCCCGAAATGGCGAAAACAACTGGTGGCGCAGGTAGGTCCTTTCGAAGTGGCAGCAGACAAACCAACTAGCCTTCAAACGACTCATTCTTCCGAAACGGCATTAAACAAATCTAAATAATCTTGCTTTCCTAAGCGCGCGTAAAGCAAACTGGGTGGCAACAACATGTTCCTCCGAAGCGGCAGAAACAAAATCTTAAAGATGCGTTCCTTCGAAGCGGTAGTGAACGAATAACAATTTTTCAAATGAAGGTTCTGTGAAGGTTTTCGCTCTTCGTGAGCCTGAACGGATAGGCTATTCTTCTTCCCTTCCATGAGAGGTTCTATCATCTTGTCTCTTTTACCAGGAAGTGGCGGATTTGGAATTCTTTGCTTGAAAATTCCTTTCGAGTTTCTGCTTCGTCATTTACTTCTCTTATTAGAAGGTACCTGGTTTTTTCTTCAAATACTTGTGAACAGAGATGAAATGCTATGATGATATGAGTTAGCATGATCCTAACCTAGGGATGTCTCACTAAGTATGATGCATGAATGACAATAATTCACCCAGACCCTTTTCTTCTTGGTCCATTTATTTTGATCTTCTCTCACTTTTCTCTTCTCTTCATTGTAACGGCGGTGCCCCATCTTTCACTCGGGTTCACCCTTTATGCCCCTTTTCTCTTGAACTCCTAAACCTCTTGCTCTAAAGCGCCCTTTCAGGTTTTCACTTTAGACTTGTCTTTCCCTAAAGCGCCCTTTACGGGTTTTTACTTTAGAGTTTTTTTCCCTTTTTTCTTTCTTCTTTTTTTTTTCTTTTGGGCGTCCTTCTGGGTTTTCGCCTTTAGCTCATTCGATTTCAACATATGAGGTACTCATTGTCTTTCTTCGGTGAATCTCGTCAATTTTGCCCCTGATGTCCTTTTGCCTTAACCTTGGCGGATTCGTCTTCTATCTTGGAATAGCTTGCACTTAATAGGTTAAATCATAGTAATACCAAAAAATCCTTTTCTTTTCCATAATCTATGCTAATTCATATGCGCAATGATTATAAGACGAACAACAGAAGTAAGCATAATATTTCATTAATACTTAGAGAAATATTAACATAATTTTGAAAGTCATGGCAAACATGAGAAAAAAATATAGATAGTATCGACTGTATGTACAATGAAGACCCATTAACTGCAGTTGACCCTTCACTCGCCATTTTTGGTTTCAATTCTTGACGACCTAAGGATCGAAGCATAGTCCTTCAACATAGCTTGTCGATCGAATGCCAAAATCCCAATATATTTGAACCGTCCTATCCAGATTTTCAATTCAAATCCCATTTGGTCTTAAGGCGCCCATCTTCGGGTTTTTGCCCTAGACCCCCTTTTCTTTCTTTCTTTTTTTTCTCTTTTATTTTTTTCTCTCTTCTTATTTTTTTTTTTTTCTTTCTTCCTTAGGCATAATATCTTTTTATAGAGTTCGAGTTTATAGGGTTGCTCAACTCTTTCCCATCCATATCTTCTAGGATTAATGCTCCTCTGGGAAGGTCTTTTTTACAACATAAGGCCCTTCCCAATTAGGCATCCACTTCCCTCGGAAGTTTCTTTGGTTAAGTAAGATCTTTTAAGCACTAGATCCCACTCTTGAAACTCTCTAGAGTGAACTTTTTTGTTTTAGGCTCGCATCATCCTTTTCTGATACATTTGACTATGACAGATAGCCTTCAACCTTTTTTCTTCAATGAGGTTCAACTGATCAATCCTGGCTTGCATCTATTCGGCCTCATCCAACTTTACCTTATTCAAGATTCGAAGTGATGAAATCTATGCCTCGATGGGTAATACCGCCTCCGTGCCATATACCAAAGAGTATGGCGTTGCCCCGGTAGAGGTCCTCACAAAAGTTCGATAAGCAAATAAGGAAAAAAGGTAACTTTTCATGCCAATCCTTGTAATTTTTGTGGTTCTTTCTATGATCTTCCTTATATTCTTGTTCGCCGTTTTTACTGCTCCATTCATCTTAGGGCGATAAATAGTAGAATTTTGATTTACAATTTTGAACTGTTCACACACCTCAGTCATCATTTTGTTATTCAAGTTGGAAGCATTGTCAGTGGTGATTCTTTCGGGTAGGCCATAGCGACATAAATTTCTTTCTTGAGGAACTTGCAAACTATCGCTCTTGTGATGTTGGCATATGAGGCAGCTTCTACCCATTTGGTGAAGTAATTGATAGCTACTAGGATGAAGCGATGCCCATTAGAAGCTTTTGGGTGTATCTGACCAATAATGTATATTCCCCATGCAGCAAAAGGCCAAGGTGAGTTCATGACGTTAAGTGGTACTGGCGGGGAATGTATCTTATCGGTATAGATTTGACATTTTTGATATTTCATTGCATAATAGATGCAATCTCCCTCCATTGTTGACTAGAAGTAGCCATATCTCATGATTTTCTTAGCCATCGAGAATCCGCTAGCGTAGTTTCTGCATAAACCTCCATGGACCTCTACTAAAATAGTTTAGGCCTCCCGGGCATTGACACATCTCAACAGTATTTGATCTTTGCTTTTTTTATACAGAACCTCTCTCCGTCGAGGACGCCCTGATGCCAATATTCTGATAGTTCTTTTTTCGTTATCGTTGGCATCTTTTGGGTAAGTTTGGTACTTGATATACTGGAGGATGTCACAATACCATAGATTACCGTCCTTTTCCTCTTCCAAACTATAGAAGTGGTCCGACACCTCAAAAGTTTGCATCTCGATAAGTTTCATTTCGGTTATCCTATTTACTTTGAATACGACGGCCAAAGTGGCTAGAGCGTCAGCCATTTGATTATCCTCTCTTGGCACATATGTGAAACCGACTTTTTTAAAATTTTTGAATCAAATCAAGATATTTAATTAGCTTCAGATCTCTTGTCTCCCACTCTTTTCGAAGTTGGTAGATTACCAAGGAAGAATCTCCAAAAACCTAGAGCACCTTGATCTTCTTCTTAATGGCTGCTCGGAGTCCCATGATTCAGGCTTCATACTCGGCTATATTGTTGGTGCAGAAGAATCCCAAACCTACTTGTAAAAGGGTAGTGGTCATATTTAGGGGAAATTAGTATTGCCCATATTCCATGGCCTAGGGCATTCGATGCCCCGTCGAAATAGAGCATCCATCCCTCTTTCTCGGCAACATGTCTCCCTTCAGTTAAACCACAGATCAAATATTCGTTTGAAAAATGGAAACCCAACGATTCATAGTCATCCGAGGCGCGACTTGCCAAAAGATCTGCCACGACACTTCTCTTTATCACTTTCTGGTTCACATAAATAATGTCGAACTCCGACAAGAGCATTTGCCAACGGGCCAACTTCTCGGTCAATGCTGGCACTTCCATAAAAATTTGGTGAATCCATTCGGGAGATTAAGCAGGTGGTATGATACAACATGTATTGTCGTAGCGCTAATAGCTCATACTAAGGCACAACATAATTTACGAATTGGTGGGTACCGCGTTTCACAATCGGTGAACTTCTTGCTCAAATAGTAGATTGCCCCCCTTTCTTTTGCTCGAGTCATCATGTTATCCAAGTACACACCCCATAGAATTTTCAAAGACTGTCAGGTACAGGATCAACGGTCTATCCGACATTGGTGCTACTAGAATTGGGGGATCAGTCAAATACTTCTTGATCTTTTCTAGCGCCTCTTGACAATCCTCGTCCTAGACCCACGGGTTATTCTTTCGAAGTAGTTTGAATACAAGGTCGCACTTATTAGTCAATTGAGATATGAATTTGGAGATGTAGTTTAACCTCCCCAGAAATCCTCGGGCCTCATTTTGTATTTGCGGCAGTGGAAGATCTTGAATTGCTTTCACCTTGTCGGGGTCGATCTCGATGCCTTTCTGACTTACCACAAAGCCCAAAAGCTTCCCTGATGTATCTGCGAAGGTGCATTTGGCTGGGTTGAGCTTCAACTGATACTTTTTTAGCCTTCAGAAGAGTTTCTACAAGTTTTGGATGTGCTCCTCCTCGGTCTTAGATTTGGATATCATGTCATCCACGTATACCTCGATTTCCTTATGTATCATGTCATGAAACAAGGTTACCATGGCCCTTTGGTAAGCTTCCCCAACATTTTTTAATCCAAAGGGCATCACTTTGTAACAAAATATGATCCACATGGTCACAAAAGTGGTTTTCTCCATGTCCCTAGAGTGCATTTTAATCTGGTTGTACCCTAAAAAGTCATCCATGAATGAAAAACCAAGCATGCCCTGCAGTATTACATTCCTAGCTAGGACCTATCACCTATTATTGTAGTAGTAACACTTATCGTAGTCAGGCTTGTTTCTTTGTCATGCATGGCAAAGAGAAAAAAGCTTCCCAGCATGCAAACAAAGATACAAACTCATGCATTTCGATGTTAAGGAAAGGCAAGCCAAGAAGAAAAAGAAGAGCATTTTTCAAAATCTGGTAACCTCTTTCTTCTAATCTTCTTTCTTGAATCTTTCTCTTAATCTATCTGTTTATTTCTCGATGCACCAGGTTCCGATGCTTCTCACTGCGCAGCTTGCTGCTTTGCTCATTATAACTCCGGTCATCGGATACCGTTCATGGCCCGACTTAAAACCCAACAGCCGGTTTAAACTTGGTCGACATATAATACCACATGGGACCAGATTGTACTCACCGCCAATATCACCATCCACCCAACTGTACGGCCGTGGCGGAATTCTCGAAGAATATCATCCGCGTGGGAATAGCGGATATGTGCGAGGGTATTTATGGAACTCGAGTTAATGAGCCTTTACATGGGACATGTATAATGTATTGAAGGGTAAAGATGGCGCCACGTATAACATAAATGGGATCAAACGGAGGTACTTGGTTCAGTGGGTATGGAACCATGCCGTCGTATGATATCACAGGGCCTAATGCTCTTGATAAGTAATTTTTATTTTAGATAAACTAGAATTAAACTTAATTATGTTTGACTTAAATGGTGAAATTGACCTTCAATAAAAAATTAAAAAATAAATTAAGTTCTTATGAAAAAGTTTAATCGGGGCGGATCTAGGAATTTAAGTTTGGTGGTTCAACTATTTATCTTATTTAGATGTTTAAGTCTCCGAATCCCTTTAGACAATCAATTTGACTAAAATAGACTAAATAAGCATAAAAATGCATTTTGTTAAAGATATCTCTAATTGAAAAAGAATTAAAAAAGTAATAACAATCCCCAATTGATAAAAGTAACAAGAAAGTTGAATTGATAAAGGGATGAGTAGAGATGAGATCAACCATTTTTTTCTTGTCGAATAGAACGTCTAAATGTTGCGACCTTTTTTAAAAGGACAATCGTGTGGATCGTACATAAATTCGATGCTACGAATTATCCCCTTAAATCATTAATGAAAATCTTTTAAAAGAAAAGGGACTTCTTTGGGGAAACCTTAATTTTTTTGAAAAACAATGAAAACTTGGAGTCACCACCGTCCACTTGGGTAAGGTAGGCCGGACACCATAAGAAACCAGAGATTCGTTATGAAAGGGTCCGGGAGTTGGTTACGCGTGGGGAAAGATTAACACCTCCATCACGCCCGGAAATCGGTACCAAAATATTTGTTGCTTTTAAAAGGATGAAAATCATTGAAATTTATATTAAATTCAATTCAGAGTTCTTAAATGAAAATTAACCTTAACTGCACGGGCTTTATCGGATTTGTGGATTAAAATTAATTGGACATTTAATTAACAAGGTTGATAATATATCAGACCATAGATTAAACCGACATCGAATAAGCCTGACTGCCGTGTTAATTTATGGTTCGACTTCCGTACGTCACCTTTATGCATGATGCAAGCATTTAAGTATGATGTGATGATTTTGTCAATTCTTAATTCCTTTACCTCGAGATGGTAAGGATTAATCCGAATATTTGATCAACATCCTTTAAGCTCGGACTGTTACGATACAAATATTGGAATTAATAAGTACCTCATTTTTATGATTCAAATTAATTAAGAATGCAATTAAAATTAAAGGTTATACGAATGAAAATTAAGGCAAGACAATCAAAGGCACGGATATAAACACACAAAAGGAAGGCCCAACCTAAGACCTAACCTATGAAGGCCCAAATTATTAGAAATCCAAATAGTGACCTAATTATTATCTAAATGATTCTAATACTTAACCCTAAATTAATTAGCCCTAAAAGACTAGAAACCCTAACAAATTATGATAATTAATTTGTAATTTAATGTTAATCTAAACTTGAAATTAATTTTATCCTAAAAGTAATTAAGAAATGTTCAATTAATTTAATGAATTTAACATTTACCCCAATAAGCCAAGGATAAACTTAAATTCACTAAATTAATTCGAACCCTAATCTAACTAAGGCTCTTAAAGAACCTAATCCTAAAATTAATCTGATTAATTTAAGAATTGTGCCCCCATGAGACGAGCACACAATCCTAAAGTAATTAAATTAATTTGCCTAATTATAGTCTGAAACTAGCTCAACAACCCAAGGTCTATACTATCGCACTAAGCCTAAATCAAAAACATATACAAGTAAATGTATACATAACTAAATATTGTATACTATATAACGAAAATAATGGATAGACTTTAAAACTATATATATTATATATAAAAACATACATTATACATTTTGCAAAATTCTACTATATACTTTAAAAACTATATATTATATCAAAAACATATATGTATTACATTTTACAAAATTATACTACATACCTTAAAAAACTATATACTATATCAAAATATATATGTTACATTTTATAAAATTATATCACATACTTTGAAAACTATATATTATAGGTCATATATATATTACATTTTAAAAAATTCTATCATATACTTTGAAAACTATACATTATATATCAAAAATATATATCTATTACATTTTACAAATTTCTACTTTATACTTAAAACATATATATTATATAAAAATATCTATCTATGTGACATTTTGCAAATTTCTATTCCATACTTGAAAAGACATATTATAGGACACAAATATATATTTCGAACTAATTTTGTCCTACTTCCCTGTCAGACGATTTGCTCTTCCAGAGTGGCAGCGAGCAAATCCAAATAACTTGTTTTCCCGAAATGGCGAAAACAACTGGTGGCGCAGGTAGGTCCTTTCGAAGTGGCAGCAGACAAACCAACTAGCCTTCAAACGACTCATTCTTCCGAAACGGCATTAAACAAATCTAAATAATCTTGCTTTCCCTAAGCGACAGAAAGCAAACTGGGTGGCAACAACATGTTCCTCCGAAGCGGCAGAAACAAAATCTTAAAGATGCGTTCCTTCGAAGCGGTAGTGAACGAATAGCAATTTTTCAAATGAAGGTTCTGTGAAGGTTTTCGCTCTTCGTGAGCCTGAACGGATAGGCTATTCTTCTTCCCTTCCATGAGAGGTTCTATCATCTTGTCTCCTTTACCAGGAAGTGGCGGATTTGGAATTCTTTGCTTGAAAATTCCTTTCGAGTTTCTGCTTCGTCATTTACTTCTCTTATTAGAAGGTACCTGGTTTTTTCTTCAAATACTTGTGAACAGAGATGAAATGCTATGATGATATGAGTTAGCATGATCCTAACCTAGGGATGTCTCACTAAGTATGATGCATGAATGACAATAATTCACCCAGACCCTTTTCTTCTTGGTCCATTTATTTTGATCTTCTCTCACTTTTCTCTTCTCTTCATTGTAACGGCGGTGCCCCATCTTTCACTCGGGTTCACCCTTTATGCCCCTTTTCTCTTGAACTCCTAAACCTCTTGCTCTAAAGCGCCCTTTCAGGTTTTCACTTTAGACTTGTCTTTCCCTAAAGCGCCCTTTACGGGTTTTTACTTTAGAGTTTTTTTCCATTTTTTCTTTCTTCTTTTTTTTTCTTTTGGGCGTCTTTCTGGGTTTTCGCCTTTAGCTCCTTCGATTTCAACATATGAGGTACTCATTGTCTTTCTTCGGTGAATCTCGTCAATTTTGCCCCTGATGTCCTTTTGCCTTAACCTTGGCGGATTCGTCTTCTATCTTGGAATAGCTTGCACTTAATAGGTTAAATCATAGTAATACCAAAAAATCCTTTGCTTTTCCATAATCTATGCTAATTCATATGCGCAATGATTATAAGACGAACAACAGAAGTAAGCAAAATATTTCATTAATACTTAGAGAAATATTAACATAATTTTGAAAGTCATGGCAAACATGAGAAAAAAATATAGATAGTATCGATTGTATGTACAATGAAGACCCATTAATGTGATTGACCCTTCACTCGCCATTTTTGGTTTCAATTCTTGACGACCTAAGGATCAAGCATAGTCCTTCAACATAGCTTGTCGATCGAATGCCAAAATCCCAATATATTTGAACCGTCCTATCCAGATTTTCAATTCAAATCCCATTTGGTCTTAAGGCGCCATCATCTTGGTTTTTGCCCTAGACCCCTTTTTTTTTTCTTTTTTTTTCTTTTTTTTTCTCTTTTTTATTTTTTTCTCTCTTCTTATTTTTTTCTTTTTTCTTTCTTCCTTAGGCATAATATCTTTTTATAGAGTTCGAGTTTATAGGGTTGCTCAACTCTTTCCCATCCATATCTTCTAGGATTAATGCTCCTCTGGGGAAGGTCTTTTTTACAACATAAGGCCCTTCCCAATTAGGCATCCACTTCCCTCGGAAGTTTCTTTGGTTAAGTAAGATCTTTTAAGCACTAGATCCCACTCTTGAAACTCTCTAGAGTGAACTTTTTTGTTTTAGGCTCGCATCATCCTTTTCTGATACATTTGACTATGACAGATAGCCTTCAACCTTTTTTCTTCAATGAGGTTCAACTGATCAATCCTGGCTTGCATCTATTCGGCCTCATCCAACTTTACCTTATTCAAGATTCGAAGTGATGAAATCTATGCCTCGATGGGTAATACCGCCTCCGTGCCATATACCAAAGAGTATGGCGTTGCCCCGGTAGAGGTCCTCACAAAGGTTCGATAAGCAAATAAGGAAAAAAGGTAACTTTTCATGCCAATCCTTGTAATTTTTGTGGTTCTTTCTATGATCTTCCTTATATTCTTGTTCGCCGTTTTTACTGCTCCGTTCATCTTAGGGCGATAAATAGTAGAATTTTGATTTACAATTTTGAACTGTTCACACACCTCAGTCATCATTTTGTTATTCAAGTTGGAAGCATTGTCAGTGGTGATTCTTTCAGGTAGGCCATAGCGACATAAATTTCTTTCTTGAGGAACTTGCAAACTATCGCTCTTGTGATGTTGGCATATGAGGCAGCTTCTACCCATTTGGTGAAGTAATTGATAGCTACTAGGATGAAGCGATGCCCATTAGAAGCTTTTGGGTGTATCTGACCAATAATGTATATTCCCCATGCAGCAAAAGGCCAAGGTGAGTTCATGACGTGAAGTGGTACTGGCGGGGAATGTATCTTATCGGTATAGATTTGACATTTATGATATTTCATTGCATAATAGATGCAATCTCCCTCCATTGTTGACCAGAAGTAGCCATATCTCATGATTTTCTTAGCCATCGAGAATCCGCTAGCGTGGTTTCTGCATAAACCTCCATGGACCTCTACTAAAATAGTTTAGGCCTCCCGGGCATTGACACATCTCAACAGTATTTGATCTTTGCTTTTTTTATACAGAACCTCTCTCCGTCGAGGACGCCCTGATGCCAATATTCTGATAGTTCTTTTTTCGTTATCGTTGGCATCTTTTGGGTAAGTTTGGTACTTGATATACTGGAGGATGTCACAATACCATGGATTACCATCCTTTTCCTCTTCCAAACTATAGAAGTGGTCCGACACCTCAAAAGTTTGCATCTCGATAAGTTTCATTTCGGTTATCCTATTTACTTTGAACACGACGGCCAAAGTGGCTAGAGCGTCAGCCATTTGATTATCCTCTCTTGGCACATATGTGAAACCGACTTTTTCAAAATTTTTGACCAAATCTTGAATCAAATCAAGATATTTAATTAGCTTCAGATCTCTTGTCTCCCACTCTTTTCGAAGTTGGTAGATTACCAAGGAAGAATCTCCAAAAACCTAGAGCACCTTGATCTTCTTCTCAATGGCTGCTCGGAGTCCCATGATTCAGGCTTCATACTCGGCTATATTGTTGGTGCAGAAGAATCTCAAACCTACTTGTAAAAGGGTAGTGGTCATCTTTAGGGGAAATTAGTATTGCCCATATTCCATGGCCTAGGGCATTCGATGCCCCGTCGAAATAGAGCATCCATCCCTCTTTCTCGGCAACATGTCTCCCTTCAGTTAAACCACAGATCAAATATTCGTTTGAAAAATGGAAACCCAACGATTCATAGTCATCCGAGGCGCGACTTGCCAAAAGATCTGCCACGACACTTCTCTTTATCACTTTCTGGTTCACATAAATAATGTCGAACTCCGACAAGAGCATTTGCCAATGGGCCAACTTCTCGGTCAATGCTGGCACTTCCATAAAAAATTTCAGTGAATCCATTCGGGAGATTAAACAGGTGGTATGATACAACATGTATTGTCGTAGCCGCTTAGTAGCTCATACTAAGGCACAACATAATTTCTGAATTGGTGGGTACCGCGTTTCACAATCGGTGAACTTCTTGCTCAAATAGTAGATTGCCCCCTCCTTCTTGCCTGAGTCATCATGTTATCCAAGTACACACCCCATAGAATTTTCAAAGACTGTCAGGTACAGGATCAACGGTCTATCGACATTGGTGCTACTAGAATTGGGGGATCAGTCAAATACTTCTTGATCTTTTCTAGCGCCTCTTGACAATCCTCGTCCTAGACCCACGGGTTATTCTTTCGGAGTAGTTTGAATACAAGGTCGCACTTATTAGTCAATTGAGATATGAATTTGGAGATGTAGTTTAACCTCCCTAGAAATCCTCGGGCCTCATTTTGTATTTGCGGCAGTGGAAGATCTTGAATTGCTTTCACCTTGTCGGGGTCGATCTCGATGCCTTTCTGACTTACCACAAAGCCCAAAAGCTTCCCTGATGTATCTGCGAAGGTGCATTTGGCTGGGTTGAGCTTCAACTGATACTTTTTTAGCCTTCAGAAGAGTTTCTACAAGTTTTGGATGTGCTCCTCCTCGGTCTTAGATTTGGCTATCATGTCATCCACGTATACCTCGATTTCCTTATGTATCATGTCATGAAACAAGGTTACCATGGCCCTTTGGTAAGCTTCCCCAACATTTTTTAATCCAAAGGGCATCACTTTGTAACAAAATATGATCCACATGGTCACAAAAGTGGTTTTCTCCATGTCCCCGGAGTGCATTTTAATCTGGTTGTACCCTAAAAAGTCATCCATGAATGAACAACCAAGCATGCCCTGCAGTATTATCCACTAAAGTATCAATATGGGGCAAAATAAAGTTGTCTTTGGGGCTTGCCTTATTAAGGTTCCTATAATCTACACATATATGTACCTTTCCATCATTTTTTGGTACCGGCACGATATTGGCTATCCATTCTAGGTACTTAGAGACTTCCAAAAATCTGGCCTCGAGCTGTTTCTTCACATCTCCCTAATTTTTAGTAACATGTCAGTTCTTATTCTTTGAAGCTTTTGCTGGATGGGCTTGCATTCTGGCCTAATGGGAAGCTTGTGCGTTACAATGTCCGTGTTTAAGCGCGGCATATCTTGGTATGACCATGCGAACATGTCTCTAAATTTTGCAAGCAATTCCACTAACCTCTGCCTGACTTCTGGTGATAGGGTACCTCCGATCTTTACTTCTTTCCTTTCTTTTTTAGTCCCCAAATTTAGGATCTCTATCTTCTCTTGGTGCGGAAGGATTTGCTTCTCCTCATCGGCCATCATTCTTAGCAGCTCAAGTACATGGGTCGTTCAAAATCTACTTTAGGATTAGGTTCCACATCGTTCATACAGTTTATTTTAAGAGGCCTGCACAATTTTGAAAGTACGTATTGGAAAAGGAAAGGTATAGTTTATGACGTGAATAAATAATTAATTAATCAATAAATAAATGAATAGGTCAATAAATAAATAAATAAATAATTGAATAAAATGGAATGGAATAAATGCCATGTTTGCCATTTGAGAAAAAAAGGTAGACATAGTATATTTCATTTAAAGCAGATGAATATGACATAGTTGGCATTTTTTTACAAAAGATATTTGTTACTTTCGAGCCACAGTAATGGAATGGTTCTAGGCATTACTTTGATTTGTTCCTATAGAATGCTGGCATGACCCTAAAGGTCCAGTTGTTGAGCTATTCACCTAGGAGGCACGGACGAATTCTGGCCAGAAACCGATTAGCCTTGCTTCTGTCACTAATCATATTCACATTCATTTCTTCTAAAGCCTCACTAATCAATTCTTCTTGGAGGCATCTTTCACCCTCCTGGTTTGCCTCTTGGATATCCTTCTTCAGATTTCAAATCCCCCCAAATATGAAGATACCTTCGAAGTTTGAGTAGGTTATGGGAGCCCAAGAAATGTCTTCCTATCTCAACCTGGCCTTCCTTTGTTCTTTCTCTTTTTCCACTCTTGCCTTTTTTGCAAAAATTGGGCTTATAACCAAGTCTGAAATGGTCCACTTTATGAATCACACTAACGGGATAGAGATGCCCCTGTAGATTCCTCCCCAAGCCTTTATTTTTTCTTGGTCCTCTCCCCAAGGTTTTGAACACCATCATCTTAGTGCAATTTGACAGTTTAGGGCATGATACCTTGCTTCCTTCAGCAACAAAAGTAGCATTGACAAGTTCCAAAGGCTCTAAAGGCACACTCCATTGCTTCTCCATCAGTAGGAATGTATGGTGTATCTGGAGTCATTGAAGCGATGATGTCCTCTTCGGCATTCACTGTTACTAACTTCCACTCGGTGACAAACTTTAACTTTTGATATAGTGATGACGGAATGGCGCCGGTCGAGTGTATGCACAGCCTACCTAACAAGTAGTTGTAAGATGGCTAGATATCCATGACCATAAAATTGACCACATATTCAGTGGGACCAATGAGCAGAGGTACTTCTATTTTCCCGACCACATCTCTTTGAGTCCCGTCGAAGGCTCGCACCGTATTATGACATGGTTTCATATGCGAGCTATCTATTGGTAGTCGTTGTAGCGTGGCTAATGGCATAACATTCAATGCAGAGCCATTATCAATTAAAATGCCCGACAAAACATAACCTTTACAGTAAGTGGTGATGTTCAGGGCCTTGACAGACCCCATGCCTTCCCCTGGAATTTCATCATCACTGAAAGTAATGTGATTGACGTCGGTGATGTAACTGATGATCTGATCCAATCTCCCAATAGAGATATCTTTCGTAACAAAAGTCTTATTCAAAACCTTCAACAATGCATTACGATGCTTTTCTGAGTTTAGTAGCAGATCAAGTACTGAAATACGAGCTGGTTGTTTTCAAATTTAATCGACAACATTATACTCATTGTGCTTCAAAATTTTAAAAAACTTTCGTACTTGCGATTCTGTGACCGGCTCCTTGATTTTTGAGGATGGGTCTTCTCCGAACAACTTCTCGGGTTCTACTCCAACTTCATTGCCTTTCTCTTTTGGATCCCTTAGGTTTTCTGGAAGGTAGCATCGACCACTCCTTGTGAGATACCCTACATCGCTTATTTCTCTGCTATTCGGTTGAGCAGGTTCTATCTCTATTATCATCATTTCCTCTTGTGCACTATACGAGCCCGAAATCGTGACGCTCGCGGCGTAATTCCACGGGACCATCTTCGTATCCTTAAAAGGAAAAGACTTTGGGGTAACAATTATAATTTTGGGAGCCACTTTTGGTTCTCTTGCCTCACTCGGCCTGAGACCGAGGACAAGTGGTCTCTTCACACTGTATCTGGTTTCTTGACTCTTCGATGTACAAATTTCAAATTCTTTTCCTCCTTTCTCATTTTCAAAAAACTCAATCTCCTTGTTATCCATCATAGCTTGTAGGAAATGAAAAAATTCCTCACAATACTGAATATCATGATCTCTCAATTGGTGGTACTCATAGTACGAGCCACATCCTTCTTTGACCAACACCATTCACCGGTTGATAAGGCACGCCATGCATAACTACTAAAGGACTCATCTCAAGGGAGACTGGACTTCGGACACGTTTATCTTGGCTTTCTCGATGTATTCGTTTTTTATAGCATTTATGCCTTGTCTTCCGTGATTCGGTAACGGATTGTTGGCTGTACTGGGTTCCCCCAACTATAGCACCCCAGTTCGAATCAGTTTCTAAACGAACTTTTTGAATTCTATACAGTTCTCGATTGAATGTCCTGGGACATCGGCATGGTACTCACAGTGTTCTTTAAGGTTAATGTTAGGTGTTCAAAAGTACTATTTTTATTACTCTTTTTACTCATATTATTGTTAGACTTAGGCTCATATTAGTTGCATAATTAGTCATTCATGCATTAATTCATATTTCTTTCCACCGTTGAACTTGATTACATAACTTGGTGATTTTTGTGGAAAAAGATACTGCTTTGGTGTGTTTTTGTGTGTGCAGAATCAGTTGCAAAAGCAAGCCTGGAACCAGTAGCCAGGGCAGTGCATGAAGGAGATGCCGACGCAGTTGCCAGGGCAATGCATGAAGGAGATGCCGAGCTAGTTTCCGGGGCAATTATCGATAAGGGATAATATGATAAGGCAGTCAAAATTGATGACTAGATAAGCCCAAGATGACATGGAGCAAAGTTAAATCCAAAAGGAGTTTGATTTCCATGAAGAGATCAAAGAGAAATTAAATTCCAAAAAGATAGAAGAAGATCTAGAAGGAATTTAAATATAATAAAGAATTATATTCTTTTAAAGTTTTTAATTCTAACTTAACTTCCTCCTCAAGAAGGACTTTGACCTAGCCATCTCCTATTTAAAGGAGACCAAGCCGTCAAACTCAAAGAGAGAGGGCAAATAGGGAGAGTTCGATGGAGAGAGTTTCCAAAGAGGGCTGATCGATTTCTTCTTCTTCTTCTTTGCTTCTATTAGATTCATGGTTTGGGGATTATTCTTTGTATATCTTTTGAACCCAACCATGAACTAACTTGATTGGTTGGGGTTATTGTGTTTTTGTGGTTGTGAAATCTTTTGGATTTTGTTTAGGTTTTTTAGTTGCAATTCAATTTTCAAAGTTTGTTCATTCTTGGTTCTTAGCATTGGTTGCGAGTGAATTGGGAGAGGATCTCGGAATTCAATCATCTATTTATCTAATATCGGAAGAGTTGGATTCAAGAAACGAATGAGCATGGTTTTCATACAAACGGAAGATGGTGAAGACTAATTTGGCTTTGGGATAAGTTACGAATTTCAACGGCTAAGAGGAGCGCAAGATTGGTTGTTGTTCACCCTTGGTTCACGCAAGATATATTATCAAGACGTGTGCAATTAACATTATTTCGCGTTAGGGATAACGTGGAATCATTGAGGAACGCTTCACCGAACTTTGGAAGTGAATGCTCAATTGCCCAGGCAATCAACCCATTCTTAATTGCCCAAGCAATCGCGGGAGCATTGCCCAGGCAATCTGATCAGACAACGCGGGAGAATTACCCTGGCAATCGACTAGGCAATCGTAACAGAATTGCCCTGGCAATTCGGCTTCTACTCAATCACCACGATAAACCATTCGATCATCACTCCACAACTCACAATAATCCAACCTAACCTCTCATCCTATCCTTATTTCTTTGTTATTTTATTTTAATTATTAATTCATCATTACTATTTAATTCTTGAAACATTTGTAGTGACTTAAGCAAAGTGGCCCAAACCAATCCCTGTGGAGACGATATTCGATACTTAGATCACTTTATTACTTACGACATGTATACTTGCACCGTTTGCGTAGCACTCAATACGCGCAACAGTTATATCAAGCCGGGTATGGTGGGTTGTAAGGAGTAACGTGGTACGGTCGTACTAGATCGGCCTTGTACAACTGCCAGTAGAGTTCTTTATAGGTAATTGGCAAAGACGTGAAAGACATATCATCCCTTTTCTTCTTAGGTTTCTTATCTTCTCTCTTGTTGAAGTTTCTGAAATTCCCTGCTAGAGCCCGTGGCTGGGAGATGGTAAAGTTATTGGTTTTCTCAAAAGTGTTGGTGTTGTTCACTTCATGATCCTTCTTCTTATACTACTTACGTGAATGGTCCCCTCCATTGATCCTTCTGCTCTTGATGGCCGCTTCAATGCGTTTGCCAATCATGACCATTTTTGCAAAGTTACTAATAGGGTTGCTGATCAACCGATCATAAAATGCCTCTTTTAGCGTGTCTACGAACATTGGAGAGATCTCATGCTCATGAAGTGGTGGTTGGACTTGGGCTGCCACATCGCGCCACATTTGTGCATATTCATGAAGGGTCTCATTGTGCTTTTGTTTTATGCCTTGTAACAACAGTTGGTTGGGAACCATGTCAGTTACATACTTATACTGATCAGTAAAAGCTTTCGCCAGATCTCTCCACGACTTAATTTGAGCCCTGGTTAGTTGGTTATACCACCTCAAAGCAGATCCTACTAAGCTGTCCTGAAAACAGCGAATCATGAGCTTCTCATTGTTGGTAATTCCAGCCATCTTCCAGCAAAACATCACTATATGAGTAGACGGGCAAGTGCTTCCATCAAACTTTTCAAAATCGGGGGTCTTGAACTTATATGGGATATCCACATCAGGAGCCAAACTAAGCTCCCTAGCACTTAACCCGAAGGAGTCATCCTCGTATTCCTTCACTCGAAACTTTTCGTCTACGTTTTTCCGAGTATCCTCTAGTTGCTTAGTGAATTTCGCTTTCATTTGGTTCAATTTTTCCAACTCGACAAAGTCTAGGATGCCATCCCCGATAATCTCGAGATTCCTGAAGGTCACCCCTGGTTAAATTTGAGTAGTTGTACCAACATGAGAGGCAGATACGCCTTGTGTTGGATTTGATGAAGGGTCAACAAGCAGAGAATTCTTGGCATAAGAGAGATCCCTCGAGTTTTGGGGAGAACTCTCGACGATACCCTTGTCTCTCGACTCCTGCCCTAGCTGGGCTTGCAATAGTTGAGATATTTCCTTTATCATGTCTTGCTGGGACTTGAAGATGGTGTCCCTTAATTCCTGTTGGGTTCGTTCCATTTGACCACGCAGATCGGCTTCCAACTTTGAAAAACCTTCCTCCATTTGCTTTGTTCATAAATGAGTACGATATGGGTGTAGAATAATGGTAATTTTAAAGAACCAAAATGCAATCTTTTTTTTGTTTCTGAAATAGAAAGCTTTTTGGTCAATTATTTGTAACAAAACAAAGAATGCAAGTAAATGAATTATGCATGAATGCAATGAGCAACACTGAGTTTGGAAAATATCATCGTTAAACAACTTTCGTTAATAGAAACATAGTCTTGGTACAATAACCAAAGAAAGCCAACTATACATATGACTTCAGGGTAGTATCAAGGTCAATGATCTCTCTCAAAATCCAAACAATCCTCTTTCAATCTTTAGAATCATCATCGACACAATCATGAAGTTCAGTAGCATCTTTTGCTAAGAGCTGTATCTTCTGGGCAACTCTTTGTATCCAGTACTATTTTTATTACCCTTTTTACTCATATTATTATTAGACTTAGGCTCATATTAGTTGCATTATTAGTCATTCATGCATGTTTGCATCGTTTCCTTGGTGGACAAGCTTGATTTCATATTTTGCTCAATTTTGTGGAAAAAGATATTGCTTTGGTGTGTTTTTGTGTGTATGTGCAGAATCACTTGCCAAAGCAAGGCTGGAACCAGTTGCCAGGGCAATGCATGAAGGAGATGCCGAGCTAAAAAATAAGAACAAATACCGATAGAATCTAAATAACATACAATATTAGGAAAATAAAATTTAAAAAGTAGAAGAATAACATATATACGGTGAGAACTGAAGAGAAGAAAAAAACCTTAAAAATAAAACATAACGACAGCCAACAATAAAGAATAAACCAATAAAATAATAAATGTTATATATATATATAAATTTTCATAAATATTTCAAGATAAGTCAATGTAAATTATTTATAAATATTATATGATCAATTTCAAACTCAATTATACACACATATATATATTGAATTTTTCATTAGTATCCCAAGAAAAAAGTCAATATAAATTATCTTAAATTTGACTATGATCCAAACCGATATTGTATTTTTAATAATATTTATAATAATATTTTATAAGATTTGTTGGGGCGGGTGGGGACGATGCGAGGTGGGTGGGGATGATGCGAGGCGAGTGGGAATGAGGCGGGTACAAAGACATATTCATGCCTTCCCCACCACCCACGGCGAATCTAATTTTTATCTCCATCCTCGCCCCACAACCCGCGAAATTTATAACTATCCCTGCCCAATTGAATGCGAAGTGGGGCGAATCCCTGCAAAACCCGTCCCATTAACATCCCTAGTTTTTGTCCATTTTTAATTTGATCTTGAAAATTTAGGTTTTTCATGTTGAATTGAATTTTTTTCTTTATTTAATATTGAAAACATTTTGGAGTCGCCATCGGCCACTTCGAGGTAGACCGGACACCATAAAACAATCAGAGATTCATTTTTTAAAATTTGGGTTCAGGAGTCGGTTACGTGTGGGGAAGGATTAGCATCCCACAAACGCCCGTTATCGGTACCTTTCAATTTTACGTGGCATTTTGGCATTACGAGAATAATAATTCAAATTTAATTTAACCTTTAATTATTAACTCAATTTAAATTCTAAATGGAGATATCCTTTTATAAGGAAATATACTTTATCTGAATACGAAATGAAAAGTGCTCAAATGCATTAGGGCACCCCTATTCGTATTCAAAAATATATTCCTAACATAAAAGGTTTTCCAATGCATGATTAATTATTGTCTTGTTAATTTTAAGTTCCAACTTATAAAAGGCTCTAATCAATTTAATTATTTAAGATTGTGAATATTATTAAATTTAAAGGCTTCCATGAGATAACACTCAATAGTTTGGGCACCATCCATATCAAAACCCCTAAATTAAATAACATTCGCCAATCAATTTGTTAATCTAATCATTTAAAGTGATAGTCTTAATTAAGGTTCTAATTAACTAGCTAAATTGTTTATCAAGTTATAAGGTTATAGTGAATATTAAATGTTCTTCTTAAAAGTCATGTTGGAATAACATCCCAATGCGGTGGGACACTACCCAAATTTGAACTTCTAAGTTTTCCATTTAACATTCACTAATTTGCTACAATTATTTCCTTAATTATTGATTCTAAATTAAAGTCCCTAAGACTATGGCTCTAACTAATTAACTAAATTATTTATCAAATTATAAGGTTATAGTGAATATTAAATGTTCTACTTAAAAGCCATGTTGGAATAACATCACTTTGCAATGGGACACTACCCAAATTTGAACTTCTAAGTGTTCCATTTAGTATCCACTAACTTACTACAATTATCTCACTTAATTTCTTATTGAATCTTAATTAAAGAATTTAATTTACTAAGGCACCAATCAATTGATTAAAATTAAGTGATTAAATTGTCTAATATACAACCTATTATGCATTATATTAAAAATGCATTCAACCATATAATTTAAGCAATTAAAAATAATTAAACAATGAAATTAAGGATCAAATTGCATGAAATACAAACTTTAATTGCCAATTCTATTATATCTAGTGACCATGTTACAATACGCTTCAGAGCACTAGGGACTAAATGGGTGAATAACCCTATTTTTAAAAAAGTGTGGGTCAGAACCAACCCGGTGCTAAAATGACATCATTTAATTCAGGATATAAAAATCTTTAAACAAGTTGATCAATCATTTGCACCAGCATTCTATCACTCTACTCTCTCTCCTCTCTCATGTTCTCTCGACTATAACACCCAAAACCTAGAAATTCACTCCAAAAAGGATCAAAACCCACAGTTCATTCAAGATTCATAGCATGTTCATCAATCTTCATCTTTTTGATCCGACAAAAACCCCTAAACGCATTCATTTCATGTTTCGTTTAGATCAAACTCCTAAAATTCTCTCAAATTCATCTTCGGTTCTTCATCATTTCCTCCTTCAATCCAATATCGCCGCCACTGATCTACTTTGGCCCGTTCGCTGGCCATCGTAGGCAATACAAACCACCTCCAGTCATCGTCTCCGATCATTTTCCTCTTCATTTCGTCCACCTCTGCTACTTCCGATCAACCCCTAACCCTTCTCCAGCTACTGTCTTCCACCGCAAGGCGTGGTCACCGTGTCAGAAACTTAAAATCCCTAAAATCACCAAAAACTTTGATTTTGAGCCCTAAATCTCTAAATCTAGTACCCGACTCAATAAAGCCACCCATCTCCGACTATCCTAGGCCTAAACTACCCCAAATCGCACTTATTTTCAACTTGGTCAGTCTTCGAGCCACTCCAACCAAAGATAAACTCCGATAACACTTGTTTTGTTTTTTAAGATCTACTGTTCTTAGGCTTTAAAACACTAGGTCTAATGTTTTGTGTATTTAGATTGTAGGAAAACAATGAGGGAAAGATAACGTACCTTTGGGTGAACTCTAAAAACGGTACAGCTACTCTGTTCGTCTTCTCCGGTAATTTTTGGCTTTTTTGACAATTTCCCTATTTCTAGGTATGGCTATTCAGTTTTTTCTCTCTCTCCAATTATTGTGTCATTAATTAACTAATATTTTCTCTTTCCAGGTATTTATTGTAATGGTGGATAGTGACATCAGCAAGCGACAACTAGAAAGGGGAAATGGTTTAGATCCGAATAAAATTAAAAATGATCAATCCCTCGATGCCACGTGGCCATTTTGGCGGGAGAAGAAAGCACAATTGTGCTTGTTAGGCCTGTTTTACCTGAAAATGAGTGGATTTGGGCCGGAAAAGACTATCACAAAGAAGATTTAGGCTTTTGTAATTGAATTTCGGGTTTTAAGAGTGCAATTGATCATTATATGTAAAAGAGGACACAATTTTTGTATTTGTAGACTATCTTATTTATTATTACCCGAAAATAAGTGGATTTGGACAGCAAAAAGACTACCACAAAGAAAATTTGGACTTTTGTAATTGAATTTTAGACTTTAAGAGTGTAATTGGTCGTTATATGTAAAAGAGGACACATTTTTGTATTTGTAGACTATCTTATTTATTATTGGGGTTTTATCATCATTTATTTATGTATGTAAATCCGAGTGGAATTTGGGTATTATATCAAGCATTGCCACTGATTTAACCACTGGTCACTTTTCGTCGCAGAAAAACTCTTCGTCGTCCTACTATCGTCGCCATAGCCCACTATTTCCCTTGCACATATTCTTATCGTTCGATAGTTCTTTCATCACCTAACTCGTTCTCCCTCGATATTTCTTCTCGCCAACACTGTCGTTTACCCCAACACCGTCGTCTGCCACATCACCAACAACTTTCAACGTCGATTGAACTAATTTGGGGATTAGGGTATGCATGGTTAGGATTTTGGGTTAGGGATTTTAATTTTTTTTAAATTTTAAGGTTTTATAATTCAAAAATATATTTTTAAAAGAATTATACAATTTTTAAATATGATTTTATTATAAATATTTATATATATTTTTTAAATAATGATTAAAATGTTTTATATTTTTTGATTTTAAGAAAAAATATTTTTTATAAATTTATACATAATTTAAATTTTTTTACAAATTTAATTTTTTTAGATTTTCTTGATTTTTTTAAATAATTTTTATATTTTTGAATTTTTTAAATATATTTTTTATAATTATATTTTAATGATTTTTACGGTTTTATGACGTGAGACTTCTAGAGTGTGCTATGTGCCAATATCTTAATGATTTAACGATCAACGTTGTGGAAGGTCTAAATTGATCGGAAGTTGAATTTTGAGGGCTTGATTGATTGTAATTTGAATTATGAGAGCTCAATTGAGCGAAATTTTTTTATAAGTGCTTAATTGGTTTTTTGATTTTTCGTTGAGAGCTAATTTGACCTTTAAGCCTAGTTATTATATCTTTATTAATTTTGAAGTTCGGTAATTTTGTCCCTCATGTTTTCTATAGCTTCGCTCCTGAGTAACTCGACAACTGCATTCTACCATAAAGTAACAATAAATTACTATTAAATTGTTAACATTTATAAGAGAAGAACATAAACTAAAATGATGGATTTTTTAATTGTGAAAGATTAAATTTATTGAATTGTTTCAAATCAGAACCAAATAAATGTATGTAAGTTTTAAGGACTAACACTGTTATTATATCAAGTTACATCTCTATTCCCGTCTAATATTAATTGATCGTCACTTGTTTGTAATTTTTAGAATGAAACATACTTGTTACCAAATTTATAATCAAGTGATAGAGTACAACTTAGCCTCTTTATTTTTTTTAACAATTTTTAAATCTAATTCTAATCTTACCTAGATAGGAAGAAAAAAGAAGACTTTAAAAAAAGGAAGGGAAGTGCTCTTAGTAAGTCTCGAACTCATGAAGGGGAGTGCTCTTAGTAAGGACTTTAAAAAAAGGAAGGGGAGCGCTCTTAGTAAGACTTTAAAAAAAGACTATATAATCAAAGTTGAGAAAAATATGCAATATATGTGCTTTAAAGTTGAGTGTAATGTTAGTTTGCGGGGGAAGAATTTATAGTTAAAATTTAAAGTTTAATTTTTAATTTTATTTTTTTAAAACAAATATACAAATTTACATATTTTTTTTACAGCACGTACATCAAAAATTTAATCAACTAAGGTGAACAGCTTTGAACATATTACCGTTGGTATGCTACATATTTCTTTAGGACGTAACAAATTTTCGGGATGTTTTTAAGTTTATTTCAAGGATATTGCTGGTCTTAAAACCTCCACTGCCTTCATATTGTACCATTATAAAATTGGATTCCACGGTCCATCTTGTTCCCCTGCATCAGTTCCTCGTATAACTGCCCAAATCAAAATACAAAACTTCAAAGACCATGACACCTTTTCTTATGAGTTCAGCAGCTATACTAAAACAATCAAATAAAATTACTCGACAGGCTTTTGGTAGCTTCCTGGGATGTTTACTAACTTTGCGCGATGGGTGTTTTGATCAACCTCCACTCTGAGACCGAGCCCGGTGAGTTCAGGCGTGTCAACAGCCCCTTGTAGCTGTAAATCAGCCACAGCCTGCTGGTTTTCTGCATTACCTTCTAATAAGTTTCTCACAGACCAAATCCCCCATTCCCTCAAATACTGGTTGTCATCATCGGTAACACACTGCTGTAACAACAGTAGAATCCCATTCTTCTGCCTTATTTCTTCCTGCACGTGCTTCCTTCTATAGGCGCAATTCCCGATTGCAGCGCAACCAAATCTCTCCTGAATCCTTTGTAAGGGCAGACCTTAGATGAACGCGAAATCAATTCTTGGTTTTCACTTTCTTTCAGGGTTTTTCTTATGGTTGACGGTAGCTCAAGATCACGAAGCAAAGATAATAAAACATCTAAAAGTTCATCGGAGAGTAGCATATCGACGGCATCTACAGAATCTTTCTTCAAGTCTCCTACACTGTCTCCAGCACAGATATCCCTCAAAATAATGAGAGAATATCCCATAAGATCAACAGATGTAGAGCCATTTGGAAGACCAGACTTGCCTCTAGTGGCAAAATAAACAATCCTTAATGATCTCTTAAATATTTTAAGAACACATGATGCAAAGTCATTGGGAACTCTTACTTCATCGATTTGTTCATTTAGGATCTCAGATATGATTCTCATAAGAAAAGCCTGCTCCAATGAGAAATGATTATGCCAAAAGCAGTGTTTCCCCTGTTCTCAGAGGCATTGCCTTCACTTAGTTTAAAGAAGAGTGCTGGGAAGTGAATATCTTCCAAACATAATCTCGAGAGAAGTAACTTAAACCAATCTTCTCTGAAACCCACTGATATGAAAAAAGAGGATTTAAAGTTTAGCTAAATATATTCAAAACAAAGTAGGGAACACAATGATAAAAAAAATTTAAAACCAAGACTCATCATTAGTACCTGAAGCAACAGTGCGAATTAAACTCGACACAATAGGCAACCCTGGATCTCTACATAGTTCAGCAGCCAGTCCAGGTCTTCCATCACAACAGGTGTATAAAATCACACACAAAGGATCACTAGTCTCCTGACTAAAGATGCCCGCTAGCATGAAAAACTCATTTGGGAAAAACTTAAGCCAAATAGCCTGTTGATGCTCTACTCCAGCCAATGAAACATTTGCCAAAACCTGCAAACTGAAACGGATAATCCCAAAATCCGGATCAGAAGCAAGTGCTGCAGACCTCAAAACAGTCAAAACAATTTCTATTCCATTTTGCTCCAAAAACGAATTCTGATTGGCAACTTCTCCAGCACATAGATTCCTAAGAAGCTTCAAAAATTGGATGAGATATTCTCGACTTGATGAGCGATGGTGAGATTCTACAAGCTTCAAAACAGTAGGAAGGATATTCCTTAATGCAAGTTCTGCACGGCCAACAGCATCCCTAGAAGCTTGTATAAGAAATTCAAGGGCTTCATGTAGCGAAGATGAATTTGATGCGCTAAGTAAAGGCTGTAAAACATCTTCCCGATCGGTTAACTCTGGCAATGATTCTCCAACCATTGTAGGACAAACTGAAGATTCCCAAACTCATAAACAAGATAAGACAATTATCTGCAATGAAAGGGAAAGAAAATCAATTTACATTCTTCTAAAGTTAATAACTAAAATACAAATTATCTTTCTTAAGGTTCAACAACTTCAACATCCAAAGGATATAATTCACACAGAAGACATAAGCAACAGGGAATCGGAGATCAAACAATAAAAAAAATGTTACAAACATCAAAGATAGAAGTTTAACGCTCTGCTGTTTTCCCCTTTAATGCCTAAGTTACTAAAAACCTTGCATCCCAACATCTGACTCAATGGCAGGCAGGTGCATATACTCGTCCGCTCAAAGAACTGGATTCAGATCCCATTTTCCACCTAAATTTAAACAAAAACTAGTCCAAAAAACTCGCTAGAAGCGAAAACAGTGAGCTTATGAAATAACATTATACTAAACTAAGAGAATACATATCATCGGCAAAACTCCCAAAACTTGTAAGATCATCCAACCAAAGACCTTCCCCTAGGACAGCAAATGAGAAACCATGTTCCCTCCCAAGTCCCAACTCCTGTCTCTATTATTACATGTAGTAGGTTGGATCTCAGCTCATTATTGGAATTTCAAAACTTTACAGTGCAAACTTAATTATGACCATCAAATTATCCAGGCTTCCAATCCGCCAACATGCAACAGTAATTGAAAAGAAGAAGAATAAAATGAAATCTAAGCTATTTTTCGTGGTTTAAACTTAAAACTGATTTCTCTATTAAGGTAAACGTAACCAATTAATACAACTAAAAATTAACGACGCAGAATATATACGAAAAGTTCGCGCAGCTACACAATACAATCTAGTTTAAAACGAAATCTATCAGAAATAAAATAACAAGAATTAGAGAAAAAAGAGAGGCGAAAAAACAACAAAAGAAAAATCTTCTGAGTTGCTAAAAAAGAATTACCTGAAAGCTGAAAGAGATTTCGCAAGAGATTTAAGTGAACCAGCAGCTACCACTGTAATACCAAAACTACAGTTCCTCTGATAATCCGGAGAACGCTCAATCTTTCTTCAAACTATTGACAGAGAGCAATACCTTAAGATTCAGAGAACATAAAGGTGATGAATCTGCAATATTCTGGAGGAATGGAGGAGAAGTTAGAGGATAGAAACAAAAGCTAGTGAAGGTGGTGGAGAAAAGAGCGATGACGGAGAGGCGATCGGAGGGAAATGGGAATTAGGTATTGTATTTTGCTGGGTATGAGAGTATGAAACGGTATGTTTTAGTAATATTATTATTATAATAATAATATAAAATAATACTTAAACCGGGACCGGGTAGTCAGGTATGTGGATAAGGGACATTTTATTATTCATGCCCGACCCAAATATTTGAAAAAATAACGGGATAGCTATTCGAGTTAAAAATTCGGATATTTACGATAAGAATACTTAAGTTTTAGTCAGTATGCGGGTTCACGGGTCGGGTAATTCAGGCTTTGAACACCGGTGGTGATTAGTACATTTTATTTAAGGAGAATTATACATTTAGTACCTCAACTATGCTCGAATTATTATTTTGGTACCTTAACTATTATTTTTGACAAAATAGTATATAATACTGTGTTTTTACTCTATTTTGGTACCCAACCGTTAAAAATTAACTGAAATGATGATGTG
Source organism: Hibiscus mutabilis (assembly GCA_019671005.1). Classification (NCBI taxonomy): domain Eukaryota; kingdom Viridiplantae; phylum Streptophyta; class Magnoliopsida; order Malvales; family Malvaceae; genus Hibiscus; species Hibiscus mutabilis. Next base: position 18,966,404 of record CM033721.1, on the reverse strand, counting down.
GCTTGGTATAATCATAGCCTTTGTCCAAAACACTTATATATATATATATTATCAATTTAGCCCAAAATCTATCAATTTAAAACACCATCTTAATTTTGAGAAATTTTGTCTCATCCTTTTTTCACCCATCGTATTCTCGTCGATATCCCGACTATGGGGTTTGGGTCCTCCAATAAATCCCGCATTAACTCCTCATCGATCTGCAAATTCTAAAGTTTTGATTGTTTTTAATGTATTTTTTTAAACTCCAAAACCCAAAAAAGTGCTCGATTGGAAGAAGAAGAAAAACGAGGATTAGAATTTTAATCTAAAAATTAAAATAATATTTAAATTGATAAAATTTTAGACTAAATTGATAGTTGTATAAGTTTTTTGGACTAAAACTATTATTAACTCAAGTCACGTCACCATTCCCATTAATTTTAAACAATGAAGATACCAAAACAACACACAAAAACGTAACATTAGTACCATTTTATCAAAAACAATAGTGAGGTACTAAGACAGTAACACGAATATAGTTAAGGTACTAAATATGTAATTTTTCCTTTTATTTATTTGCTGTTTCCGTGTAGGAAAATAAAAATAAAAAGGGTAAGGGAGCTGTGGGTTTTGGGTATTGTTTTTCTTTCCTTCACTTTCTTTCACCCGCCGCCTTCAACTTGAAAAGTATTTGGGAATTAGATAAAGGGTTGAAAAAGATTTTTAAAACGAAAATTTTAAACGAAGGAAAGGGTACATTGCCATTGCTTTCATTTATCCCTCTGTTTTTGGGTTTTCAGTTTCAATTTCATACATTCCCGCCTTTCACATTCTCATTTCGGTTCTGATTATAAAGATCGCGCCTTTTCTTTTTTACTTCAATTTGTGAAGACCGTTGGGCTATTGACAACAATCAGACGATTGGAGAGGAGAGGTTTGTTTCCTTTTTATCCTTTGCCGAATGCTTTAGTGGGTTTTCTAAGAATAAAGGAGCAAAGCCCCCGGCTGGTTGCCTGGCTTGTTATTGTATGAGTATACGATCCTCTTGATCTTCCCCTGTTTTCAGTTTATTCGTTTTCTTTTGTTTTAGCTGCAGCTGCTTGAAGAAGAAGAAATGAAGTACGTGCCTTTTTTCTACTTCAAGTTGTGAAGACCGTTGGAAAGGAGAGGTTCGTTTTATGTCCGTATTTTTTGGGCGAGTGCCTCTCAAACACTTAGCAGTATAATTGTATAAAGTCCTTAATTGACGCTTTTAGCCTCCAATTGATCATTTTGTAAAACCCCTAAATCCTGGATTTCTCTGGCTTTTCTCTATGAACATGGTGGAACGCGAAATCGAAATCTTACGAGGATATGAGCTACGACTCCTTCGCTGCACCTTCTGTCCGCCTCCGTCGGATTCTTCTTCTTTTCTTCTCACTTCGAACATTCAGATGATTTTGCTGCTTCTCTTTCTCCTATCCACGCTCTTATCTCCAACCTCCTCACTTCCGTCGAGTCCGGTGACTACCTCGGAGCCCTTTCCTCGGACGCCGCACGGTTTGTCCTTGCCTCGCCCGACTCCGACCTCTCTTCTCAATCTCCTGACCGAGCTTACTCCGAGTTACTAGACCGAGTCGAATCGTTCATCAATGAACCTTCCATTGACGATGCGGAGAAAGCTTGTAGGGTTGTGCATCTTGTGTGCGTTGCTGTGGCAGCTTTATTCTGGTTCACTCAGTGCAATTTGACTGGGTAAGGCCTTCGATTTCTATGTAAATGAAATACGTCTATTTGCAACTCTTTTATTTGCCGCTTACTTTCCGAATACTATATATATAGGGAACCGAGGTTTTATATAAATTCCAACAATATTTTTTAAAATCGGAATAAATATTTACGTTTTTACAAAGTATGAAAATGTGTTATTTTATTTTCTGCCAATACTTCTATTTTAAGACTAATTTTCTCCTCCTTTTATATAAAATATTATTGAATTTAAAAATTAGGCCCGTGGATGGGTTACCGAAGCGGCCACTACCGATGAAGGCCTGGTGGGAAGGAAGTGAGATGGTGGAATGGGAGAATTGGGCGAGGAATCAACTCATGGTCTCTGGCTCAGACTTGCTTGGCAAGTTCTCTTGTCTTCAGGTATGTATATGATCAGTTCATAAGTCTGTCCTTCAAATTTATATAAAAAATGTTATGCTATTTCTCTTGTTTCTGCTTTTACTATTTGCTTTTCAGTTGTGAAGTAATGATCAGAAACTTTTAGATTGGGGTCGATAAGTGAAAGAAAAAGGACTTTGAAGAAGTAAAACATTGATGAACATTTTTCGTTAAATAATTATATTTTAGTTGTCCCTTCCTTTAGTTATTTTCTGTAGTTTTTAGCCTCATGGTAGAAAGCAAGTAGGAGAGTAATAGTCTGTTTTTTCTTGATAAGACATTGGAGCTGGAGGATGGAAAAGTGGTGGGTGATTTTGTTTATTCATGCTTAGTTAAGCTAGAAGGTGATAGGAAAGAATATACAAGTATTTTCTATCTTCATCCATGCTAATAAAAAGTGATAATCTCCAATTTGAAAGATTATTGAAGAGCACATGGGAGACATGCCAGTTTTGTGTTGCTAGTTTACAGTTTTGTTTGCTGTTTGACAAAGTATTCGGCTTTTGTTGTTATCTTTTTTTGTCTTGTCTGCAATTTATTTTTGCCTTTCTTAAAACAGAAGCTGATGGTGAAATGCAGATCATATATTATCAAAGTTACATTAAACTCATAGTTAATTTTCTGTTATAGAATGGAATTGCTTTCTATCTAGCCTGATTATAGTTAAATAATGCACACATGTACATATCTAGGTGATTTCAACTCTTTATTTTTGCATACAATAATATTAACTTCTCTGTATAAAATCTAAAATTTGAAATCTGTTCCTCAAATACTTTGATGGTCTAGTTTTTCTTTTTGGAAATGTTCTTGATTTAATCTTTACAGTTTGATTTCTATAAATTTACTTAAAATTGTTTTTTCCCCTTTGTAGTACATAGTTTTTGCCAAAATGTTACTCCTGAAGACAAGAGATATACTATTTGAAGCAAGTGTCATGTCCACATTTAAAATCAGGAGCATTTCATGGTGGCTGTTTAGAGCTTTACTTATTCATCAACGAATTTTGGATGAACGTTCCTCTTCACTTTTTGACTTATTGCAAGTATTTAAGGGTGAAAATTCAGATCATTTTGGAAGTTTGGAAAAAGTGACAAGTTACTGGGGTGATCAATTGCAAGATGGGGAAGCATCTACAGTTGTTTCAATGGTTCATTTAGAAGCAGGGGTGCTAGAATATATTTACGGCAGACTTGATCATTGTAGGTGAGTTTCAAGGAAATACAGTGTATTGATTGGTTTATTACCGATATATTGATTCTTATTTCAAAGGATATTCATTGAACCAATTGATAGGGATATTTATACCCAGCTTGATCTGGTCTTAATGGAATTGTACATACATTTGCGGAGCTACTTATTTACAGTGGAGAAGATTACCCCCTTGTTCTCATCTAGTGTGAAAAATTGACTAAACATCAATTAACTGCTCATTATTTTGATCCATTGTTGCATGTTTCAGAATTTGAGAGATATGTCTATTCCAAGTCACTATCTTTTGCCTGTCAATTTGTATTTGTGGTATTACTCAAGAAATAGTTGTTTTGAACAGGTTTTACCTAGTCAACCATACCTTTTCTCAAGGAATGGTAGTTGCTTAAAAATTTTATTTTGAGTGTCAACATTTCATGCCATTTCTGAAATCTGAAGAGAGAAATGTGCTTATTCAATAATAGGGAAATATTGAAAGCCTTATATTCTCACTCTGGGAGGTCAGGCTATGCTTTGCAGTTTTTCTCTACAGCACAATTTTTTTTTTTATCTCCAAACCATGATTATTTGATGGGTTGCCTGAGGTTCCTAGTGGTACAAGGTTCTTCTGTTTTGAAGATTATTTTTGTTCATTGGTCCTTTCCTCGTTGCAGGTTAGACTTTGAGTTGGCTGAATTGGCAGCTGGTCTTCAGCTCTCTGTTACTGGCATTCTTGGCTTACGGACTGTACATCAGGTAAATGTTGAGAAGGTCTTACTAATGCGTTTGTTGTGAATTTTTGTTCAATTTTATTAATATTAGGAATCATCTTTCCTTAGGTAGAACCAAAGGCACAAATGATATTGGTTGCAAATACAAGCTCGAAATCAGGAAGTGGTGATATAAACACTTCCATAGCTCCTGACATACAGTTGACTGGTCAAAATGTCAGTGAAGCGTCCGACATATTTATGACTCCAAAGCTGGTAGAGAATGGTAATGGTTTTGGGAAGATTGAGTGTGGTGGTGTTGCTTCCACTTTAACAGCAGTCCAGCAGGCTGTGGTTTTAGCACAATGCCTGCTAATTGAAAAGGGTAGTCCACATGGTGAAATGCAAGGTAAGGGGATCAAATATTTTTTGTTTGGACTCTTTTGCTGGTATGAACTTTGCTTTGGATTTTGTAACATGATATTATAATTATTTTGCTGAGGCAAGGAGTCTTCAGAAAAATAAAATCTTCCTGTAATCAGTTGGTATGAATTTGAATTCATTGTGGGTGCCGTCTTTCTGTAAAACAAGGACAATAGGCTTAAAATTGTTATCTAAGCTAGGAAAATGTTGTGACAGCATGAATATTGTGTTCGTCTTAGAGTCTCATCTTGTATATTTTACACCTATTCGCCTTAGATTCTTCATATTCTTGTGCGAGCATCAGATTTATAGCCTCCAAAAGTAAAACTATAGCTCCTTGTCGCAAGCACTTTTTTCTTGTTCATTCCTAGTCACCCTTCAATTAGTCCATGTCCTTGTTTCACATTAATGAACTGATTCTTTATCTTCTGCCGTTGTTTTCTTCTCAAATTTGAGCTTGTTTGGATCTGGTCAATGAACAGTAAAAAATACTCACAAATTTAAATTATTTGAAATAATTAAGAACAAACAGTTTATTTGTTTTATTTTTTGATTTGTCTATCAGTCTCACTCATTGGTTCTTTCTATGGAAGTTTCATCCTATAGCCTTCATAAACTTATTTTTAAACTTTTAAAGAAGTTTTTGATGTCCAATTTTGCTCACCTTCATCTTCAATCTAGAGAAGTTCCAGGAAAAGGGAAAAATCACATTAACGTTACACTTCATTGATGTACTGTTTTGTAACTTTGTAGCCATATATTGAAAATGATTTTGTAGCTCTCTCTTCTATATCATACCATTGCATTTGTTATTATAGCTCTGATATTATATAAATTTAGAAAATAAAATACTTAAATATATAAGTATGGGAACAAATATATCAATGAGTTCCTTAATCCTAACAACACAGGAAAAGATGAGATTGATATTCACTACATAATAATGGAGATTATGGATATCTCCTTATTTAAAAAGAGTGAAAAAATACTGGCAAACTCAGAAACTATCCATATAAAATATGAATTAATTTAATTACCTATCTTTCCTATCAGAAGTTACTTTAAATGTCTAGGCTACTTCTCTTTATTTAAAACTTACTGCTCTATGTCGGTTTCAGGTTGGGATATGGCTCCATATATAGAGGCAATTGATTCTCAAAAATCTTCGCACTTCATTGTAAGCTGATTATTGCAAAATTATCCAGTTATCTGGGTTAAACAAATTTGTGCACAAGTTTGTTTGGGGGTTTAAATAGTTGATATCTAACTGTATAAAATGTGAATTATATTCCTAGATTTTTTTTGCTTTACATATGGAGTTTTCTGTAAACTAAGTATGCTGGAATTGAATATACAATCTTAATGTAGTTGGGATAGTAAAATTGATAATTGTTGATCAGAAGAAGGATGATTTAACCATCACAAGAATTATCTGTTTGATGAACTATCAGTTTTTTTAATCAAAGAAATTTGTTTGGCATTGAAATGATCTTAAATGTTATTAATTTGGATTGCTGCTTGCTTTGTACTTTTGTCAGTTGAAGTGTTTCTGTAATGTATTACGAATTCGATGGGAGTCAACTCGCAGTCGCACAAAGGCCCGTGCACTACAGATGATGGATAACTTGGTAAGACCAGTGTCCATGCACTGATACTTTTTCTGGCCTCTTTTTTATAAATATGGTGTGGCTTTGCCATTTTATATCCGTTCTTGTCCTTTGCTTATGTCCGGTTTGTTTTTGTAATTACAATGTCCAATTAATAATGTTCATAAATTACTATTGAAATATTATTTGATTTGCAGCTTATGCTCATAAAGTCTAAATATTAATTGATACCCTATACTAGAAATATCATGATGAATGCCAAAGTTTGATGCCCTTTCTACCTTTTTGTTGAGTAACTTGTCAGGCATCCTGTCTTTATTAGTTGCCTTTTATGACATTGACACGAGTTTTCTAAGAGTTGACTTTTGGTGTTTATAAGATGCTCTGCTTCTTTTATCTTGGTTTCTTTTCTTAAGTTTACTCTCTGTGGCATCAAGTTTTTCAATTCTAGTATTTTTGGAGTCCATTTTGTTTTTTTAACAAAATTATTTTGCACTATTTCAGGTTGAGAGTATTCATAAGCCTTCCCTGGGGTTCCACTGAGGCTTCCTTTTTGTTATGCTGTTTATATCCCGACAATTCCTGCTCTTCGGAAGTAAATATATTTTTGTTTTTGCAAAAAATGCAACATATTTATAATCTTGTTTTCTGTAGTTTGTATATATATCTTCTTTAATAGATCCAATTGTTTTAACAATTTCTTGCAGTGTTCCTTTATTCACTTTTTCTCATTTTCCTCATGATTTTAGGCAATATGGTGAGATTTTGGTTAGCTGTGGTTTGATTGGAGAGGCACTTAAAGTTTTTGAGGATTTAGAGTTGTGGGATAATGTAATATTCTGCTACAGGTATGATGAACTATAGAGTCTCTTTTCCGAGTTAGATTTCCTTTGTTTATCTGCATGTTTTGTTTATTTTCGGAATTCTATGTGTCCTATTTCAATCTCATGTGAGATGTGAAATGCTTAAACAGCAAATTAGAGAAGAAAGCAGCTGCAGTTGAACTCATCAAGAAGCAGCTGTCTATAGCACCAAATGACCCAAAGTTATGGTATGTGGATTAACCTATTTTATTGATCTTCACTTATTGTATTTTTTATTCCTTTTATTTCAAATTAAACATGTTTGTTACATTGCTTGTGCCTACGCTAACAATCCCAGTCTCATTAACTTGGCTTGTCCCTTTATTGGGTGCTAACTTGCTTTTTTCTACCTGCTTTTACTTTCTAAATTTACTAAAAAGAGATCATAATTAATTGAACTTGAACAAATAACTAAAATGTTGTACTGATCATAACATAAAAATTAATGTCATATATTAAAATGTTTTTTATTTTGTAGGTGTTCATTGGGTGATATTACACATAGTGATGCCTGTTATGAGATAAAGCCTTGGAAGTTTCAAATGATAGGTCCGCGCGAGCTAAGGTGACTGACTTAGGTTTCTTATAATTAAATTGGTTTTAGTATGTTTTGTTTTAGTATTTTCATTATAATGGTATTTAATTATTTTTTATTTCCTTTTTTTTTTTTCTTTTTTTGTGTGTGTCAGCGATCTCTTGCTTATAATGCATATGGAAGAGGAGAATATGAGAAGTCTAAGATCCTATGGTATATTTACTTTATTGCTTCTCTACTTTTCTTTTACAATAGGACTCATAGTTTTTGTAGCTTATAATTTATTTGGCTAGACATAAAACAAAAGTATTATTTGGCTGAAAAACTGATTACACTTGAATCAGGGAGTCTGCCCTGGCCTTGAATTCATTGTACACAAATGGATGGTTTGCACTTGGTGCTGCTGCATTGAAGGTATGCAGCTTGGTATTTCTGTTTTGCTTCTTGTGCTAGGCAACTTGTCGATCTATTTATCAGGTTGTGCACCAATTTTTCATGCAAAGAATATATTAATATAACAATATGGAATATGGATTTTCCATTAAAAAGTGGATTTCTTTTAAAAAAAGATTATGCAGGTTTGTTTCTTTGTTATAAACCTTTAAACTTATGATTAACGTTACCATGTACAGGCTAGGGATATTGAAAAGGCGCTTGATGGTTTTACTCATGCGGTGCAACTTGATCCTGAAAATGGAGAGGCTTGGAACAATATTGCTTGTTTGTATGCTCCGTTCTCTTTCATCATTTATCATGTGTTTTCATTTTCTTCTCCATGATATTTGTACTTTTCTCCTCTTCTGGCAATGTCAATCACTGCTTTTATCCCTGGGATAATTCTGTGTTTGGAATTTCTCCAATAACATGGGGTTGGTTTTTATATTTTTGCAGCTTTGACATTTTTCATAGGCTCCAATTATTATTTTTCTTATGCATGGATCTTAACTTTGGATTATTAACATTTTCTAGTTGAATGAAGAGCTCTCTACCCATGTCCTTTACATGAATGTTGGACATGGATGCTTCATGAAAAATGAAGAGCTGGAGCAACATAACATTCTACATCTGTGCTATACATGTAATCAAAAAGTAAAATTACTCTGTAAAAGTGACATCTTTGAAGTGGAAATAAAGACTTACAATTGGGATTTTATCTGAAGATTTTTGTTTGGTTCCAGCTACTATTGAAGAAAGTTATTACCGGTGTCATACTAAGGAACAATTGTTTATTTTGGAACTAACAAAAACATGTTCAAGTTTCATTTAGGCTTGTTTGGGAGTTTAGAGTTTGAGATCTTTGAAGATTGGTTCCATGACTTCTTGAGATATATCTTTGTTGAACCGTCTTTTGTCATATCTTTTATCTGAATCAAATATCATTATTTGAGTTTTCTGCTTCCTTCTGTGTGGGAATTTACTCTGTCATAGTTCTTATTTTTTTTTATGGAAATTGTCACTATTTTATCATATAGACATTGATTCATGGTTAAATTTAATCAATTGGAACATATCTGTTGATGATGCAGGCATATGATTAAGAAGAAGAACAAAGAGTCCTTTATTGCCTTCAAGGAGGCCTTGAAATATAAGTACTGCTTTTGAACTTTGATTAAATCACACATTATGCACACACCAGGCCTGTATTTTCAAACACACTGTTTGTTGCTGTGCGACACTGACAACCTGTGTTGGTGACAGACGAGACAGCTGGCAGATGTGGGAGAACTACAGCAATGTTGCTTTTGATGTTGGCAATACTGGTCAGGTAATAATCCTGCCTAAGCTGTTTGGTTTTGAGGTTTTACCTAGCTGGGAAGAATTAGCCATGTTACTATACCCTATCTGGTATAACATTGCGCAATCTTATTTGAGAGCTCTGCTTGATTCATATGAAGATCGTATTATTAGAACTTTTTCTGGCATTGTTATGCAGATAATGGGTAAAATATTATAGCATTCAACTATTATTAGCTGGTTATTTTGAGTTTCAGATTATTCAAGTTTAAGTTCTTAGATCTTTAAAGTCAACTGAAGTTGAGCTTGAGTTTGAGTTCAGGTCACTTTTTTATATTGACTTGTTTTATTCTTCTTTTTTAATTAAAAAAAATATAAAGTTTGCTTGATTTTTGGTTTAATGTTATCATTTGACTTCAGCTGAGGGTCAGTTTTTGGTTGATCTGGGTTATTCTCAGGTTCAGGTTGAAAACTTTTCAGTGTTTTTCTTTGTTTATTCCAGAAGAAAAAGGCTTTTTTATTCCTAAAACCCTGGAGATAGCTTGTAGGATGGAAAACAAAATTGTTCAAACTGGAGGATTTTTTTCAAGTTTTCCATCCACTGCTTGGGTTTTATGGATTACTTGTCAGATCTAGTGAAAAAGGTTAAATTGAGAGGTTTTTATCCAAATATGCCTTATTTTCTCTCCCTCCATTCACTAAATGTGGATGGATTGGGTTTGTGGGCTTGGGAAGAAAACAACCATCTCTCCCCTTTTCTTTTCTTTTGCTGATTTTAAAGTGTATAAATAAGATCCAAATCCATCCTTTCAGAATGAAGCAAATCCTTAAAGAGTTAAATTAGGTTAAGGTGTTAAGCTTCAGATTGTTTGGGTGGGTTACTCTGGTGAGGTTAGCCTTTTCCTGGTCCTCTTTGAACCCAGAAGAAAAACTTATTCCTAATAGCTTGTAATATGTTACAAGATAGTTCACTGTACTCAAGTCTTCTCCGTGCTGCTGGTATGAACTATATGAATCTGTCCCATTGTCTGAGATAAACGATGAAATAAAACGGGTTATAGTGTATAAATGGAAATGACTTTGAATGAGATAGACAATAGCTTGTGCCTTTGAATTAGACCATTTGGTAAGCTAAATTTAGACTTTTTGGATATTAGTTGAATGACTATCAATTTTTTCTTTTTGAGAATTATATTTGAAGTTCTTTGTCTCAAGATTCTTCTATTTTTCATTTTGAATGACTATTAATTTCATTTTGAATTATGAATATACTTCTATTTGTTTTTTTATCTTCTTTTTATTTATCTTTGTAGGCTCTGGAAGCTATTAAGATGGTTTTAAATATGACCAATAATAAGAGAATTGATGTTGAATTACTCAAAAAAATCATGCAATATTTGGAGGAAAGGACTTCAGTTAGACTGCCTGCTGTAAACAATGTTGATGATCTTTCCGTTCAGACCAGTTCTGATTCGCTTGTAGATTCTGTTAACCCATCTGGAAATGCTGAGCAGACTGCTGGACAATTGCGAGAAAATGAGCATTTGGTGGAATTTCTTGGAAAAATTCTGCAACAGGTTTCAAATTCTTTCATGGTTCTTATGTTCTAGTATCTTTTCTCCTTATTACGAGTGGTGGTGAACTATCTTATTTTGGGAGTTAAAAGTTGTCTTATTATAGGATTCTAATGCTTTTAGCGCCAATCACGGAAGGAACTTCTAAATTTGTGGCCATATGGATCTGTACTTAAACATGCTACTTTACACAGGCATGACGTTGGCTGTGCCAGTGTGGCTAAATTATGCCTATGTTGATAATATACTTGTGTTTCTAATTGAAGTGAGGCTACTCTCTTTGTAGATATGCACAAAAAAGTAAATAAGTTATGCGGTTGGAAACAGTAATTACTATCACCACAATTTCTAATGCATGTGACTTTAATGATACAGATAGTTCGAAGTGAAAGTAGGCCAGAATCGTGGGGCTTATATGCAAGATGGCATAGAATGAAAGGTGACCTCACAATGTGCTGTGAAGCACTCTTGAAGCAAGTTAGATCATATCAGGTATCTCCATTTACATTTACAGTAACTCATGCTCTGCTATTGTAAATTTGATAATTTTAATTTTTTAAAGCATTATGATCCACCAAACACATTATTTTCCTTGAAGAATGTTCATGCTTATTTGAGTTTCTGATTCTGGATTGGGATAAGTTGTGAACTCTTCCCTCCTCAGGAGAGATTTTTAGTGATTTTATGGTCTGGACTGGAATAATGTGTACTTTTTGACGTATATTCCGATTTCTGACTGACGAGGTTCTCTTTAATAAAAATTAAAAAGTTTAAAAGTTAAAGGTTTGAGGAACTCTCTTTTTTTCCCTTCAAAAAAGTCAAGCTTCAGTTTAGTTAAACGTTTGTTATAAACAAGCCTGAGTTTATGTGCCTGCTTTGGATGCTGAGTGCCGGTATACATTTTATTTTGATTTGCCTGGCATTATACTTTATTCTGTCTTTGTACCAACACCTTTACATTTGCCTTTTCCTTTCCTCCCCTTCCTACATTCTAACTACTGTACTTTTCTCTCTCAGAATAATAGTTCTAGATAGGACCAAAATACTAGTATGGCACTTCCTATTTTTCCTTTTTAGTACTCCCTACGTCCCATTTATTTTGTCCATTGTTGACTTTTCACACAGTTTTAGGAAAAAAAGTTTGTGTAAGAATGTGTAAGAAAGATAATGGAAAATAATTGAAACGATAATTTTATCCTTAAAAAGTTGAATTTTGTTTTGTTGGGAAACTAAAAAAAGGGTATAAAGGGAAATGTGCCTTATAAAAGTTGTTGATTTTTTCAATGAGACATTTTAAGTGGGACAATTTCAAAATACAAAAGGGACATATTGAGTGGGACAGAAGGAGTATATTACTAGAAACAGCAGTAAATATTATCTTATTCCTGTCTGTGTTATATCATGTATGTAATTCAGAGTTGACTTTAGCATGCCTTGAATGTAATTCTGAACCATGATGACGACATTAGCAGTCTATTCAATCTTGGCTGTCTTGTTTTCTCAAGCATCGATTTTTGTCCTAATCAATTGAAATTAATGATGTGCTTAACAAAATTGCCATCCTACGGTTGATAATTGCTCTAAATTGCCTTCATTTATTGTTGTTATGCCATGAATTTAAGTCTCTCTCTCTCTCTCTCAGGGATCTGATTTGTGGAAAGATAGAGACCGCTTTAAAAGCTTTGCACAGGCCTCGTTGGATCTTTGTAAGGTCTACATGGATATCTCTTCCTCTACCAATAGTCGTCGAGAACTACTTACGGCTGAGATGCACTTGAAGAACACACTAAAACAGGCAAGTTGTTTGGTTTTGCTATTTGTAGATTGCATTTTTGCTGCATTTATGATGTATCTTTTCTATGTTTTAACTGTTAAACTTTTTCCAACTTTTTATGTAATTCATTTTTACTGATTTGCTCATCATTCATTTTACGTTTGAAGTTGAAGATCCTTTAGGCCTCAAATGTGTGATGGATCCAATAATTTACGTAAATCGAGCATTAGATCTAATGGTTCGATCAACTAAAACAAGTCAAAATGAAATGAGTTTGCAATAAATAATTGTTACTCGAGTGTAGTTGACCTTGACTGATTTTTAGTCTCTAGTCAATTAGTTATGTTTATCCGTAGTCATGTTGCAAGTAACTACTTGCTAGAAATATGAATTACCTTGAATTTATCTCTAATCATGTTGTAAGTGGCATTTTAGGCTGGGACATTTTCAGACACCGAAGAATTCAGGAACCTTGAAACTTGCCTTGATGAAGTAAAAATAAAGCTCCAGGCAGAGATTACACCTACTTAAAATGTCAAAAGTCAGAAAGTTTTGCAGGATTCAATATCCACATCTGAAGGTAGGCTTGCAGCCTTCTTTTATTACCATGTGAATCTATGTTTTTGTTTGTTTGTTTGGGCTAAATTTTTACAGTCATAGTTGGTGTTGTCAAGATTTGCGCCTAGACATGCATAGGCCTCACGTCTTAGTGTTAGATAAAAAAACATTAGATGATTTTGGTCAAGGCACAAGCTTGGTGTGCCTAATAAGTGCGTTTTATTTTTAAATGTGATAGGCCTAAACAAGAAGGGCCTGGGCCTGGTTGATGTTTTATTTTTATTTTCTTTTACTATTTTTTCTATTAGATGTGCATTTACTACTAATATGGGGTAAATCATGTATATTGGCCCATCTATAATATTAGAAAAATGTAGATAAACTAAACCACCTTTTAGAGTTTATTATTATATTATATATCTCAAGCTTTTTTTTTTAAAAATTTAAATACATATATTATGCATATATACACAAGCAGACACACACAAACATGTTCTAGTGCTTGGATTGCACCTTGATTCCTCAACAACACTACTATATTCTTAGATGATCAAGCTTTGCACCTCTCTTTGCTTTTTTCATATAGGGAAAGAATGGCTGATAGAACAAAGGGATGCAAGTTAACAAGTAGCTTATTTGTTCCGGCCAACATGTGGTCGGCGGCAGCCAAGAAAGCCGATAGTCAAGTGCAAAGAATTTCCTTACAGAGTTGTTTTTCTTCTTTCTACGCACTCGAGTTTACAAAGGTTTATTTTATTGAGATAATAGTTATTTTTAAATTAGTTTTGTTAGCGTAATAATATTTAACTTAATTATTGAAATTGGTTACTTGTAAACGTATCTCCTTTATATTGCTAGTTGCCTTTTTGAAGGATGAAGTCATAATTTTATTGTGTTGAGAGGTCGAGATAAAATTATAAAATCTTAAAGAGGTTAAGTTTCTGATGAAAAAAGAGGAATTACTGGGTGCCTTGTTAAAACCCCTAAACCTAGCCAGAGTGTCGAGATGTGCAACAACATCTTTAATAGAGGCACCTACTTGATTGGCTCTGCTGACAGAGGGTTTGTACTTATATCTAGGAGGATATCCATGCTTCTTGTAGCATTTCTCAACAGAATGGCCATACAAGCCACAAAAGACGCATAAAGGCCTTCGATTCCAAAATTACCATGAAATTTCTTATAAAACCTACTGTCAGACCTATTACCAGTATCTTCTCTTTGTATATTACTCCTATCGACCAGCAACACATTAGAATCACTAACTCCAACAGAACTATCAGTTCTTTCATGCTGAATGACAATGGAAAAGATCTCATTTATTTGAGGAAAAGGCTTCATCGTCAAAACTTGGGACTTCGAAACAGAGAATAGGAGAATAGGTCATTTAAACCCCTAAGAAATCTTAGGGCAAAATTCTGCTTCCTAAACTCAATAGCCATACAATCACATGCAGAGAGAGGCTTAGGATTATACAGTTCATCTCATGACTTTTAACAGGGTATGAAAAGCAATAACAGAGAGGGTACCTTGATGCAAAAAATAAAATTCTTGTTGTAAATCGGACACGTGGATTAAATTTCTTTGATTGAATCGGTCTACAATTCATAAGTAGTTCAAGCCAGATAACACTATGCGCAATCTCTGGTCTAATCGCACGCTGGATCCACGACAACACCCAGTTGTTGCATTTGACCCAGGCTTGAAATCGAGGGTTATCTTCTCGTAATTCTCAGATTACCCATCAACAAACTAGAGTTTGTTCTTCGATATCAACGCCATCTTCAAGGAGCGAGCCCAGCCATGATAGTTGCTGTCATTGAGCAAGGCAAATGTCAAGACGAAGGCTGAGTTTTCATTCGGATGAATGTAATACTTATCGGACGGGTCACTCTTGAAAACTCGAGCTGAAGAATAAAAAAGAGAATCAAAAAAATCTCTTTGATATCATGTTGAAATGTGTAAAACGCCATTTAGCGTTTTCTGATTTTTCTTTAATTGAAAATTTTAAAATAGTTTATCAAAAAGAAGACGGATAGTTGCGTAGAAGGAAAAAAAAAGAAGAAAAGCATTTTTATTACTTTATAAAATAATAAACACAAAGTAATAATAGCAAAGAAATAAAATTGACTAATTAACTAACCTACAACTCATCGAAAAATACAGCTAGAAACAACTAGTTTATTTAACAAATCTATTATGTACAGAAATCAACAAGATAAAACTCGGGTAATAAAAAAGAATGTAAAAACTCAAAAATTAAAAATCAACGTAAGCACAACAGAACAGCCCATAACTAGTCACCAACATCCGTATTTAACAAGTATTTAACTACCGTTGGAAGTATTCGTACCTTCAAATCCTCCAAAGCTGTCAACTTTGCCATTTGGTCGATGACTTTATTAGCCTCTCGCCGAATGTGCCGAAATAAGACATACCACTGATCGATCACATAACTCTTTATATGCAAGATTAATGCGGACACTCTTTGAGTACAAGACTCTGACTGTATGAGCTGTAGAGCTTCAATGCTATCAGGCTCAACCACAACGTACCGAAATGAAGATTTTATGCACATGTTAGGAAAACTCCCCATAATTTAGCGTCCACAACTGAGCAGATTCCCAAGAATTTAGCAAATCTCAGAATCCATTGCCCTGCAGAATCCCTAATAGCTCCACCACAAGTTGCCGAACTATCCTACAACCTTCGAGCGCTGTCCGTATTTCAATTTACCGAGTGGGCGGTCAAAAGTTATAAAATTATATTCCTTTTAATAGCTAGATGGAAGTTTGAGATAAAATGCTCTCTCATTGGAGTTATTTGTGGTTTGAAACACTAATAGCGAGAAGGGAAAACAAACGCGTTTTTACTTGAAAGAGTATTTTATCATTTTAACACAAATTTTAATTATCGTTACCGAAAACAAATCACTATTATATTATATGGATGAGTCTGTCAATCTCGACGAGCATCGATGGGCATTAATGAACATTATTAATTTAATTTATAAAAATTTAAAATTAAAGGACTCACCGTATAATTATAATTATTTAAAAATTAAAAGATAAATTAATTAAAATATATATTTTTTATTTTTATTTTTTTTAAATATAATTAGATCAAAATACCTGCCCTTAAATCACAAAACTTTTTTTTTTTTTTTTGAAATTCAATTCGCCGCCCCGCCCCACCACTGCACCTCCTCTCGATGTTTTCTCTGATGGCATATTTGTATGCACGTTGACAGATTTCGGTAATATCAGCTCCACTGAAGCCTTGAGTATATACTTGGCAAGAGCTCTGAGGTCAACCTCTTTTACAATCGGTGATTTCCTCAAGCAAGCCTTAAAGATCTGGTGGTGAGAATCCTCATCGGGGAGAGGGATATAGATCAACTGATCAAGACGAGCCGGTCGCAAAAGTGCAGGATCTATAATGTCGGGTCGATTGGTGGCACCGATGATTAAAACAGTTTTCTTGGCAGACATGCCATCCATCTCAGTAAGAAGCTGGTTCAAAACCCTATCAGCAGCCCCCCGCATCTCCAGAACTGCTTCCTCTCTGCAATATATAGAATTACACAAAAAACCATACACCGTTTACAAAAATAATAAATTTCATTGCTAGAGTAATCCATGTGCACAAAGCCAGAAAGTGATAAATGAATTAACCTTGAAAATACCTGGGTAGCGATTGAGTCAAGTTCATCGAATTCAAAGAAGAGGACACAAGGAGCAGACTGGCGAGCCTTGTTGAAAATTTCACGGACATTGGCCTCGCTCTCTCCAAACCACATTGTAAGCAACTCCGGACCCTTGATACTAATGAAGTTTGCCTGACATTCGTTGGGAGTTTTCCCACATCCTGGAGGGCCATAGAATAGTTACTCCCTTTGATGGTGACATCCCGAACTTCTCAAACTTCTCAGGATGCTCGACCGGATATTGAATAGTCTATGTACCGAAGGAACAAATTAATTCCATCTTTTATGAAATTTAAAAAAGATAAAAAAGAAGAGTAAATTAAGCTGTAACCAAAATCAGTGAACAAACAGTATTACCTCTTGAAGCTCTCTTTTGAGTTTTGACATTCTCGAGACCTCCAATATCTTCCCAACTGACATTAGGCATTCCAACAACCTGACCGGGTGCAAGGAAAAAACATATTAAAAACCAAACTTACCCGAAAAGATCATAATTGGCATTGATCTGTACATCGAGAATATTCATTATACTCACTGTTTCACGCAGAGCCGATGGATTGCTTGTTCCGAGAGCAGTAGCAAACTGCTCATTTGAAACTGCCATAGAGTTTAATATCTCAGCATCTATCGAATAATCTTCCAAGTCAATCACATCCATAATGCTGCCTCGGTACAGAGAGCTGCAAGATCAGCACCGACCTAACCATGGGTTTCTTCGAAATTTTAATTAATTTATCTTTTGATTATACGGCGAGTCTTTTAAATTTTTATAAATTAAATTAATAGTACTCATCGGGTGTTCGTCGTTAATGGTGCTCATCAGTGCTCGTCAAGCGTCGTAGAATTTTCCATATTTTATTATATACTACTAATAAAGTTCAAAATTTTACTTTCAAACGACATTCCATTAGTGTTATATATCCTTAAATTATAATTCTCATTCTAGATTAATATTTAAACTTTTGAACATCTAATTTCTCCCCTTAAATTATGATTTTTATTTTAAATTGACTTCCAAACTTTTTGAATGTTTTAAGATCCATATTCTAAATTGATCTCCAAACTAAATATATTATTAACACATCCATTGTTAATAAAATTGTTAAAAATATTAAGTAACATGTGTAGCGACGTTTTTTTGACAAAAAAACCTTGAAAGATTGCTACGGGTTATCTCAAAATTATTTCTTTGTGATCTTGGCTTAAAGTGATTTCTTTTGAAAATTCTTTTTCTTTTAAAAACTGATTGAAAACTGAGAGTTGCCACCGGCCACTTGAATAAGGTAGGTCGGACACCACAAAATCAGAGATTCATTTTGAAAGGGCTCGAGAGTTGGTTACGTGTGGGGAAAGATTAGCACCTCCATTACGCCTGGAAATCGGTACCAAAATATTTGTTGCTTTTAATCGAAGGAAATTGTCGGAATTTGAAAGGAATTTAATTCAGTGACCTTAATTGAACGGGCTTTATCAAATTGGTGGGTTCAAATTAATTGGACATTTAATTAATAAGGTTGACGATACATCGGGCCATAGATTAAACCGACATCGAATAAGCCCAACTGTCGTGTTAATTTATGGTTCAAATCTCTCACGTCACATTTATGCATGGTGCAAGCAGTTAAGATATGATGTAATGATTTTATCAACTTTTAACTTTAAGCTCGGGCTGTTACGACACAAATATCAGAATTAATAAATATCTCGCTTTTTATGATTTAGATTAATTAATACAAAATTAATGGGTCGTATGAATGACAATTAAGGAATGACAAACAAAGGCACAAAAATAAACACAAAAAGGCCCAACGCAATACCTAACCTATAAAGGCCCAAATTATGAAAATTTAATTAGTGATCTAGTTACTAATTAGGTGCTTCTAGTATTGACCCTAAATTAATTAATCCTAAAAAGGCCAGAGAACCATAATAAATTATGAGTTATATTGTGATATGATAATTAATTCGATTAATTTTAAACCAGTATTCCAATAAGCCAAGAATGCTATTTAAAATAAGCCAAATTAATTAATCATAGCTTTAAATTAAAATGTTAGTCTAATTTCTATGTCAATTTTATCTTAAAAGATAATTAAGAGGTGTTCAACCAATTTTAATAAATTTAACATTTACTCCAATAAGCCAAAGGCAAATTTAGATTCACTAAACTGATTCGAACCTTAAGACTAACTATGGCTCTAAAACTAATCCTAGAATTAACTTAATTAATTTAAGGGTCGTGCCCCTCTTAGATGAGCACACGATCTAAATTAATTAAATTAATTCCTAAATTAATCTAAATCTAACTTAACAACCCAAAGCCCAAAAAACTAAGAGGCTCAAACTTCTAAACTAAACCCAAATGAAAAACCACATGTATATACTTTTAAGAAAATATACCTTAATTATATATTATATACTATATACAAGAAAATATATTATAAAAGGGATAATATGAAATCATGATAATAAAGTAAACAAGCTAATAATAAATTAAACAACATTCAACAAGTGAAATAACATACATATCACAAGCAAAAATAAAATAAAATAAAACACATAAAAAGAGACTAAAATAAACAACAAATGTTACCAATAAAATCATCCACATTTTCATTGAACTATAAAAAAAGATTATACATAAATAAAAAAAGGGAAGAATGTACCCAAAACTCAAATATTTATACTCGATCAACCAAATTCTACATGTTGTTGTTTGGGTTGAGAAGTTCGATTCAAAGGTTTAATAACGGTAGAAAATAATTTCGATTAAAAAAATTATAGTGGATAAGAGAATGAAATGATCTAAAAAAAGAAAAAAAGAGCAAATGGCAGGGGGGGTTTAAAATGAAGAACACGGGAAAAGGGGGTTTATGGCAGCCGAATGATATCCCAAGAAATAGGTTAGTTGTTTTTCTCTTTATGGTAGAAATATATATATATATATATATATATATATATATGTGTGTGTGTGATGAAGGGTATTTTTGGTTTATCCCCTTAAAATAAAAACCAATGAAAATTAAGACCTTGGTCACCAAGTAGTTTTTTTAACCAACGGAAATGAGGCATTGATTCATCCAATGAAAACCAAGTCTTGGTGAGTAAGGATTTGAGATTTTTATTATTATTATTTTTTGTTATATTTTTTTACTATATAAAATTATATATAATGGGCCATGAAATTTTGGGCTTAGGGTATAAGGTAAGGTTTTTGGGTATTTTAAAAAAAAGTAATGTGGATTTATTTTATTTCGAGCATTTAATTTAACTCGGACAAAATTTAGTGTCTACAACATGTAAACATTGATGTGTATTATATAACAATACGATGCGACAATAAATGATAATTAGTATTGTATATATTGATAAATTTGGAGTTGGAATGTTTAAAAGTATGAGAATAAATTTACAATGTGAGTCAAAGTTTGAGGATGAAATTAAAATGTTTAAAAGTTTGGGACCAAAATAAAATGGGAGGCATAGTTTGGATGTGGAATTGGAACATTCAAAAATTTAGAAATCAATTTAGAATGAGGATCATAGTTTAAGAACATATGGTACAATTAACATGAATATAATGTTAATGAATTTTGATTATTTATTAAGTTTATAAAATAGTAAATTCTTTTTAATTATCGTTAAAAAATAACACCCTTAGATAAATTTCTGGCTCTGCCCCTAGTATGTATTTCTATAGTTCATCACACAATAATGGAATGAAGCTAAATTTACTTTAGAAGAGGATCCAACTATCATCTTGTTATCATATGGTTGTTTACTTCATAATTCATTATTTCAATGTGTTTGCATGGTTGGAAAAGTGAGATTAGGGCACAATGACCAAAACTCCCCCTTGAACTATGGCAAAGGTAACATCTTTTGTTCAATCATGCTCTGCAAACATAGTTGTGGGCGTTCAATATTAGAGATAAATATTAGAAATAAATATCTTATCTAATCTTATCTCTAATATTCAATGCTTAATTCAAATAAATCTCTATTCCAATTTTTGCATTTTGTAAGAACCAGACATTCGAACCTAAGTTGGAAGTGAAAATAGGTGGCATTGCTAACAGTGTTGTTTTTTTCTTCTTCTTCTTTTCATGGCTGTTTTCTGTTTGTCTGAACTAGTAATTTACTTGTGCACGTCTTCACAAGGTCGTGATGTAATCTTTCAGTACTTCACCTCAAAATACATGCTATTCTGTATGGAATAAATTAAAAAATTTACAAATAAAAATGAAATATTAAGGAAAACATTGTGAACAAAATCAACGATGAAGAGGTGCAGCTTTCCTGAGTACTCACGTTCGTGGGTGAAACCCAAAATTAAAATAATTAACAAATGATTAATTTTTTTTATTTAAAATTAGTTTTAATATAAAATCTGGAAAAGATTAAAAAAAAATTAAGAGAATGGTACTGGCCAAAAAGGAAAAAAGAGAATAATGTTGAGTTGTCTCATTTAAATTACGTTAATATAGCTTAATCTTCAGTTTCTTACCAAATAATTAGAGTGGCGAAGCGGAAGTGTGGTGGGCTTTTCAGTTTTTATATTTGTTTTTGGACCAAAATATTTCTTTTTTAAAAAAAATTCCAACAAAAAATTATAATAAAATGTGAATTGTACATTAATCTACAATATGTAAACACTTAGCAAACTCACATTAACATTTAATCAAAAGAGTTTAAAATAAATAATCAAAAATATGTTTTGAACAACCTTGTTTAGAGAATTAGGCTTAAGATGCCTGTTCAATAA